>CATIWC010002506.1:0-485785 GCA_948472305.1 Vicia faba | reverse complement strand
TCTTCCATTTGCTTCATGGCTGCAACACTCTCATGGTTGCAGAAAGAGATCATCTTATACTTACTAGACCAACTAATATGATATCTTGCAAAAATCAACTTCATAAGTTTTGTTGAAAATCAAAATAGGGGAAAATAGGGAAATTTTATTGCTGAAACTTTAGTAAATCCTGCACATATAACCTCAAATAAACCATTAACATAGGCCACAAAAGTTTCATATTAAAAAAATGCATACAAAACAGATAATATCAGACATATCGGATTCGTTATATCACCACTACTAACACTATACCACTAATCTATTCAAGTTGTAAAAATATATGATGGTTAATCCAACTCGGTTATCACCTCTATGTTTATTCTACCGTTCTTTTCTAGGAACTACTACTTCCATTCTTACTGTATAATCATAAAAAAATACACAAATGATTAAAAAATATCCCAAAACCATTATATATCTAACAACTCATTAACCAGTGACATGCAGTTGTTCTAAAATAACAAGATTCAAAAACCATAAATTATTCCAAAAAAAAACACACTATCACTTGTAATTATCACAATAAAGGAAAATGAACAACATAGAAACATATGAAACTAACGGAATGGGCCATTTCATGTAACGTAATGTAAGTTAAGAGACTAATTCGTAATGATTTTTAGTTAGGTGATATAAGCGGATTATTAAAAATAGTTAAGGGGGGAAGAGATGCATTAAGCCAAAAAAAATACAAAGGTGGTAAGAGCATACTGAAAAAGTGAAGTTAGTGAACGTTTTACATATATATATATATATATATATATATATATATATATATATATATATATATATATATATATATATATATATATATACATACATATGCGCGTGCGCACACACATTTTATGATTAAATTATAAATGTTGAATTTATATATATATTTATATATATTAAAAAATAATTGGCAATAATAAGTTATTAATATTATTTCATCAATAATATGATTTAAATACACGTTATCTATTACAACAGTAAATTATCAAATGAACAATACACTGTATAAAGACTAGTTAACTAATAAAAAGAAGGCATAATTAGTCCTGAAGTCCCTTAACATTATTTAATGTTTCACTTTGGTCCCTTGACTAAAATTCTGTTATATGAAATGACACCTTCCTTACATTTTAAGAAAAAGTGTTAAGTATGGATGACGTGGCATGACATGTAGACTTTAGTTAATAACTTGACTCAACATATGTATTAAAAAATGTTATTATTTGTAAACTGGGGAGGTTTTTATTTTTGGGGTTAAAAACCCACCCAAAATGTAATAATGTGTAAAAAAATATAAAACACTTCCATGAATGACAAACACATATATCAAATAGACATCAATTGAAAAAAAATTCTCTTCCATTTGCTTCATGGCTGCAACACTCTCATGGTTGCAGAAAGAGATCATCTTATACTTACTAGACCAACAAATATGATATCTTGCAAAAATCAACTTCATAAGTTTTGTTGAAAATCAAAATAGGGGCAAATAGGGAAATTTTATTGCTGAAACTTTAGTAAATCCTGCACATATAACCTCAAATAAACCATTAGCATAGGCCACACAAGTTTCATATTAAAAAAATGCATACAAAACAGATAATATCAGACATGTCGGATTCGTTATATCACCACTACTAACACTATACCACTAATCAATTCAAGTTGTAAAAATATATGATGGTTAATCCAACTCGGTTATCACCTCTATGTTTATTCTACCGTTCTTTTCTAGGAACTACTACTTCCATCTTACTGTATAATCATAAAAAAATACACAAATGATTAAAAAATATCCCAAAACCATTATATATCTAACAACTCATTAACCAGTGACATGCAATTGTTCTAAAATAACAAGATTCAAAAACCATAAATTATTCCAAAAAAAAACACACTATCACTTGTAATTATCACAATAAAGGAAAATGAACAACATAGAAACATATGAAACTAACGGAATGGGCCATTTCATGTAACGTAATGTAAGTTAAGAGACTAATTCGTAATGATTTTTAGTTAGGTGATATAAGCGGATTATTAAAAATAGTTAAGGGGGGAAGAGATGCATTAAGCCAAAAAAAGACAAAGGTGGTAAGAGCATACTGAAAAAGTGAAGTTAGTGAAAGTTTTACATATATACATATATATATATATATATATATATATATATATATATATATATATATATATATATATATATATATATATATATATATATATATATATATATATATATACATACATATGCGCGTGCGCACACACATTTTATGATTAAATTATAAATGTTGAATTTATATATATATTTATATATATTAAAAAATAATTGGCAATAATAAGTTATTAATATTATTTCATCAATAATATGATTTAAATACACGTTATCTATTACAACAGTAAATTATCAAATGAACAATACACGGTATAAAGACTAGTTAACTAATAAAAAGAAGGCATAATTAGTCCTGAAGTCCCTTAACATTATTTAATGTTTCACTTTGGTCCCTTGACTAAAATTCTGTTATATGAAATGACACCTTCCTTACATTTTAAGAAAAAGTGTTAAGTATGGATGACGTGGCATGACATGTAGACTTTAGTTAATAACTTGACTCAACATATGTATTAAAAAATGTTATTATTTGTAAACTGGGGAGGTTTTTATTTTTGGGGTTAAAAACCCACCCAAAATGTAATAATGTGTAAAAAAATATAAAACACTTCCATGAATGACAAACACATATATCAAATAGACATCAATTGAAAAAAAATTCTCTTCCATTTGCTTCATGGCTGCAACACTCTCATGGTTGCAGAAAGAGATCATCTTATACTTACTAGACCAACAAATATGATATCTTGCAAAAATCAACTTCATAAGTTTTGTTGAAAATCAAAATAGGGGCAAATAGGGAAATTTTATTGCTGAAACTTTAGTAAATCCTGCACATATAACCTCAAATAAACCATTAACATAGGCCACACAAGTTTCATATTAAAAAAATGCATACAAAACAGATAATATCAGACATATCGGATTCGTTATATCACCACTACTAACACTATACCACTAATCAATTCAAGTTGTAAAAATATATGATGGTTAATCCAACTCGGTTATCACCTCTATGTTTATTCTACCGTTCTTTTCTAGGAACTACTACTTCCATTCTTACTGTATAATCATAAAAAAATACACAAATGATTAAAAAATATCCCAAAACCATTATATATCTAACAACTCATTAACCAGTGACATGCAGTTGTTCTAAAATAACAAGATTCAAAAACCATAAATTATTCCAAAAAAAAAAACACACTATCACTTGTAATTATCACAATAAAGGAAAATGAACAACATAGAAACATATGAAACTAATGGAATGGGCCATTTCATGTAACGTAATGTAAGTTAAGAGACTAATTCGTAATGATTTTTAGTTAGGTGATATAAGCGGATTATTAAAAATAGTTAAGGGGGGAAGAGATGCATTAAGCCAAAAAAAAGACAAAGGTGGTAAGAGCATACTGAAAAAGTGAAGTTAGTGAAAGTTTTACATATATACATATATATATATATATACATACATACATATGCGCGTGCGCACACACATTTTATGATTAAATTATAAATGTTGAATTTATACATATATTTATATATATTAACAAATAATTGGCAATAATAAGTTATTAATATTATTTCATCAATAATATGATTTAAATACACGTTATCTATTACAACAGTAAATTATCAAATGAACAATACACGGTATAAAGACTAGTTAACTAATAAAAAGAAGGCATAATTAGTGTTGAAGTCCCTTAACATTATTTAATGTTTCACTTTGGTCCCTTGACTAAAATTCTGTTATATGAAATGACACCTTCCTTACATTTTAAGAAAAAGTGTTAAGTATGGATGACGTGGCATGACATGTAGACTTTAGTTAATAACTTGACTCAACATATGTATTAAAAAATGTTATTATTTGTAAACTGGGGAGGTTTTTATTTTTGGGGTTAAAAACCCACCCAAAATGTAATAATTTGTAAAAAAATATAAAACACTTCCATGAATGACAAACACATATATCAAATAGACATCAATTGAAAAAAAATTCTCTTCCATTTGCTTCATGGCTGCAACACTCTCATGGTTGCAGAAAGAGATCATCTTATACTTACTAGACCAACTAATATGATATCTTGCAAAAATCAACTTCATAAGTTTTGTTGAAAATCAAAATAGGGGAAAATAGGGAAATTTTATTGCTGAAACTTTAGTAAATCCTGCACATATAACCTCAAATAAACCATTAACATAGGCCACAAAAGTTTCATATTAAAAAAATGCATACAAAACAGATAATATCAGACATATCGGATTCGTTATATCACCACTACTAACACTATACCACTAATCTATTCAAGTTGTAAAAATATATGATGGTTAATCCAACTCGGTTATCACCTCTATGTTTATTCTACCGTTCTTTTCTAGGAACTACTACTTCCATTCTTACTGTATAATCATAAAAAAATACACAAATGATTAAAAAATATCCCAAAACCATTATATATCTAACAACTCATTAACCAGTGACATGCAGTTGTTCTAAAATAACAAGATTCAAAAACCATAAATTATTCCAAAAAAAAACACACTATCACTTGTAATTATCACAATAAAGGAAAATGAACAACATAGAAACATATGAAACTAACGGAATGGGCCATTTCATGTAACGTAATGTAAGTTAAGAGACTAATTCGTAATGATTTTTAGTTAGGTGATATAAGCGGATTATTAAAAATAGTTAAGGGGGGAAGAGATGCATTAAGCCAAAAAAAAGACAAAGGTGGTAAGAGCATACTGAAAAAGTGAAGTTAGTGAAAGTTTTACATATATACATATATATATATATATATATATATATATATATATATATATATATATATATATATATATATATATATATATATATATATATATATATATATATATATATATATATATATATATATATATATATATATATATATATATACATACATACATATGCGCGTGCGCACACACATTTTATGATTAAATTATAAATGTTGAATTTATACATATATTTATATATATTAAAAAATAATTGGCAATAATAAGTTATTAATATTATTTCATCAATAATATGATTTAAATACACGTTATCTATTACAACAGTAAATTATCAAATGAACAATACACGGTATAAAGACTAGTTAACTAATAAAAAGAAGGCATAATTAGTGCTGAAGTCCCTTAACATTATTTAATGTTTCACTTTGGTCCCTTGACTAAAATTCTGTTATATGAAATGACACCTTCCTTACATTTTAAGAAAAAGTGTTAAGTATGGATGACGTGGCATGACATGTAGACTTTAGTTAATAACTTGACTCAACATATGTATTAAAAAATGTTATTATTTGTAAACTGGGGAGGTTTTTATTTTTGGGGTTAAAAACCCACCCAAAATGTAATAATTTGTAAAAAAATATAAAACACTTCCATGAATGACAAACACATATATCAAATAGACATCAATTGAAAAAAAAATTTCTTCCATTTGCTTCATGGCTGCAACACTCTCATGGTTGCAGAAAGAGATCATCTTATACTTACTAGACCAACTAATATGATATCTTGCAAAAATCAACTTCATAAGTTTTGTTGAAAATCAAAATAGGGGAAAATAGGGAAATTTTATTGCTGAAACTTTAGTAAATCCTGCACATATACCCTCAAAGAAACCATTAACATAGGCCACACAAGTTTCATATTAAAAAAATGCATACAAAACAGATAATATCAGACATACCGGATCCGTTATATCACCACTACTAACACTATACCACTAATCAATTCAAGTTGTAAAAATATATGATGGTTAATCCAACTCGGTTATCACCTCTATGTTTATTCTACCGTTCTTTTCTAGGAACTACTACTTCCATTCTTACTGTATAATCATAAAAAATACACAAATGATTAAAAATATCCCAAAACCATTATATATCTAACAAGTCATTAACCAGTGACATGCAGTTGTTATAAAATAACAAGATTCAAAAACCATAAATTATTCCAAAAAAAAAACACAATATCACTTGTAATTATCACAATAAAGGAAAATGAACAACATAGAAACATATGAAACTAACGGAATGGGCCATTTCATGTAACGTAATGTAAGTTAAGAGACTAATTCGTAATGATTTTTAGTTAGGAGATATAAGCGGATTATTAAAAATAGTTAAGGGGGGAAGAGATGCATTAAGCCAAAAAAAAGACAAAGGTGGTAAGAGCATACTGAAAAAGTGAAGTTAGTGAAAGTTTTACATATATACATATATATATATATACATACATACATATGCGCGTGCGCACACACATTTTATGATTAAATTATAAATGTTGAATTTATACATATATTTATATATATTAAAAAATAATTGGCAATAATAAGTTATTAATATTATTTCATCAATAATATGATTTAAATACACGTTATCTATTACAACAGTAAATTATCAAATGAATAATACACGGGTATAAAGACTAGTTAACTAATAAAAAGAAGGCATAATTAGTCCTGAAGTCCCTTAACATTATTTAAAGTTTCACTTTGGTCCCTTCACTAAAATTATGTTATATGAAATGACACCTTCCTTACATTTTAAGAAAAAGTGTTAAGTATGGATGACGTGGCATGACATGTAGACTTTAGTTAATAACTTGACTCAGCATATGTATTAAAAAATGTTATTATTTGTAAACTGGGGACGTTTTTATTTTTGGGGTTAAAAAACCCACACAAAATGTAATAATGTGTAAAAAAATAAAAAACACTTCCATGAATGACAAACACATATATCAAATAGACATCAACTGGAAAAAAATTCTCTTCCATTTGCTTCATGGCTGCAACACTCTCATGGTTGCAGAAAGAGATCATCTTATACTTACTAGACCAACTAATATGATATCTTGCAAAAATCAACTTCATAAGTTTTGTTGAAAATCAAAATAGGGCCAAATAGGGAAATTTTATTGTTGAAACTTTAGTAAATCTTGCACATATAACCTCAAAGAAACCATCAACATAGGCCACACAAGTTTCATATTAAAAAAATGCATACAAAACAGATAATATCAGACAGACCGGATACGTTATATCACCACTACTTACACTATACCACTAATCAATTCAAGTTGTAAAAATATATGATGGTTAATCCAACTCGGTTATCACCTCTATGTTTATTCTACCGTTCTTTTCTAGGAACTACTACTTCCATTCTTACTGTAGAATCATAAAAAAAAAATACACAAATGATTAAAAAATATCCCAAAACCATTATATATGTAACAACTCATTAACCAGTGACATGCAGTTGTTCTAAAATAACAAGATTCAAAAACCATAAATTATTCCAAAAAAATACACTATCACTTGTAATTATCACAATAAAGGAAAATGAACAACATAGAAACATATGAAACTAACGGAATGAGCCATTTCATGTAACGTAATGTAAGTTAAGAGACTAATTCGTAATGTTTTTTAGTTAAGAGATATAAGCGGATTATTAAAAATAGTTAAGGGGGGAAGAGATGCATTAAGCCAAAAAAAAGACAAAGATGGTATGAGCATACTGAAAATATGAAGTTAGTGAAAGTTTTACATAAATACACATATATATATATACATACATACATATGCGCGTGCGCACACACATTTTATGATTAAATTATAAATGTTGAATTTATACATATATTTATATATATTAAAAAATAATTGGCAATAATAAGTTATTAATATTATTTCATCAATAATATGATTTAAATACACGTTATCTATTACAACAGTAAATTATCAAATGAACAATACACGGCATAAAGACTAGTTAACTAATAAAAAGAAGGCATAATTAGTCCTGAAGTCCCTTAACATTATTTAATGTTTCACTTTGGTCCCTTGACTAAAATTCTGTTATATGAAATGACACCTTCCTTACATTTTAAGAAAAAGTGTTAAGTATGGATGGCGTGGCATGACATGTAGACTTTAGTTAATAACTTGACTCAACATATGTATTAAAAAATGTTATTATTTGTAAACTGGGGAGGTTTTTATTTTTGGGGTTAAAAACCCACACAAAATGTAATAATGTGTAAAAAAATATAAAACACTTCCATGAATGACAAATACATATATCAAATAGACATCAATTGAAAAAAAATTCTCTTCCATTTGCTTCATGGCTGCAACACTCTCATGGTTGCAGAAAGAGATCATCTTATACTTACTAGACCAACAAATATGATATCTTGCAAAAATCAACTTCATAAGTTTTGTTGAAAATCAAAATAGGGGCAAATAGGGAAATTTTATTGCTGAAACTTTAGTAAATCCTGCACATATAACCTCAAAGAAACCATTAACATAGGCCACACAAGTTTCATATTAAAAAAATGCATACAAAACAGATAATATCAGACATACCGGATACGTTATATCACCACTACTAACACTATACCACTAATCAATTCAAGTTGTAAAAATATATGATGGTTAATCCAACTCGGTTATCACCTCTATGTTTATTCTACCGTTCTTTTCTAGGAACTACTACTTCCATTCTTACTGTATAATCATAAAAAAATACACAAATGATTAAAAAATATCCCAAAACCATTATATATCTAACAACCCATTAACCAGTGACATGCAGTTGTTCTAAAATAACAAGATTCAAAAACCATAAATTATTCCAAAAAAAAAACACAATATCACTTGTAATTATCACAATAAAGGAAATGAACAACATAGAAACATATGAAACTAACGGAATGGGCCATTTCATGTAACGTAATGTAAGTTAAGAGACTAATTCGTAATGATTTTTAGTTAGGAGATATAAGCGGATTATTAAAAATAGTTAAGGGGGGAAGAGATGCATTAAGCCAAAAAAAAGACAAAGGTGGTAAGAGCATACTGAAAAAGTGAAGTTAGTGAAAGTTTTATATATATATATATATATATATATATATATATATATATATATATATATATATATATATATATATATATATATATATATATATATATATATATATTATATATATATATATATATATATATATATATACATACATACATATGCGCGTGCGCACACACATTTTATGATTAAATTATAAATGTTGAATTTATACATATATTTATATATATTAAAAAATAATTGGCAATAATAAGTTATTAATATTATTTCATCAATAATATGATTTAAATACACGTTATCTATTACAACAGTAAATTATCAAATGAACAATACACGGGTATAAAGACTAGTTAACTAATAAAAAGAAGGCATAATTAGTCCTGAAGTCCCTTAACATTATTTAATGTTTCACTTTGGTCCCTTGACTAAAATTCTGTTATATGAAATGACACCTTCCTTACATTTTAAGAAAAAGTGTTAAGTATGGATGACGTGGCATGACATGTAGACTTTAGTTAATAACTTGACTCAACATATGTATTAAAAAATGTTATTATTTGTAAACTGGGGAGGTTTTTATTTTTGGGGTTAAAAACCCACCCAAAATGTAATAATGTGTAAAAAAATATAAAACACTTCCATGAATGACAAACACATATATCAAATAGACATCAATTGAAAAAAAATTCTCTTCCATTTGCTTCATGGCTGCAAGACTCTCATGGTTGCAGAAAGAGATCATCTTATACTTACTAGACCAACAAATATGATATCTTGCAAAAATCAACTTCATAAGTTTTGTTGAAAATCAAAATAGGGGCAAATAGGGAAATTTTATTGCTGAAACTTTAGTAAATCCTGCACATATAACCTCAAAGAAACCATTAACATAGGCCACACAAGTTTCATATTAAAAAAATGCATACAAAACAGATAATATCAGACATACCAGATCCGTTATATCACCAATACTAACACTATACCACTAATCAATTCAAGTTGTAAAAATATATGATGGTTAATCCAACTCGGTTATCACCTCTATGTTTATTCTACCGTTCTTTTCTAGGAACTACTACTTCCATTCTTACTGTATAATCATAAAAAAAATACATAAATGATTAAAAAATATCCCAAAACCATTATATATCTAACAACTCATTAACCAGTGACATGCAGTTGTTCTAAAATAACAAGATTCAAAAACCATAAATTATTCCAAAAAAAAAACACAATATCACTTGTAATTATCACAATAAAGGAAAATGAACAACATAGAAACATATGAAACTAACGGAATGGGCCATTTCATGTAACGTAATGTAAGTTAAGAGACTAATTCGTAATGATTTTTAGTTAGGAGATATAAGCGGATTATTAAAAATAGTTAAGGGGGGAAGAGATGCATTAAGCCAAAAAAAAGACAAAGGTGGTAAGAGCATACTGAAAACGTGAAGTTAGTGAAAGTTTTACATATATACATATATATATATATATATATATATATATATATATATATATATATATAATATACATACATATGCGCGTGCGCACACACATTTTATGATTAAATTATAAATGTTGAATTTATATATATATTTATATATATTAAAAAATAATTTGCAATAATAAGTTATTAATATTATTTCATCAATAATATGATTTAAATACACGTTATCTATTACAACAGTAAATTATCAAATGAACAATACACGGTATAAAGACTAGTTAACTAATAAAAAGAAGGCATAATTAGTTCTGAAGTCCCTTAACATTATTTAATGTTTCACTTTGGTCCCTTGACTAAAATTCTTTTATATGAAATGACACCTTCCTTACATTTTAAGAAAAAGTGTTAAGTATGGATGACGTGGCATGACATGTAGACTTTAGTTAATAACTTGACTCAACATATGTATTAAAAAATGATATTATTTGTAAACTGGGGAGGTTTTTATTTTTGGGGTTAAAAACCCACCCAAAATGTAATAATGTGTAAAAAAATATAAAACACTTCCATGAATGACAAACACATATATCAAATAGACATCAATTGAAAAAAAATTCTCTTCCATTTGCTTCATGGCTGCAACACTCTCATGGTTGCAGAAAGAGATCATCTTATACTTACTAGACCAACAAATATGATATCTTGCAAAAATCAACTTCATAAGTTTTGTTGAAAATCAAAATAGGGGCAAATAGGGAAATTTTATTGCTGAAACTTTAGTAAATCCTGCACATATAACCTCAAAGAAACCATTAACATAGGCCACACAAGTTTCATATTAAAAAAATGCATACAAAACAGATAATATCAGACATACCGGATCCGTTATATCACCACTACTAACACTATACCACTAATCAATTCAAGTTGTAAAAATATATGATGGTTAATCCAACTCGGTTATCACCTCTATGTTTATTCTACCGTTCTTTTCTAGGAACTACTACTTCCATTCTTACTGTATAATCATAAAAAAATACACAAATGATTAAAAAATATCCCAAAACCATTATATATCTAACAACCCATTAACCAGTGACATGCAGTTGTTCTAAAATAACAAGATTCAAAAACCATAAATTATTCCAAAAAAAAAACACAATATCACTTGTAATTATCACAATAAAGGAAAATGAACAACATAGAAACATATGAAACTAACGGAATGGGCCATTTCATGTAACGTAATGTAAGTTAAGAGACTAATTCGTAATGATTTTTAGTTAGGAGATATAAGCGGATTATTAAAAATAGTTAAGGGGGGAAGAGATGCATTAAGCCAAAAAAAAGACAAAGGTGGTAAGAGCATACTGAAAAAGTGAAGTTAGTGAAAGTTTTATATATATATATATATATATATATATATATATATATATATATATATATATATATATATATATATATATATATATATATATATATATATATATATATATATATATATATATATATATATATATATATATATATATATATATATATATATATATATACATACATACATATGCGCGTGCGCACACACATTTTATGATTAAATTATAAATGTTGAATTTATACATATATTTATATATATTAAAAAATAATTGGCAATAATAAGTTATTAATATTATTTCATCAATAATATGATTTAAATACACGTTATCTATTACAACAGTAAATTATCAAATGAACAATACACGGGTATAAAGACTAGTTAACTAATAAAAAGAAGGCATAATTAGTCCTGAAGTCCCTTAACATTATTTAATGTTTCACTTTGGTCCCTTGACTAAAATTCTGTTATATGAAATGACACCTTCCTTACATTTTAAGAAAAAGTGTTAAGTATGGATGACGTGGCATGACATGTAGACTTTAGTTAATAACTTGACTCAACATATGTATTAAAAAATGTTATTATTTGTAAACTGGGGAGGTTTTTATTTTTGGGGTTAAAAACCCACCCAAAATGTAATAATGTGTAAAAAAATATAAAACACTTCCATGAATGACAAACACATATATCAAATAGACATCAATTGAAAAAAAATTCTCTTCCATTTGCTTCATGGCTGCAAGACTCTCATGGTTGCAGAAAGAGATCATCTTATACTTACTAGACCAACAAATATGATATCTTGCAAAAATCAACTTCATAAGTTTTGTTGAAAATCAAAATAGGGGCAAATAGGGAAATTTTATTGCTGAAACTTTAGTAAATCCTGCACATATAACCTCAAAGAAACCATTAACATAGGCCACACAAGTTTCATATTAAAAAAATGCATACAAAACAGATAATATCAGACATACCAGATCCGTTATATCACCAATACTAACACTATACCACTAATCAATTCAAGTTGTAAATATATATGATGGTTAATCCAACTCGGTTATCACCTCTATGTTTATTATACCGTTCTTTTCTAGGAACTACTACTTCCATTCTTACTGTATAATCATAAAACAAATACATAAATGATTAAAAAATATCCCAAAACCATTATATATCTAACAACTCATTAACCAGTGACATGCAGTTGTTCTAAAATAACAAGATTCAAAAACCATAAATTATTCCAAAAAAAAAACACAATATCACTTGTAATTATCACAATAAAGGAAAATGAACAACATAGAAACATATGAAACTAACGGAATGGGCCATTTCATGTAACGTAATGTAAGTTAAGAGACTAATTCGTAATGATTTTTAGTTAGGAGATATAAGCGGATTATTAAAAATAGTTAAGGGGGGAAGAGATGCATTAAGCCAAAAAAAAGACAAAGGTGGTAAGAGCATACTGAAAAAGTGAAGTTAGTGAAAGTTTTACATATATATATATATATATATATATATATATATATATATATATATATATATATATATATATATATATATATATATATATATATATATATATATATATATATATATATATATATATATATATATATATATATATATATATATATATATATATATATATATATATATATATATATATATATATATATATATATATATATGCGCGTGCGCACACACATTTTATGATTAAATTATAAATGTTGAATTTATATATATATTTATATATATTAAAAAATAATTGGCAATAATAAGTTATTAATATTATTTCATCAATAATATGATTTAAATACACGTTATCTATTACAACAGTAAATTATCAAATGAACAATACACGGTATAAAGACTAGTTAACTAATAAAAAGAAGGCATAATTAGTCCTGAAGTCCCTTAACATTATTTAATGTTTCACTTTGGTCCCTTGACTAAAATTCTGTTATATGAAATGACACCTTCCTTACATTTAAGAAAAAGTGTTAAGTATGGATGACGTGGCATGACATGTAGACTTTAGTTAATAACTTGACTCAACATATGTATTAAAAAATGATATTATTTGTAAACTGGGGAGGTTTTTATTTTTGGGGTTAAAAACCCACCCAAAATGTAATAATGTGTAAAAAAATATAAAACACTTCCATGAATGACAAACACATATATCAAATAGACATCAATTGAAAAAAAATTCTCTTCCATTTGCTTCATGGCTGCAACACTCTCATGGTTGCAGAAAGAGATCATCTTATACTTACTAGACCAACAAATATGATATCTTGCAAAAATCAACTTCATAAGTTTTGTTGAAAATCAAAATAGGGGCAAATAGGGAAATTTTATTGCTGAAACTTTAGTAAATCTTGCACATATAACCTCAAAGAAACCATTAACATAGGCCACACAAGTTTCATATTAAAAAAATGCATACAAAACAGATAATATCAGACATACCGGATCCGTTATATCACCACTACTAACACTATACCACTAATCAATTCAAGTTGTAAAAATATATGATGGTTAATCCAACTCGGTTATCACCTCTATGTTTATTCTACCGTTCTTTTATAGGAACTACTACTTCCATTCTTACTGTATAATCATAAAAAAATACACAAATGATTAAAAAATATCCCAAAACCATTATATATCTAACAACCCATTAACCAGTGACATGCAGTTGTTCTAAAATAACAAGATTCAAAAACCATAAATTATTCCAAAAAAAATACACTATCACTTGTAATTATCACAATAAAGGAAAATGAACAACATAGAAACATATGAAACTAACGGAATGGGCCATTTCATGTAACGTAATGTAAGTTAAGAGACTAATTCGTAATGTTTTTTAGTTAAGAGATATAAGCGGATTATTAAATAGAGTTAAGGGAGGAAGAGATGCATTAAGCCAAAAAAAAGACAAAGGTGGTAAGAGCATACTGAAAAAGTGAAGTTCGTGAAAGTTTTACATATATACATATATATACATACATACATATGCGCGTGCGCACACACATTTTATGATTAAATTATAAATGTTGAATTTATATATATATTTATATATATTAAAAAATAATTGGCAATAATAAGTTATTAATATTATTTCATCAATAATATGATTTAAATACACGTTATCTATTACAACAGTAAATTATCGAATGAACAATACATGGGTATAAAGACTAGTTAACTAATAAAAAGAAGGCATAATTAGTCCTGAAGTCCCTTAGCATTATTTAATGTTTCACTTTAGTCCCTTAACTAAAATTTTGTTATATGAAATGACACCTTCCTTACATTTTAAGAAAAAGTGTTAAGTATGGATGACGTGGCATGACATGTAGACTTTAGTTAATAACTTGATTCAGCATATGTATTAAAAAATGTTATTATTTGTAAACTGGGGAGGTTTTTATTTTTGGGGTTAAAAACCCACACAAAATGTAATAATGTGTAAAAAAATATAAAACACTTCCATGAATGACAAACACATATATCAAATAGACATCAACTGAAAAAAAATTCTCTTCCATTTGCTTCATGGGTGCAACACTCTCATGGTTGCAGAAAGAGATCATCTTATACTTACTAGAACAACAAATATGATATCTTGCAAAAATCAACTTCATAAGTTTTATTGAAAATCAAAATAGGGCCAAATAGGGAAATTTTATTGCTGAAACTTTAGTAAATCCTGCACATATAACCTCAACGAAACCATCAACATAGGCCACACAAGTTTCATATTAAAAAAATGCATACAAAATAGATAATATCAGACAGACCGGATCCGTTATATCACCACTACTTACACTATACCACTAATCAATTCAAGTTGTAAAAATATATGATGGTTAATCCAACTCGGCTATCACCTATATGTTTATTCGATCGTTCTTTTCTAGGAACTACTACTTCCATTCTTACTGTAGAATCATAAAAAAAAATACCTAAATGATTAAAAAATATCCCAAAACCATTATATATGTAACAACTCATTAACCAGTGACATGCAGTTGTTCTAAAATAACAAGATTCAAAAACCATAAATTATTCCAAAAAAATACACTATCACTTGTAATTATCACAATAAAGGAAAATGAACAACATAGAAACATATGAAACTAACGGAATGGGCCATTTCATGTAACGTAATGTAACTTAAGAGACTAATTCGTAATGTTTTTTAGTTAAGAGATATAAGCGAATTATTAAATAGAGTTAAGGGAGGAAGAGGTGCATTAAGCCAAAAAAAAGACAAAGGTGGTATGAGCATACTAAAAAAGTGAATTTAGTGAAAGTTTTACATATATACATATATATATATATATATACATACATACATATGCGCGTGCGCACACACATTTTATGATTAAATTATAAATGTTGAATTTATACATATATATATATATATATATATATATATATATATATATATATATATATATATATATATATATATTAAAAAATAATTGGCAATAATAAGTTATTAATATTATTTCATCAATAATATGATTTAAATACACGTTATCTATTACAACAGTAAATTATCAAATGAACAATACACGGGTATAAAGACTAGTTAACTAATAAAAAGAAGGCATAATTAGTCCTGAAGTCCCTTAACATTATTTAATGTTTCACTTTGGTCCCTTAACTAAAATTCTGTTATATGAAATGACACCTTCCTTACATTTTAAGAAAAAGTGTTAAGTATGGATGACGTGGCATGACATGTAGACTT
This sequence comes from Vicia faba, assembly GCA_948472305.1. Classification (NCBI taxonomy): domain Eukaryota; kingdom Viridiplantae; phylum Streptophyta; class Magnoliopsida; order Fabales; family Fabaceae; genus Vicia; species Vicia faba. Next base: position 469,117 of record CATIWC010002506.1, on the reverse strand, counting down.
TAGTTAATAACTTGACTCAGCATATGTATTACAAAATGTTATTATTTGTAAACTGGGGAGGTTTTTATTTTTGGGGTTAAAAACCCACACAAAATGTAATAATGTGTAAAAAAATATAAAACACTTCCATGAATGACAAACACATATATCAAATAGACATCAACTGAAAAAAAAATTCTCTTCCATTTGATTCATGGTTGCAACATTCTCATAGTTGCAGAAAGAGATCATCTTATACTTACTAGACCAACAAATATGATATCTTGCAAAAATCAACTTCATAAGTTTTGTTGAAAATCAAAATAGGGCCAAATAGGGAAATTTTATTGCTGAAACTTTAGTAAATCCTGCACATATAACCTCAAAGAAACCATCAACATAGGCCACACAAGTTCATATTCAAAAAATGCATACAAAACAGATAATATCAGACAGACCAGATCCGTTATATCACCACTACTTACACTATACCACTAATCAATTCAAGTTGTAAAAATATATGATGGTTAATCCAACTCGGTTATCACCTCTATGTTTATTCTACCCATTCTTTTCTAGGAACTACTACTTCCATTCTTACTGTAGAATCATAAAAAAAATACACAAATGATTAAAAAATATCCCAAAACCATTATATATGTAACGACTCATTAACCAGTGACATGCAGTTGTTCTAAAATAACAAGATTCAAAAACCATAAATTATTCCAAAAACAATACACTATCACTTGTAATTATCACAATAAAGGAAAATGAACAACATAGAAACATATGAAACTAACGGAATGGGCCATTTCATGTAACGTAATGTAAGTTAAGAGACTAATTCGTAATATTTTTTAGTTAAGAGATATAAGCGAATTATTAAATAGAGTTAAGGGAGGAAGAGATGCATTAAGCCAAAAAAAAAAGACAAAGGTGGTAAGAGCATACTGAAAAAGTGAAGTTAGTGAAAGTTTTACATATATACATATATATACATACATACATATGCGCGTGCGCACTCACATTTTATGATTAAATTATAAATTTTGAATTTATATATATATATATATATATATATATATATATATATATATATATATATATATATTATATATATATATATATATATATATATATATATATATATATATATATATATATATATATATATATATATATATATATATATATATATATATATATATATATATATATATATATATATATATATATATATATATATATTAAAAAATAATTGACAATAATAAGTTATTAATATTATTTCATCAATAATATGATTTAAATACATGTTATCTATTACAACAGTAAATTATCAAATGAACAATACACGGTGTTGTAACCCAAAATTTGCCCTCCCTTTTCATCAACATTTTCTCACCACAAGACTCTTGGAGCGCAAGATCAAGTTAGGGTTTGCTCTGCTCAAGACCCCTCCTTGCATTGTTAACCCAAATTAGGGTTTGAGTTTGCACAAAGATGTTTTGACCTAAAATGCCCAAATTTACTTTTATGCTTCATGTTGGACTTACAAGTTTATCCTTACCAAGTTTCAAGCCTTGATTCCAATCTTTGCCCAGTCAATTGGACTGTTGACCTAGAAATCAGTTGTATTGGGGAAAAAGTCAACTGTGGCCAATTGACAGTCAAACCTCATGATTTTTGACCCACATCAAGATCATGAACTCATATGAACCATTTGGTCAAGTTTGGATCACAATTCCACAAGAAACTTGATCAGATCACCAAAAGGGCAAAATGCTCATTTCAAGGACTCAATGGCATTGTCTTGACCCATTCAAAAAGTTCAAAATATTTCAAATGCACAGGATTGACAGATGAATTTTCCAGTCAACTAATCAAAATTTGATTGTATACTAAAAAGTCGAACTTTGACTTTTTGGTCAAAATCAAGTGCCAAGATTCATTTTTCATCAAGACATGTCAAATTATGAAAATTGTTCATCAAGAAATCCAAAATTTCAAATTAGGGTTTAAAATGAAGAAATTTCATAACTTAGAAATTTTCTAAGTTATGAAATTTCCTTATTTTTTCCTAACTTTGTCCCATTTTTTCATCAAGATGCAAATGGATTCAAACAAAACTTGAAACATGAAAGTTTTAGTACATTGCAAAATCTACAATTTTGATTCATAAAGTTTTCTCAAAGGAAGCTTGTATCTCAAGTTATGATTTTTGGAACAAGGGTGCAAAACATTTTTAACTTAGAGAAATTTTGACCTATTCTAGGCAGGATTTTTGTCCAACTTCTTGGCCATTTTTCACATGGTTCCACTTGGAGTTTAAATTTTCATTACAAATATGGATTGTAGTACACATTCCAAGCTTTCCAAATTGTCCAAGAAATCATCAAACACCCTTGTGGTTAGAGAGAATCGAATTTGCAAAGTTGGGCAAAATTCACTTTTGTTCATGGCCAAAGCTTGTTCATAACATTTGCATTTTCAAGTCAGCAGGGTTTGTGATAGTTTGCAGGCCTCTAAACCTCTTCACACTCAAAAATTTAATGCCTAAACATTGTGTTCAAGCATTGTTTTGTGCATTTGGTCATTACACATAGAATTAATCCTTAAATGGAAAAAGCAAACTTGCCATTTTTGAAAAGTGGTGCTTTATGTCAAATACCAAATATTGGAGGCATGGGCCAGATCTTTGAGGCAAGAGTTTGTACTTATATCCCACTGATCAAGAGAAAGTGAGGCAGCATGCTTGAGAGCCTGGTACAAGCCTATATGTCAACTTACACTTTCTTGCTTACAAGAGAAGAAACATTGCAAAACAACTCCAACTTCCACTTCCTGTCAACACAGCCAAGAACAAACTTTGTACACCTCTTCCATACACAAAAATAGACCTAAGGCACGAATCATCCATCCCTAAGACCTGCTCATACTCAGAATCCTTGTTTTGTTGCAAAACAGGGCAAGTTCTGCAACATGACCTCCATAACCATATCCACTCGTGCGTTTTTGCTCAAGCTTGTCCAAACACATTCCATATCATCCACACAAAATATCCCAAGCCTTGAACTCAAGCTGTAACTCCCCTAACCTCTATTGCCATTTTCACTTTTCAGTTTTGCAGGTGAACTTCCATAGCACGATTCAGAGAGTTTCAAAGCAAGCTAGGTACTTGGGAAGCATCCTTGGACTTCAGGTAAGCTGTACAAAAGCTCAAACTCCATTGAAGTTGGCCACATTATTGTACACGACTCAAGCTGAAACAGGTAAAACCATGAACTTCTATCTCTCAATCTAGGAAGAGTTAGGCTTAGGTTTGTGAATGAAACATGCTCTACTCATAGCCCTGAAGCCATACGTATGATTACTTTTCATTTATGTTAAGCATGCTGTGAGAATTTTGGCCATGAATATGTGAAAAAAATTAGGTCAGAAATTGGGGATGAAGAAATTCTCCCTGGATTCTTAGAGTTAGGTCAAGTATTTTATATGTCTGAATTCGTCTCTTGATGCTCTATAATATTGGTGTTATGAGTTTTGCATGAAAGTTCAGGAATCAGGAGTTAGCTTTGGTACAAGAAACGCGCGTTTTTGTTTGTTCAAACAATGTTGAAGGTTGAAGATGACTGGCTTGGGCTGGGCCTGAGTCAGTCCTGCTCTTTGCACCCACTTTTCCAATTTACACCCCCTGGCCCATTGTGTGAAATATTTTTCATTTTTTGACTTTTTCTTTTTGATTCTGACTTAATATTTTTTGCTCAAATATAAAAAAATATCAAAAATATTTTTCCATACATTTTTGCATTTATTTGGCATTTATTTGTTTTATTTAGCATATACATGTAAATAAATGTATTTCCTTTTTATTCAAAACACTAGAAAATAATACCAAAAATATATATTTTTTAGTTATTATTTTTTATTTACTTTTTGAAAACATTCTCTTAAAAATGCATTTTTGTAAATAATTAATATTTTATTTTTTGTATATACTTAGCATATTTAATATATATATAATATATACTTATACATATTTTATTAAATATTTAGGACAAAAATATGAAAATAATACATTTTTATTTTTATTAATATATGACATCAAAAACACCTTTTTAACCATATACTTTTTATTTTGTGCATAAATTAATTTATTTTGTATATAATCAATAAATAATAATGTTTATTCAAAAAATTTGGGTTTAACCCTAAAACAATAAAAATAACCAAAAATTGACTTTTTTTATCTTGTTTATATTTCACATTAAAAGATACTTTTACATACATGAAAAATCCCTTTTTAGCATAATGCATTTTTATTTGATATTTGTTTGTTTGTATTTATTTAAATATTAGATATTTGTCTTGTATATTCAATATGGATGTAATAGCTTAGAATTTAATTTCTTGTCAAATATCACCAAATTCAAACTTGTACCCCCATCCCCATAATCATTGTTGTAATAGCTTAGCATTTAAATTTCCGCATTTAAAAGCTTTCAATTAAGCCATGATAGACCTAGGGTTTGTATGAAAATAAAATCAACAAATAGCTTGACCTAATTCAAAGATAAACATGCATGAAAATAAAAACACAATCACACTTGCACCCCTAGGGTTACACCACTTGTTGCCTTCCAAAGTGGGTCATGTTTGTATGTCAAGTACTTTGGCAAAATAACAAAAACAAACAAAATGATCATAGTCCCTCGATGACGCTTTCGAAGTTGCCTAAACAAATTGATAATAGTCCCTCAAGAAAATTGCCAAAAATACTTGACACTATTGCATTCGTGGTCTAGACGATGACCCGCGCCCGTACCGTTAACATCCTAACACAAGGTTGTTCACCAAATACAATGGTGAAACAACATTGTTAAAAGGGTTAAAACATGAGAAAGACCTTTGAGTAAATTTAGGGGTAGACAACTCTTAGTTACTTGATCAAACTTGCAAAACACACTTGCCTACTTTCAAAACACACTCCACAACACAACTTTCAAAACAACTTTCAAAAACATTGAAACATCTTTTCAAAAAGATGAACACCTTTGTAAAACATTCGAGTAAAGAATTGTTACAATGGTTTCCTAGACAAGGCATCTTTTTCAAAACATTTTCAAAACCAAGCACACAAAGCACCATTTCAAACAATTTAAAAGCAAAGGCAAGTGATCTAAGCAAGTAACTAAGAGCCCATGGATAACCATGGATAGAAAGGGTGCTAATACCTTCCCTTTCTATAATCTACTCCCCGAACCCACGAAAACATCTCAAAGGTTTTTCCTGTGCTTTTTAACCTTTCCTTAGGATAAAATAAAAAGTCGGTGGCGACTCTTGCTAAACCGAAACATTTGCGAACACAAACGCAAAACCTCAAGTCAGTTCTCCCACCGTATCACAGAACTGGCGACTCTGCTGGGGAAAATTGAAAGTGGAGTAACCTTAGGGCTTAGATCACCTTTTGCATGACTAATTGTTTTCTTTGATTGCTTTACATTTTGGTTCTTTTGTTTGGGCTTGAAATCCTACACCCGTATTTGGGGAAACATTCATAGATAGCAATACGTTGTGGAAACTGTGTGGGGTATACCAACACGGTTGAAGCAATAGCTATATTAGTGCGACATATTTGTGAGTACTGATAACCCTTCAGTTCAATCAAGGAGAGTACGGGGCCGCTGAGTGATGTCACCAAGCACTAATGACCTAGAACCTTACTTGACCATCTTGGCCTTTTATTAGGGGTAGTGAGATAACCGGCTTTGGTACAGTCCGAAGTTGGTAGATACTCGATACTACACTCATTGAGGGTTGTTTTCTTGGAATATTTTGGTCGCTAGTTAAGTGGCTAAAGCAAAACAATGAACATGGAAAACAATCCAATGATATTGAGCTCCTTTGAACCCGGTTACTATTTATAGGACAGGTTTTTTAAGCCAACTACACTCAAGAGGGTACTTACCTATGAAACCCCATGCAAGCCTGAAACTAGGGTTTTGTGTGACTTGCTTGTACATATGTTTGTGCATACATCATGAACATCATAAAGCATCATATGCATCCACTAACCATTTCAAGGGTTTGGATCTTCATCTTTGTTCTTGTTTTGTAGGTCATGGAAATTCTTCGCAGGAAAACTATCCAAGTCAACCTTGTGAGAATCCCTCCTCAACTCAAGGAGCTTACATCCAGAATTCCAGAAAGCTCTCTCTTCAGTGAAAGACATGGTAGACTTCTCAACCTAGTCAACACCAGCATTGAAGAAGACATGGTGAAAGTGTTGTTCCAGTTTTTGACCCCCTTCACCACTGTTTCACATTCCCCGACTACCAATTGGTGCCTACTTTGGAGGAATTTTCTCAACTCCTGAGAATTCTTATTCTTAATCAACTACCCTACAATGGTACGAAAAAAGAACCAAAGCCTGAAGATGTTGCTCAAGCACTACACTTGCAACCATCTGACATCAAGGGGCATTGGGAGACTAGAAGTGGTGTCAAAGGCTTCTTGGCAAAAATTTTGTTTGAGAAGGCACAAGAGTGTTGGAATTCCCTGGATCTGCAAGCCTTTGAAGAGATTATGGCACTCCTTATTTATGGTTTGGTCTTGTTCCCAAATCCTGACCAACTTATAGATGTCAATGCTGTCAAGATTTTCCTATCCAAGAATCCCATACCTACATTGCTTGGGGATATCCTCCACTCATTTTACACACGAACAATGAGGAAGAGAGGTGTTCTCATGTGCTGTACTCCTCTCCTTGCAAGGTGGTTTATTTCTCACCTTCCACAATCTGTTTTGAAGAATGAACAAGGCTTAAGGTGGTCACAACGGTTGATGACCCTCACACATTCTGATGTACATTAGTGTTCTCGGTCCAGAGAAAATGACATTATCGTCGATCGTTGTGGTGAGTTCCCTAATGTTCCATTACTTGGCATTAGGGGAGGCATTACCTACAACCCTTGTCTAGCTTTGAGACAATTTGGATATGCACGGAGGGATGGCCCTCATGACATGCTGATTCCTGACCTAGTTTTTGACTTCGACAACGATGCGCAAGGACTTCCCCAAAGATTCATCAGAGCTTGGAGGATGCCTAACAAGGTAGATAGCAAGACACTGGGGCACAAGAATTCCATCCCTCTTGAGCCTTACCTTAAGTGGGTACGAACCCAAGCTCAGAGTCTTATGATGCCTTACCCTCACATTCTCCCTTTGATTAAAGAGCCTGTTAAGGAAGGAGAGGTTCCATACACCATCCTACATCCTGACATGCCAACATCATGGGAGGAAATGCAAAAGAGTTGGATCCAACTCAAGGAAGAACATAATACTTTTGAAGCCAGCTTCTACGCTAGTGAGAAGAAGGTTTTGGAGCTTACCCGCCGACTTCACGAGGAGGAGACCCTCAACACTTACATCGCACCAAAAAGGATGCGCAACGTCTTTTTACCTTAAGAAGTTTTTGTAATATTTGGCCCATGGGGCATTTATGTACTGACAAAATTTCTTCTTATTAATATGACGTGTGTTCTTTTTGTCTGCAACAATTTTGAATTTCTAAATCCTTGAATGCATTGCATGAATAAACATATCATTCATCATATGCATAAACAGGTCTTCACACCAGGTTTCCTTATCTTTCTGCTGTTTATTTCAGTAAGATGGATCTTGAACATACGGTCAAAGATCTGCAGTCACAAAACTCGCAGTTTCAACAGCTCCTTATGACCTTGGCAAAGGGTTAGGAGGATCTTAAATCACTGTTAGGGAACAAAGAGCAAGAAAAAGGGAAAAAGAAGAAGAAAAGAGTTGGGGTAGCTACACTGGGAAGAAGATTTGAGAATGAAGCTAGGAGAGTTCTTGAATTTCCCTCCACATCTGATGAGGGAACCGGTAAGGGAAAAGGAGCTGCATTACCTTCTGAGTCCGAGGCTGAAGAGGAAGAGGTTGAGGAAGATGAAGACTACTCAGAGCAGCAATACCCGCCAGCAGACGACAAATATAAAAACCTGGAGGATAGACTGGCAGCTATGGAGCTGCAAAGGGTTCCCGGGTTAGATTTTGAAGAATTGGGATTGATTGTTGGGATTGTGATCCCTCCAAAGTTTAAGGTGCCAACTTTTGCCAAATACGACGGTCTGTCTTGCCCGAAGATGCACCTGAGGTCGTATGTCAGAAGAATTCAACCTCACTCATCCGATAGAAATCTTTGGGTACACTTCTTCCAGGACAGCTTGTCCGGTACACAGCTTGATTGGTTTTACCAGCTTGAGAGGTCAGACATGCATAGTTGGGAGGATTTGGTAGCTGCCTTTAATCGCCAGTATCAATATAACACTGAATTGGCGCCAACCCGTAATCAGTTATAAAGTATGGGGATGGCCTCAAATGAGGGATTCAAAGAATACGCCCAGAAATGGCGCGACTTGGCCGGAAGAGTGCAGGCACCTCTTTCAGATAGGGAACTAGTTGATATGTTCTTGGGGACCCTATCTGGCCCTTTCTTCAACCATTTGATCGGGAGCTCTTCCATAGGGTTTACTGAACTGATTCTGACGGGCGAACGGTTGGAAGCTGGTATTAAGAGTGGGAAGATTCAAAGGTACACCTCTGCCTCCACAATTGTTAAGAAACCATTCCCGGCCAAGAAGGAAGCAGCTGTTGTGTACTCTCAGAAAGGATCGGGAAGAACTGAGCACCGACCGACTGTAGGGGCCGTGATGATTCAAAATTCATCAAATGATCAGCCTCGTAACAATCAGTCTAGACCTAAACAGCAATGGGGAGAACGGACACAATGGCAGTTCACCCGCATCAATATGACGCCCGCACAAGTTCTTCCCCATTTGTTGAAGTTGAATCTCACCAGTATCAAAGAGGCACCAAAAAATGTGAATACAACTTCCCCATATTATCATCCCAATGCTAAATGTGCCTATCATTCTGACAACACCGGGCATGACACCAACAATTGTTGGGCGCTTAAGCATAAAATTCAAGATTTGATAGATGCTAAAGAGGTTGAGTTCGACGCCCCGGAGAAGCCAAATGTGATCTCCGCTCCGATGCCAAAGCATGGTCGCAATGTCCATGCTATTGAAGAAGATCTGTATGTTGCTGCTATTGATGATCTGGTAACTCCACTACTGACAATCAAGTTGAATCTGTTGAAGGCTGGAATTTTCCCAGGTTAAAAAGAAGATTGCTACTTTTGTCACTCCCTACCAATCGACTGTCCATTGCTGAAGATAGGCATCCAATGCCTAATGGACAACCAACAAATTCTTTTCGAAAAGACTCATGTTACTCCAACTCCTATCAATGAAGTTTCAATAATCACCATTTCCGCCAATCTTTCCAAGGTCCCCAAAAGGCCTGTTAAGATTACATCTGCTACGAAGATTGTTCCCTTGAAGATAACCATGCCTGGGCCCGTCCCATACAAATCTGACAAATCGATACCGTGGAATTATGGTGGAGAAATCTACTACCACGGTGTTAAGAAATTTGAGATAACTGAAGAGAGCTCTGACAAAGAAACTGCCGACATTGGAAACATTTCCGGTACGAGCAAGATTACTCGAAGTGGGAGAATTTTCTCTCCAGAGATTTCCCCTCCAAAGGCAATCTTTGGACCCTCAGTTGCTGCCAAGGTTACCCCTGCACCGGTAAAACTATTTGCAAGAACTCAGTTGATTGAAGAAGCTGTTACTCCTGTGGTTGTCCCTCCTACTTCTGCTGATAAGGGAAAAGGGATCCAAGAAGAGCTCGTCAGGACGAGGGCTCAACCTTTGGTCATCAACGAAACCTCTAAGAAAGAAATGGAGGAGATTCTGAAAACAATTAAGAAGAGTGATTATGACGTGATGGAGCAATTGGGGCAAACCCCCTCAAAGATCTCCATGTTGGCCCTGCTGCTTTATTCGGAGGCTCATGCCAAAGCTTTGATAAGGTTTTTGAAGACAGCCCATGTGCCCCAGGAAACCTCAGCTGATCAGTTCCAAGATTGTGTAGCCAGCCTTACCGCCGACAACGGCCTGGGTTTCTCTGATGCTGACCTAACTCCAAAGGGAAGAAAGCACAATGACGCACTGCATGTGTCAGTTGAATACCGAGGAACCACTCTCTCCCATGTATTGGTCGACACTAGTTCTTCTCTAAATGTGCTGCCTAAGAAAGCTCTGGACTGGTTGGATTGTGAAGGCTTGGAGCTGAAACCAAGTAATATCATTGTCAGGGCCTTCGACGGGTCTAAAAGAATGGTGCATGGGGAGGTCGACATTCCCATCAAGGTAGGCACTGAAGTATTCCACTCCACATTCTATGTGATGGAAATCCGCCCATCATACTCTTGCTTGCTAGGAAGACCGTGGATACATAATGTTGGGGCAGTCACCTCTTCTCTACATCAGATGCTGAAATACCCTATTAAGGGAAAGATCATAACTGTGCACGGTGAGGAGGAGTATATGATTAGTCATTTGAACTCCTTTCGGTATGTGGAAGTGGATGGCGAATTCATTGAAACACCCTTTCAACACTTTGAGGAAGTTGCTCCCGAGGTTGCAGTAGCAAAGGCAGTAGCTGAGGTACCCAAGCAGGTGGCCAGGATGGTATCTATGAAAGATGCAAAGGCTGCAATGAAGGAGGGAAAGAGCTCAACATGGGGTCAGTTGCCTGACTTTCCTCACAAGACAGACAAGTTTGGGTTAGGGTTCACCGTTGCGGGGCAAAAGGCTATGTGTCGCTCAAAATTTGAAAAGACACCCATCAAGATTTCTCCTCATGGAATCAATGCTTTGGAAGACGAAGACGAAGAGGGTAACATTGAAGATTGGATCTTCCCAACCATTGAAGGGGGAATGCACAACTGGGAGGCGAAAGATTTTGTTCCCATTACTTTCATCAATCAGTAATTTATCTTTCGAACATTTCCTGTTGGTCTGTAATAATTACTAAAACAATCTGCACACTACTTTTTCACCTCATGCCTTTCCCGGGGCATGTAGGTCCATTTGTAAGGGTTTTGATTTTCTTTCATAATCATATGCCATGTTTAATGAATCATTGGACGTTTTTCATTTATAAAATGCTGTGTTCATTTTCTTTCCTTTTGCATTGTTGTTTGTTTAAGGATGGCTATCCCTTACACACACCCACACTCACAACTGCAGGTACCCATCCACTCTGGATTCTATGGGTGACTATTCTGTTGTATCCTTCAATAACTCTGAAGATTTGGTCAACCAGGCTGAATACGAAGATGAAGAAGATTGTGAAGTACCAGGAGAGCTAGCCATACTTCTACAACAAGAAGAGAGGGCCATCTTACCTCATGAAGAGTTGTTAGAAACAGTCAACTTAGGAACAGAGGAAGACAAGAAAGAAGTACAAGTGGGTGCCAATCTGGAACCAAGTGTCAAGGGGCGCTTAGTACAGCTGTTAAATGAATACGTTGAAATCTTTGCCTGGTCTTATGAAGACATGTCGGGTTTAGACACAGACATTGTGGTTCACCGTCTCCCTACAAGAGAGGACTGTCCACCGATCAAGCAAAAAGTCCGCCGAATGGGGCCCGACATGTCTGAGAAGATTAAGGCTGAAGTAATGAAGAAATTCAACGCTGGCTTTCTGGCTGTTACATCCTATCTGCAATGGGTTGCTAACATTGTGCCCATTCCTAAAAAAGACGGCAAGGTCAGAATGTGTGTGGACTACCAGGATTTGAACAGGGCTAGCCCTAAAGATGATTTCCCGCTACCGCATATCGATATTTTGATTGACAACGCAGCTCAGCACAAGGTGTTTTCCTTCATGGATGGATTCTCGGGCTACAACCAGATCAAAATGGCCCCCGAGGACATGGAGAAAACAACCTTTGTTACACAATGGGGTACCTTCTGCTACAAGGTGATGCCGTTCGGACTGAAGAACGCAGGGGCAACTTATCAGCGCGCCATGGTAGCTTTGTTTCATGATATGATACATCATGAGATCGAAGTTTACGTAGACGACATGATAGCTCAATCACAAACAGAGGAGGAACACCTTGAACATTTGCAGAAGCTGTTTTCCAGGTTGAAGGAATACAAACTCAGGCTGAATCCAAGTAAGTGCACTTTTGGAGTTAGGTCTGCTAAACTTCTGGGATTTATTGTCAGCAACAAAGGCATTGAGGTCGATCTAGCGAAAGTGAAAGCAATATAACAAATGCCTGCCCCCCGTACTGAAAAGGAGGTTAGAGGGTTCTTGGGGCGCTTGAACTATATTACCAGATTCATCTCTCATCTGACGCCTACCTGTGAGCCAATTTTCAAACTATTGAAGAAAGATCAGGTAGTTGAATGGAACGACGATTGCCAAGCTGCTTTTGATAAGATTAAGGAGTATTTACTAGAACCTCATATTCTGATGCCACCCGTCGAAGGAAGGTCGTTGATCATGTATCTGACTATTTTGGATAACTCAATGGGGTGCGTACTGGGCCAGCATGACGAGTCTGGTCGAAAAGAGCATGCCATTTATTACCTTAGCAAAAAGTTTACCGACTGTGAGACTCGCTACTCACTGCTCGAGAAAACTTGTTGCGCTTTGGTATGGGCTGCTCGCCGACTAAGGCAGTATATGTAAACTCATACCACTTTGCTGATTTCCAAAATGGACCCAATCAAGTATATCTTCGAGAAGCCTGCTTTATCTGGAAGAATCTCTAGATGGCAGATGATCCTGACTGAGTATGACATCCAATATACTACCCAAAAAGCTATAAAAGGGAGTGTACTAGCTGACCATCTAGCTCATCAAGCTATCGAAGATTATAAACCCATGAGATTCGACTTCCCAGACGAGGACATCATGACTTTGGACAACATTGAAGGTAACAGACCGTATGACGGACCTGAAAATGGATCCCCATGGACCCTGTACTTCGATGGTGCTCCAAATGCACTTGGAAACGGTATCGATGCGGTACTCATTTCCCCGGAAGGTTGCCATACACCTTTCATGGCCCGACTTTGCTTCAGCTGTACCAACAACATGGCCGAATATGAAGCTTGCATCTTTGGTCTCAAGGCTGCTATAGACTTGGGGATCAAATCTTTGGTCATATTTGGGGACTCGGCTTTGGTTATCAGTCAAATCAAAGGAGAGTGGGACACCAAACATCCTAATCTTATCCCATACAAAGAACATGTTTTGACATTGCTGCCTCATTTCGAGCAGATCACCTTCGAGCACTTCCCGCGAGAAGAAAATCAGCTTGCAGATGCTCTGGCAGCAATGTCCTCCATGTTTAAACTCAACTGGGATAACGAAGCTCCCCAAATCACCATCGAGCGAATGGATGAGCCTACGCATTGTCATGAGATTAATACCGAAGAAGTAGTGGAACAACCCTGGTTTCATGAAATCAAAAGGTATCTCCAGACTAGAGAATATCCTGAAGGAGCTTCCGTCAATGACAAAAAGTTCTTAAGGAGATTTGCGGCCAAGTTCTTCCTAAGCAATGGAATTATTTATAAGCGCAGCCATGATTGTGTTTTACTCCGATGTGTAGACAAAGCTGAAGCAGAGTTAATCATGACGGAGATACACAGTGACACATTTGGCACCCACTTAAGTGGACATACGATGGCTAAGAAGATTCTAAGGGCAGACTATTACTAGTCTACCATGGAAGCTGATTGCCATCAACATTCCTGTACTTGCCACAAATGTCAAGTCTACACTGACAAGATTCATATTCCTCCTGTTCCTCTCAACGTCCTGACAGCTCCTTGGCCATTCGCAATGTGGGTCATTGACATGATTGGAGAGATCAAGCCCACGACATCCAATGGACATCGCTTCATCCTGGTCGCTATTGACTATTTCACCAAGTGGGTCGAAGAAGCTTCTTTTGCCTCCGTTACAAAAAATGTGCTTGCCCGCTTCATCAAGTAAAAACTCATATGCCGGTATGGTGTCCCCGACAGGATCATCACAGACAACAGAACCAATCTGAACAATACTATGATCACTGCTCTATGCGAACAGTTCAAGATTTATCATCACAATTCATCTCCCTATCGGCCGAAGATGAACGGTGTTGTTGAAGCTGCGAACAAAAACATCAAGAAGATCATTCAGAAAATGACAGTTACCTACAAGGACTGGCATGAGATGTTACCGTTTGCTCTGCATGGATACCGTACCACGGGACGTCTTCGACAAGGGCAGCCCCATTTTCTTTGGTATATGGCATGGAAGCTGTCCTACCCATGGAAGTTCAGATTCCTTCTTTAAGGATTATGAAGGATTCTGGTTTGAGTGAAGACGATTGGATTCAGACCCGACTTGTTCAACTCAATTCGATCGACGAGAAGCGACTCACTGCTGTTTGCCATGGTCAGACGTACCAAAAACGGATGATCAAGGCTTTTAACAAGAAAGTCAGACGTCAAGTATATCAAGTCATAGATCTCGTAATCAAGCAGATTATCTTGCCGCAAAGTGATCCCAGGGGCAAATGGACTCCTACTTACGAAGGACCATTTGTAATCAAGATCTTCTTTTTTGGTGGTGCAATGATTCTGACCACCATGGACGGCAACGATTTGTCGCACCCTGCGAACGCAGACATAGTCAAAAGATACTACGCATAAAATCACCCGACAAGTCAAAAACCCGAAAGGGCGATTTGGGCAAAAATGGGCATCCCGGTGAACCGAAAACTCGAAAGGGCGGTTCAGGTAAAAATTAGGGATAAAACGAAAAAATCTGTACACCCGGCAAGTCGAAAACCCGAAAGGGCGGCTTGGGCAAAAAGGGGTTTCCCGGTGGATTGAAAACCCGAAAGGGTGATCCAAGCAAAAGTTAGGGAATTAAAGCGTATGACTATGTCTCGTCGGATCACTTTAAAGAACAATCTCTTCATCAACAAGCTCTGAACTTCTGATCAATTCAATCATCGGCGGACGAAGCATTGAATGGACAAGATATTCAGAGTTGTGAAGGCTATAGCAGAATGGGAATCCCATGGAATTGTTACACATAGCCATCTTTCTTTTGTATAAAATTTTCAATTTTTTACGACAACATCCTCTTACTAGGATGCTTGTCTTCTTTGTACAAAGATACTCATAAAAAGTTAATACAAATACTTTTCCCAATATAGAAATTTGCTTTGTCTTCCTTTTTCTTTTTTACACTTATGTTTTATTTGAGAAACGTCCAATGTTTTGTTAAATAGGCATATGCATTTGAACACAATCATTTTATTACAAATCAAGAAAGGTGATTGCTGATAGGTTGAAGGTACAAATAGATATCTTGATGCCTTTTCAGAAGAAATCCCCAACGGAATTAAACTCCAAATTCCTCAACAAGGTTAAAATCCAGAACTTAATTCCCTAAATAGAGTTAAACTTCAGGATCCTCAGCAGAACAAAAGCTTTCTCAAAACTAATTTCCCCAGCTAAAAGAGCCTTCCAGAACTTAATTCCCCTCAGAGTTAAGTTTTAGTATCCCCAGTGGAGCCTTAAAAATCTGAAAATCCTATCCCCAGTTGAAGTCAAAACTATCAATCCCCAGCGAAGCTAAAACTTCCAACTATCAATCCCCAGCGGAACCAGACTAGTGAACCTTCTCCCCACAGAGATACTTCCCATCAGATTGAAGATTCTCAATTTTACTTCTCCAGCTTAAGCCTACCAGGTTCTGGATTCCCCAGTAGAGATCATCAGAATTCTCATTCCCTACAAGTCACCAAGGAGTTCCAATCCCCAGCAGTGGTCCTAAGATCCCTCAACAATTGAAGATCTTGTTCCCCAAGCAGTCAACAGTCAACAAGGATGTCTCATCTTCAGCAATCAAAGATTCTTACACTCCCCTGCAGCAGCGAGGATTCACTTTCCTCGGCAACAGTCAAGATTCTATTATCTCCGGCTATCCAAGGATTCATTTATCCTCAGCAAGACAACTCATCAGCTTACATGCCCATTCATTACATTCATATCATAAACATTGATATAACATATATTGCATCATACATTTCATGCAATATGATTTTGTGTTTCAGCTAATATTTTACCCTTTTTCAGGATAAGGTTAATAAGCTTCAAGACTTCTGAAAACAGTTTACGGGTTCTCCAGACACGAATGTTAACCTATCGCTTGTTCAGATTCTTCAACTTCTGAAAACAGTTTACGGATTCTCCAAACACAGATGTTAATCTATCGCTTGTTCAGACTCAACTTCTGAAAACAGTTTACGGGTTCTCCAGATATGGATGTTAATCTATCGCTTGTTCAGATTCAAGACCTCTGAAAACAGTTTACGGGTTCTCCAGATATGGATGTTAATCTATCGCTTGTTCAGATTCAAGACCTCTGAAAACAGTTTACGGGTTCTCCAGATATGGATGTTAATCTATCGCTTGTTCAGATTCAAGACTGCTGAAAACAGTTTACGGGTTCTCCAGATATGGATGTTAATCTATCGCTTGTTCAGATTCCAGACCTCTGAAAATAGTTTACGGGTTCTCCAGATATGGATGTTAATCTATCGCTTGTTCAGATTCCAGACCTCTGAAAACAGTTTACGGGTTCTCCAGATATGGATGTTAATCTATCGCTTGTTCAGATTCCAGACCTCTGAAAACAGTTTACGGGTTATCCAGATATGGATGTTAATCTATCGCTTGTTCAGATTCAAGACCTCTGAAAACAGTTTACGGGTTCTCCAGATATGGATGTTAATCTATCGCTTGTTCAGATTCAAGACCTCTAAAAACAGTTTACGGGTTCTCCAGATATGGATGTTAATCTATCACTTGTTCAGATTCAAGACCTCTGAAAACAGTTTACGGGTTCTCCAGATATGGATGTTAATCTATCGCTTGTTCAGATTCAAGACCTCTGAAAACAGTTTACGGATTCTCCAGATATGGATGTTAATCTATCGCTTGTTCAGATTCCAGACCTCTGAAAATAGTTTACGGGTTCTCCAGATATGGATGTTAATCTGTCGCTTGTTCAAATTCCAGACCTCTGAAAATAGTTTATGGGTTCTCTAGATATGGATGTTAATCTATCGCTTGTTCAGATTCAAGACCTCTGAAAACAGTTTACGGGTTCTCCAGATATGGATGTTAATCTATCGCTTGTTCAGATTCAAGACCTCTGAAAACAGTTTACGGGTTCTCCAGATATGGATGTTAATCTATCGCTTGTTCAGATTCAAGACCTCTGAAAACAGTTTACGGGTTCTCCAGATATGGATGTTAATCTGTCGCTTGTTCAGATTCAAGATTTCTGAAAACAGTTTACGGATTCTCCAAACATGGATGTTAATCTATCGCTTGTTCAGACTCAACTTTTGAAAACAGTTTACGGACGCTTCCCAACATGGATACTGATCTATTGCTTATTCAACTCCAAGATTTCTGAAAACAGTTCACGGATTCTCCAGATACGGATGTTAATCTATCACTTGTTCTGATTCAACTTTTGAAAACAGTTTACGGATTCTCCAAACACGGATGTCAATCTATTGCTTATTCAAGATCCCCAGTTCAGAGATATTCCAAACATGGACACCTTTCTGATACTCTTTTCTTTCACCTACAACATACATTCCAGATGGTATCTTTAAGCCCATCCCCTGACAAGGTTTTGGTCACATCTCCAGATGGCATCTTTAAGCCCATTCCCGCACCCATGCTTTGACGAGTGCAAATTTACGGGCACTCTAGTGTCCAATCTCCTTTTACCTTCGAGACGCGAAAGGCAAACTTGCCAATCTAACTCTTCAGGTTCAAGAAGATTGAATAGGGGCAACTGTTGTACCCCAAAATTTTCCCTCCCTTTTCATCAACATTTTCTCACCACAAGACTCTTGGAGCTCAAGATCAAGTTAGGGTTTGCTCTGCTCAAGACCCCTTCTTGCATTGTTAACCCAAATTAGGGTTTGAGTTTGCACAAAGATGTTTTGACCTAAAATGCCCAAAGTGACTTTCATGCTTCATGTTGGACTTACAAGTTTATCCTTACCAAGTTTCAATCCTTGATTCCAATATTTGCCCAGTCAATTGGACAGTTGACCTAGAAATCAGTTGTATTGGGGAAAAAGTCAACTGTGGCCAATTGACAGTCAAACCTCATGATTTTTGACCCACATCAACATCATGAACTCATATGAACCATTTGGTCAAGTTTGGATTACAATTCCACAAGAAATTTGATCAGATCACCAAAAGGGCAAAATGGTAATTTTTAGGGTTTTGACTGCACAAAGCCAATTTTTGACTGTTTGACCTAACCAACGGCAAACCAAGCTCACATATGGACTCAAGGACTCAATGGAATTGTCTTAACCCATTCAAAAAGTTCAAAAGATCTCAAATGCACAGGATTGACAGATGAATTTTCCAGTCAACTGATCAAAATTTGACTGTATACTGAAAAGTCAAACTTGACTTTTTGGTCAAAATCAAGTGCCAAGATTCATTTTTCATCAAGACATGTCAAATTATGAAACTTGTTCATCAAGAAATCCAAAATTGCAAATTAGAGTTTAAAATGAAGAAATTTCATAACTTAGAAATTTTCTAAGTTATGAAATTTCCTTATTTTTTCCTAACTTTGTCCCATTTTTTCATCAAGATACAAATGGATTCAAACAAAACTTGAAACATGAAAGTTGTAGTCCATTGCAAAATCTACAATTTTGATTCACAAAGTTTTCTCAAAGGAAGCTTGTATCTCAAGTTATGAGTTTTGGAACAAGGGTGTAAAACATTTTTAACTTAGAGAAATTTTGACCTATTCTAGGCAGGATTTTTGTCCAACTTCTTGGCCATTTTTCACATGGTTCCATTTGGAGTTTCAATTTTCATTACAAAGATGGATTGTAGTACACATTCTAAGCTTTCCAAATTGTCCATTAAATCATCAAACACCCTTGTGGTTAGAGAGAATCGAATTTGCAAAGTTGGGAAAAATTCACTTTTGTTCATGGCCAAAGCTTGTTCATAACATTTGCATTTTCAAGTCAGCAGGGTTTGTGATAGTTTGCAGGCCTCTAAAGCTCTTCACACTCAATAATTTAATGCCTAACCATTGTGTTCAAGCATTGTTTTGTGCATTTGGTCATTACACATAGAATTAATCCTTAAATGGAAATAGCAAACTTGCCATTTTTGAAAAGTGGTGCTTTATGTCAAATACCAAATATTGGAGGCATGGGCCAGATCTTTGAGGCAAGAGTTTGTACACATATCCCACTGATCAAGAGAAAGTGAGGCAGCATGCTTGAGAGCCTGGTACAAGCCTATATGTCAACTTACACTTTCTTGCTTACAAGAGAAGAAACATTGCAAAACAACTCCAACTTCCACTTCCTGTCAACACTGCCAAGAACAAACTTTGTACACCTCTTCCATACACAAAAATAGACCTAAGGCACGACTCATCCATCCCTAAGACCTGCTCATACTCAGAATCCCTGTTTTATTGCAAAACAGGGCAAGTTCTGCAACTTGACCTCCATAACCATATCCACTCGTGCGTTTTTGCTCAAGCCTGTCCAAACATATTCCATATCATCCACACAAACTATCCCAAGCCTTGAACTCAAGCTGTAACTCCCCTAACCTCTATTGTCATTTTCACTTTTCAGTTTTGCAGGTGAACTTCCATAGCACGATTCAGAGAGTTTCAAAGCAAGCTAGGTACTTGGGAAGCATCCTTGGACTTCAGGCAAGCTGTACAAAAGCTCAAACTCCATTGAAGTTGGCCACATTGTTGTACACGACTCAAGCTGAAACAGGTAAAACCATGAACTTCTATCTCTCAATCTAGGAAGAGATAGGCTTAGGTTTGTGAATGAAACATGCTCTACTCATAGCCCTGAAGCCATACGTATGATTACTTTTCATTTATGTTAAGCATGCTGTAAGAATTTTGGCCATGAATATGTGAAAAAAATTAGGTCAGAAATTGGGGATGAAGAAATTCTCCCTGGATTCTTAGAGTTAGGTCAAGTATTTTATATGTCTGAATTCGTCTCTTGATGCTCTATAATATTGGTGTTATGAGTTTTGCATGAAAGTCCAGGAATCAAGAGTTAGCTTTGGTACAAGAAACGCGCGTTTTTGTTTGTTCAAACAATGCTGAAGGTTGAAGATGACTGGCTTGGGTTGGGTCTGAGTTAGTCCTGCTCTTTGCACCCCCTTTTCCAATTTACACCCCCCTGGCCCATTGTGTGAAATATTTATCATTTTTTTACTTTTTCTTTTTGATTCTGACTTAATATTTTTTGCTCAAATATAAAAAATATCAAAAATATTTTTCCATACATTTTTGCATTTATTTGGCATTTATTTGTTTTATTTAGCATATACATGTAAATAAATATATTTCCTTTTTATTCAAAACACTAGAAAACAATACCAAAAATATATATTTTTTAGTTATTATTTTTTATTTACATTTTGAAAACATTCTCTTAAAAATGCAATTTTGTAAATAATTAATATTTTATTTTTTGTATATACTTAGCATATTTAATATATATATAATATATACTTATACATATTTTATGAAATATTTAGGACAAAAATATGAAAATAATACATTTTTATTTTTATTAATATATGACATCAAAAACACCTTTTTAACCATATACTTTTTATTTTGTGCATAAATTAATTTATTTTGTATATAATCAATAAATAATAATGTTTATTCAAAAAATTTGGGTTTAACCCTAAAACAATAAAAATAACCAAAAATTGACTTTTTTTATCTTGTTTATATTTCACATTAAAAGATACTTTTACATACATGAAAAATCCCTTTTTAGCATAATGCATTTTTATTTGATATTTGTTTGTTTGTATTTATTTAAATATTAGATATTTGTCTTGTATATTCAATATGGATGTAATAGCTTAGAATTTAATTTCTTGTCAAATATCCCCAAATTCAAACTTGTACCCTCATCCCCATAATCATTGTTGTAATAGCTTAGCATTTAAATTTCCGCATTTAAAAGCTTTCAATTATGCCATGATAGACCTAGGGTTTGTATGCAAATAAAATCAACAAATAGCTTGACCTAATTCAAAGATAAACATGCATGAAAATCAAAACACAATCACACTTGCACCCCTAGGGTTACACCACTTGTTGCCTTCCAAAATGGGCCATGTTTGCATGTCAAGTACTTTGGCAAAACAACAAAAACAAACAAAATGATCATAGTCCCTCGATGACGCTTTCGAAGTTTCCTAAACAAAATGATCATAGTCCCTCAAGAAAATTGCCAAAAATACTTGACACTATTGCATTTGTGGTCTATACGATGACCCGCGCCCGTCCCGTTAACATCCTAACACAAGGTTGTTCACCAAATACAATGGTGAAACAACACTATTAAAAGGGTTAAAACATGAGAAAGACCTTTGAGTAAATTTAGGGGTAGACAACTCTTAGTTACTTGATCAAACTTGCAAAACACACTTGCCTACTTTCAAAACACACTCCACAACACAACTTTCAAAACAACTTTCAAAAACATTGAAACATCTTTTCAAAAAGACGAACACCTTTGTAAAACATTCGAGTAAAGAATTGTTACAATGGTTGCCTAGACAAGGCATCTTTTTCAAAACATTTTCAAAACCAAGCACACAAAGCACCATTTCAAACAATTGAAAAGCAAAGGCAAGTGATCTAAGCAAGTAACTAAGAGCCCATGGATAACCATGGATAGAAAGGGTGCTAATACCTTCCCTTTCTATAATCTACTCCCCGAACCCACGAAAACATCTCAAAGGTTTCTCTTGTGCTTTTTAACCTTTCCTTAGGATAAAATAAAAATTCGGTGGCGACTCTTGCTAAACCGAAACATTTGCGAACACAAACGCAAAACCTCAAGTCATTTCTCCCACAGTATCACACACGGGTATAAAGACTAGTTAACTAATAAAAAGAAGGCATAATTAGTCCTGAAGTCCCTTAACATTATTTAATGTTTCACTTTGGTCCCTTAACTAAAATTCTGTTATATGAAATGACACCTTCCTTACATTTTAAGAAAAAGTGTTAAGTATGGATGACGTGGCATGACATGTAGACTTTAGTTAATAACTTGACTCAGCATATGTATTAAAAAATGTTATTATTTGTAAACTGGGGAGGTTTTTATTTTTGGGGTTAAAATCCCACACAAAATGTAATAATGTGTAAAAAATATAAAACACTTCCATGAATGACAAACACATATATCAAATAGACATCAACTGAAAAAAATTCTCTTCCATTTGCTTCATGGCTGCAACACTCTCATGGTTGCAGAAAGATATCATCTTATACTTACTAGACCAACAAATATGATATCTTGCAAAAATCAACTTCATAAGTTTTATTGAAAATCAAAATAGGGACAAATAGGGAAATTTTAATGCTGAAACTTTAGTAAATTCTGCACATATAACCTCAAAGAAACCATCAACATAGGCCACACAAGTTTCATATTAAAAAAATGCATACAAAACAGATAATATCGGACAGACCGGATCCGTTATATCACCACTAATTACACTATACCACTAATCAATTCAAGTTGTAAAAATATATGATGGTTAATCCAACTCGGTTATCACCACTATGTTTATTCGACAGTTCTTTTCTAGGAACTACTACTTCCATTCTTACTGTGGAATCATTAAAAAAAATACACAAATGATTAAAAAATATCCCAAAACCATTATATATGTAACAACTCATTAAACCAGTGACATGCAGTTGTTCTTAAATAACAAGATTCAAAAACCATAAATTATTCCAAAAAAAATACACTATCACTTATAATTATCACAATAAAGGAAAATGAACAACATAGAAACATATGAAACTAACGGAATGGGCCATTTCATGTAACGTAATGTAAGTTAAGAGACTACTTCGTTATGGTTTTTAGTTAAGAGATATAAGCGAATTATTAAATAGAGTTAAGAGAGGAAGAGATGCATTAAGCCAAAAAAAAACAAAGGTGGTAAGAGCATACTGAAAAAGTGAAGTTAGTGAAAGTTTTACATATATACATTTATATACATATATACATATGCGCGTGCGCACACACATTTTATGATTAAATTATAAATGTTGAATTTATATTTATTTATATTTATATTAAAAAATAATTGGCAATAATAAGTTATTAATATTATTTCATCAATAATATGATTTAAATACACGTTATCTATTACAACAGTAAATTATCAAATGAACAATACACGGGTATTAAGACTAGTTAACTAATAAAAAGAAGGCATAATTCGTCCTGGAGTCCCTTAACATAATTTAATGTTTCACTTTGGTCCCTTAACTAAAATTCTATTATATGAAATGACACCTTCCTTACATTTTAAGAAAAAGTGTTAAGTATGGATGACGTGGCATGACATGTAGACTTTAGTTAATAACTTGACTCTGCATATGTATTAAAAAATGTTATTATTTATAAACTGGGGAGGTATTTATTTTTGGGGTTAAAAACCCACACAAAATGTAATAATGTGTAAAAAAATATAAAACACTTCCATGAATGACAAACACATATATCAAATAGACATCAACTGAAAAAAATTCTCTTCCATTTGCTTCATGGCTGCAACACTCTCATGGTTGCAGAAAGAGATCATCTTATACTTACTAGACCAACAAATATGATATCTTGCAAAAATCAACTTCATAAGTTTTGTTGAAAATCAAAATAGGGCAAAATAGGGATATTTTACTTCTGAAACTTTAGTAAATCCTGCACATATAACCTCAAAGAAACCATCAATATAGGCCACACAAGATTCATATT
This sequence comes from Vicia faba, assembly GCA_948472305.1. Taxonomy (NCBI): domain Eukaryota; kingdom Viridiplantae; phylum Streptophyta; class Magnoliopsida; order Fabales; family Fabaceae; genus Vicia; species Vicia faba. The sequence continues at coordinate 445,266 of CATIWC010002506.1, read as the reverse complement.
AAAAAAAATGCATACAAAACAGATAATATCGGACAGACCGGATCCGTTATATCACCACTACTTACACTATACCACTAATAAATTCAAGTTGTAAAAATATATGATGGTTAATCCAACTCGGTTATCACCACTATGTTTCTTCGACAGTTCTTTTCTAGGAACTACCACTTCCATTCTTACTGTAGAATCATAAAAAAAAATACACAAATGATTAAAAAATATCCCAAAACCATTATATATGTAACAACTCATTAAACCAGTGACATCCAGTTGTTCTAAAATAACAAGATTCAAAAACCATAAATTATTCCAAAAAAAATACACTATTACTTGTAATTATCACAATAAAATAAAATGAACAACATAGAAACATATGAAACTAACGGAATGGGCCATTTCATATAACGTAATGTAAGTTAAGAGACTAATTCGTAATGTTTTTTAGTTAAGAGATATAAGCGAATTATTAAATAGAGTTAAGGGAGGAAGAGATGCATTAAGCCAAAAAAAACAAAGGTGGTAAGAGCATACTAAAAAAGTGAAGTTAGTGAAAGTTTTACATATATACATATATATATATATATATATATATATATATATATATATATATATATATATATATATATATATATATATATATATATATATATATATATATATATATTAAAAAATAATTGGCAATAATAAGTTATTAATATTATTTCATCAATAATATGATTTAAATACACGTTATCTATTACAACAGTAAATTATCAAATGAACAATACACGGGTATAAAGACTAGTTAACTAATAAAAAGAAGGCATAATTAGTCATGAAGTCTCTTAACATAATTTAATGTTTCACTTTGGTCCCTTAACTAAAATTTTGTTATATGAAATGACACCTTCCTTACATTTTAAGAAAAAGTGTTAAGTATGGATGACGTGGCATGACATGTAGACTTTAGTTAATAACTTGACTCAGCATATGCATTAAAAAATGTTATTATTTGTAAACTGGGGAGGTTTTTATTTTTGGGTTTAAAACCCACACAAAATGTAATAATGTGTAAAAAAATATAAAACACTTCCATTAATGACAAACACATATATCAAATAGACATCAACTGAAAAAAATTCTCTTCCATTTGCTTCATGGCTGCAACACTCTCATGGTCGCAGAAAGAGATCATCTTATACTTACTAGACTAACAAATATGATATCTTGCAAAAATCAACTTCATAAGTTTTATTGAAAATCAAAATAAAGCAAAATAGGGAAATTTTTATGCTTAAACTTTAGTAAATCCTGCACATATAACCTCAAAGAAACCATCAACATAGGCCACACAAGTTTCATATTAAAAAAATGCATACAAAATAGATAATATCGGGCAGACCGGATCCGTTATATCACCACTACTTACACTATACCACTAATCAATTCAAGTTGTAAAAATATATGATGGTTAATCCAACTCGGTTATCACCACTATGTTTATTCGACCATTCTTTTCTAGGAACTACTACTTCCATTCTTACTGTAGAATCATATAAAAAAAATACACAAATGATTAAAAAATATCCCAAAACCATTATATATGTAACAACTCATTAAAGCAGTGACATGCAGTTGTTCTAAAATAACAATATTCAAAAACCATAAATTATTCCAAAAAAAAATACACTATCACTTGTAATTATCACAATAAAATAAAATGAACAACATAGAAACATATGAAACTAACGGAATGGGCCATTTCATGTAACGTAATGTAAGTTAAGAGACTAATTCGTAATGTTTTTTAGTTAAGAGATATAAGCGAATTATTAAATAGAGTTAAGGGAGAGAGAGATGCATTGAGCCAAAAAAAAGACAAAGGTGGTAAGAGCATACTGAAAAAGTGAAGTTAGTGAAAGTTTTACATATATACATATATATACATACATACATATGCGCGTGCGCACACACATTTTATGATTAAATTATAAATGTTGAATTTATAGATCTATCTCTCTCTCTCTCTCTCTCTCTCTCTCTCTATATATATATATATATATATATATATATATATATATATATATATATATATATATATATATATATATTAAAAAATAATTGGCAATAATAAGTTATTAATATTATTTCATTAATAATATGATTTAAATACACGTTATCTATTACAACAGTAAATTATCAAATGAACAATACACGGGTATAAAGACTAGTTAACTAATAAAAAGAAGGCATAATTAGTCCTGAAGTCCCTTAACATTCTTTAATGTTTCACTTTGGTCCCTTAACTAAAATTCTGTTATATGAAATGACACCTTCCTTCATTTTAAGAAAAAGTGTTAAGTATGGATGACGTGGCATGACATGTAGACTTTAGTTAATAACTTGACTCAGCATATGTATTAAAAAATGTTATTATTTGTAAATTGGGGAGGTTTTTATTTTTGGGGTTAAAAACCCACACAAAATGTAATAATGTGTAAAACAATATAAAACACTTCCATGAATGACAAACACATATATCAAATAGACATCAACTGAAAAAAAATTCTCTTCCATTTGCTTCATGGCTGCAACACTCTCATGGTTGCAGAAAGAGATCATCTTATACTTACTAGACCAACAAATATGATATCTTGCAAAAATCAACTTCATAAGTTTTGTTGAAAATCAAAATAGGGCAAAATAGGGAAATTTTATTGCTGAAACTTTAGTAAATCCTGCACATATAACCTCAAAGAAACCATCAACATAGGCCACACAAGTTTCATATTAAAAAAATGCATACAAAACAGATAATATCAGACAGACCGGATCCAATATATCACCACTACTTACACTATACCACTAATCAATTCAAGTTGTAAAAATATATGATGGTTAATCCAACTCGGCTATCACCTCTATGTTTATTCGACCGTTCTTTTCTAGGAACTACTACTTCCATTTTCATAATCTACCCCCCGAACTCAAGAAAACATCCCAAAGGTCTTTCCTGTGCTTTTTCACCTTTCCTTTTGGATAAAAGAAAAGTTGGTGGCGACTCTTGCTAAACCGCAACGTTTGCGATAAAACACAAAACCTTGAAGTCAGTTCTCCCACCGTATCACAGAACTGGCCACTCTGATGGGGAACTCTTTAAAAGTGGGGTTACCTTAGGGCTAGATCACATTTACTTGCTTACATTGCTTGATTTGTTTGCTTTACATTATGGTACTTTATTTGGGTTTAAATCCTCTACCCGGATTTGAGGATACATTATAGGTAAATAGCAATACATTGTGGAAACTATGAGGGGTATACCGACATGGTCTAAGCAATAGCTATGTTAGTGTGACATATTTGTGGGTACCGGTAGCCCTTGAGTAGTCAAGGAGAATACGGGGCCGCTGAGTGATGTCGCGAAGCACTAACGAACCTTTAGAACCTTTACTTAACCAACTTGGCCTTTAGGGAGTAGTGAGATGATCGACTTTGGTGCAGTCCGAAGTTGGTAGATACTCGATACTAAAATCATTGATGGCTGGTTTCTTGGAATATTTTGGTCGCCATTAAAGAGGCTTGAGCTGAAACAATGAACAAGGAAACAATCCGGTGATATTGAGCTCCTTAGAACCCAATTACTATTACTAGGACAGGTTGAGCCAACTAAACTTCAAGAGGGTACTTACCTATAAAACCCCATGCAAGCCTAAACTAGGAACTTGTTTGTTTTTCTTGTATATGCATACTTGTACATAACATCATGGACATCATAAACATCACATGCATCCACTAACCATTTCAAGGATTTTGGAGATTCATCTTTGTTCTTGTTATGTAGGATATGGATTCACTTCGCATGAAAACTATCCGAGTCAACCTTGTAATAATTCCTCCATAACTTAAGGAGCTAGCTTCAAGGATCCCTGAAAGCTCTCCTTTCATCAAGAGACATAGTCGTCTACTCAACTTGGTCACCTCCAACACGGAAGAGGATATGATAAAGGTGCTCTTTCAGTTCTTTGATCCTTTACACCATTGCTTCACATTTCCCGACTACCAGCTTGTGCCTACTTTGGAAGAATTTTCTCAACTCTTGAGAATTCCCATTCTCAATCAACTACCTTTCAACGGTACGGAAAGAGACCCAAAGCCAGAAGAGATTGCTCAAGCTCTGCACTTGCACTCATCTGATGTCACAACCCATTGGGAAACTAGGATTGGTGTCAAAGGCTTCTTAGTAAAGTTTATGTTTGAGAATGCCCAAATATGTTGGAATTCCTTAGAATTACAAGCCTTTGAGGAAATTGTGGCTCTTCTTATCTATGGGATGGTCTTGTTCTCCAATCCTGACCAGCTCATAGATGTGAGCACCGTCAAAATCTTCATGTCACGCAACCCGGTGCCTACCTTGCTTGGAGATATCCTACACTCTTTTCATACTCGTACAATGAGGAAAAGAGGTGTCCTTATGTGTTGCACTCCTCTCATGGCAAGATAGTTTATTTCTCATCTTCCCCAATCAGTCTTAAGGAATGAGTAAGGTTTAAGGTGGTCACAAAGGTTAATGACGCTCGAACATTCAGACATTCATTGGTGCTCCCGATCTAAAGAGAATATCATCATCATTGACCGTTATGGGGAATTTCCTAATGTTCCTCTACTCGACATTAGGGGAGGCATCACCTACAACCCGTGCTTAGCCTTAAGACAGTTTGGTTATGCCCGAAGGGAGGGCCCACACAAGATGCTGATTCAAGGTTTGGTAATCGACTACGACAACAACAGTCAAGGTCTTCACTAGAGATTCATCTGAGCTTGGAGGACATTAAACAAGGTGGATAGCAAGACTTTGGGACACAAGAATTACATCCCTCTTGAGCCTTACCTCAAGTGGGTATGAACCCGCGCTCAAAGTCTTATGATGCCTTATCCTTCCATCCTCCCGATGATCATTGACCCTGTTAAGGAGGGAGAAGTTCCATACACTATCCTACATCCTGATATGCCCACATCTCTTGAAGACCTACAAAGGGATTAGATACAACTCAAATGGGAGCATGATACTTTTGAAGTCCAATTCTACGCAAGCGAGAAGAAGGTTTCGGAACTCACTAGGCTACTTCGTGAAGAGCAGACTCTAAATGCCAACATTGCGCCGAAGAGGATGCGCCCCACTTTTTTATCTTAGAGAGTGTATTATTTTGTACTCAACCTCTATCTTATTAATATAACGTGTATTTTTTTTGTCTAAAATGAACTTGAATCTTTGAAATCCTTGAAAACATTGCATATGCACATATCATTCATCATAACATAAACAGGTCTTCTACAACAAGTTCCCTCATCTCTCTGTTGTTTATTTCAGTAAGATGGATCTCGAACAGACAGTCAAAGATCTTCAAGCTCAAAACACGCAGTTTCAAAAATTACTCACAACCCTGGCCAAAGGGCAAGAGGAGTTGAAGACTCTGTTGGCCAAAGAGAAGAAAAAGAAAGAGAAGAAACCAACCGGTGTTGTAATTATGGGGAGAAGGTTTCAAGGACAGACTAGAAGAACCTTGGATTTCGCAACAACATCTGATGAAAGAGAAGGAAAAGGAAAGTAAATAGCGGTTTCGTCCGAATCTGAAGAGGAGGAAGACTACTCCGAAGAACAGTATCCACCAGCTGATGATAAGTACAGACATCTTGAAGAGCGTCTGAGTGATATGGAAATACAGAGGGTACCAGGTCTAGACTTTGAAGAATTGGGTCTAGTGTCGGGAATTGTGATCCCACCGAAGTTCAAAGTGCCGTTATTTGCAAAATATGATGGGGTGTCATGTCCTAAGATGCACCTCCGATCATATGTAAGAAAGATCCAACCATACTCCCCTGATAAAGACTTGTGGGTGCACTTTTTCCAGGATAGTCTATCTGGAACACAACTCGATTGGTTTTACCAACTGGAAAGGGCCGATGTCCACAACTGGGAAGATCTTGCCGCAACTTTCTATAAGCAATACCGGTATAATGCAGATTTGGCGCCTACCTGTACTCAACTTCAGAGTATGGCTATGGTTTCCAATGAAGGTTTCAAAGATTACACGCAGAAGTGGAGAGATCTAGTTGGGAGAGTCCAACCCCCTCTGTCTGAAAGGGAATTGGTGGACATGTTCTTAGGCACTTTATCAGGTCCTTTCTTCAACCATTTAATTGGAAGCTCATCTGCAGGATTCACTGAGTTAATACTGACCAGAGAGAGGGTGGAAGCTGGCATAAAAAGTGGAAAGATTCAGAAGGATTTGTCTGCCTCTATAGCTGTGAGAAAGCCTTTCACTGGGAAGAAGGAAGTGTCTGCTGTTTACCCACCAAGGAACCAAGGGAGAATTAAACACCATCCAATGGTAGGTGCTGTCATGATCTCTAAGTATGAACCTGCCCAACAAAGGATTAATCCACAGAGAACAGAAACGCCGGTAAGCCAGTTTACTCGGATAAACATGACTCTGTCTCAAATCTTGCCATAGTTATTGAAGACCAATCTAGTAACTCTGAAGGAAGCTCCGAAAAATCCCAACACGACATCCCCTTATTATCACCCCAATGCCCGTTGCGCATATCACTCCGAAAGTCCTGGGCACGATACCAACAACTGTTGGCCCCTGAAAAAAAAATACAAGATCTCATTGAAGCAAAGGAAATCGAGTTTGATGTGCCCGAGAAGCTAAATGTCATCTCTATTCCCATGCCTAGACATGGCCACAACGCCAATGCTATTGAAGAAGACTTGTTTGTTACCACAGTTGATAAACTCGTGACTCCTCTCCCAATCATTAAGATAAACTTGTTGAAAGCCAGTGTGTTCCCGAGCTATAATGAAGTTTGCCACCTATGCTTATCCTCACCAACTGATTGCCCTTTGTTGAAAACCGAAATTCAACGCTTGATAGACAATAAAGAGATTCTGTTTGAATGTACTCCTGTTTCACCTGTTTCTGTTGAAGACGTTTCAATCATTACCATATCTGCCAATTCTTCCAGGGTTTCAAAAAAAAACCGTTAGAATTACATTGGTTCCGAAAGCAACTCCCCTTATAATCACCATGCCTGGGCCAGTCCCATATGAATCAGACAAGGCTGTACCGTGGAATTACGGTGGGGGAATTTATTACCATGGCATCAAACAAGATGGGTTGGCCGCCAAAGAAGAAGACTCCGACATTAGCAATATTTCCGGAACCAGTAAGATTACCTGAAGCGGTAGAATCTTTTCTCCAAAAATTCCCCCCCCCCCCCAAAGGCAATTTTTGGACCCGTGGCTGTTCCAAAGGTTACCTCCGTACCAATAATCATATATGCAAGTGCTCCTAATGACAAAGACGACACAATCCCTGCTTTCGTCCCTACCAACACTTCTACTTATGAAACCCAAGGGAAAAGCATTCAAGAAGAGTCAGTTCGGACGAAGGCTCAACCACTGGCTATCCCCGAAACCTCTCGGAAGGAAATGGAGGAGATCCTTAGAATAATAAAGAAGAGTGACTACAACGTAGTCGAACAGTTGGGACAGACTCCCTCCAAGATCTCCATGTTGGCATTGTTACTATGCTCCGAGGCACATGCGAAAGCCCTGGTGAAGTTTCTGAAGACAGCCCATGTACCTCAAGAGACGTCTATTGACCAATTTCAAGATTTTGTGGCCATTCTGACAACGGATAACGACATAGGCTTCTCGGATGCAGATCTGACACCAAGGGGAAGAAAGCACAACGAGGCATTGTATGTCTCTGTGGAATATAGAGGAACAACTCTGGCCCATGTCTTGGTAGACATTGGCTCATCTTTGAATGTTTTACCGAAGAAAGCTCTCGACAGATTGAATTGCGAAGGACTGACGCTGAAACCCAGTAACATAGTCGTAAGAGCATTTAATGGCTCAAAGAGGATGGTCCATGCGGAAGTGGACATCCCCATAAAGGTTGGGACTCAAACTTTCAACTCGACCTTCTATGTAATGGACATCCGTACCTCTTATTCTTGTCTGCTAGGACGGTCGTGGATCCATAATGTCGGCGCTGTCACCTCTACACTACACCAGATGCTGAAATATTCGGTCCATGGAAATATTATAACTGTCCACGAAGAGGAAGAATATATGATTAGTCACCTCAATTCTTTCAGGTATGTGGAATTGGATGGCGAGTTCATTGAAACTCCTTTTCAACATTTCGAAGAAGTTTCCCAAGAGGTAGTAGTAACCAAAACTGTGTCCCAGATTCCCAAGATTACAAAAACTCCACTTCGGATGTCATCTCTGAAGGACGCCAAAACTGTAGTTGAGCAAGGAGGATGCACCATATGGGGGCAACTTCCAGACATCCCGTATAAATATGATAAGTTTGGTTTAGGGTTCACTTCAAATACTCAGAAAGTTGTGCGTCACGCCCGTGTTGGAGGGCCACCTTTGAAGATTAGCAACTGAGAAGTCAATGCAGTAGAAGTCGGTGAAGAGGATTGCAGCTTGGAGGATTGGATCTTTCCTACTATCAACGGAGGATTTCGCAATTGGGAAGCCAGAGACTTTGTTCCGATAACTTTCGTCCCTCAGTAATTTATCTTCCACATTTCTGTTGGATTTATAATATTCACGAACAATTCACATATTTTTAACATTGTGTCTTTCCCGAGGCACAATGGTCCATTTGTAAGGGTTGTCATTTCATCTTCATATGACATTCAATGAATCACAGACGTTTTGCATACAAACTTTTGTGCTCATTGTTTTTCTTTTGCATTTATTTTTCTTTAAAAAGATGGCTATAGCCTTACACACACCCACACTCACAAATGCAGGTACCCATCCACTCTGGATCCCATGGGTAACGATACTGCTATGACCTTTCATGACTCTGAGGATCTAATCTACCAAGGCGAAGACGAAGGTGAGGAAGATTGTGAAGTACCAGGGGAACTTTCCAGACTACTACAGCAAAAGGAAAGAGCTATTCAGCCCCATGAGGAACCAGTGGATACAATCAACTTAGGTACCAAAGAGAGAAAAGAGGTCAAAGTAGGTGCCAATCTAGAGGCCAACCTCAAGGAGCGTCTGATTCAGCTGCTACATGATTATGTTGATATCTTTGCCTGGTCATATGAAGACATGTCGGGACTTGATACAGACATAGTGGTACATCGCCTGCCAACAAGAGAAGATTGTCCACCAGTGAAACAAAAAGTCTGCCATATGAGACCTGATATGTCAGAGAAGATCAAAGCGGAAGTCATGAAACAATTCAACGCTAGATTCTTGGCTGTCACTTCCTATCCGCAATGGGTTGCCAACATTGTTCCCGTGCCTAAAAAGGACGGCAAAGTACGAATGTGTGTGGACTATAGAGATTTTAATAGGGCCAGCCTAAAGATGATTTTCCACTTCCCCACATAGATATCTTGGTTGAAAATACTTCCCAGTACAAGGTGTTTTCCTTCATGGACGAATTCTCAGGTTACAATCAAATCAGAATGGTACCTGAGGACATGGAGAAAACTACATTTGTCACACAGTGGGGGACATTCTGCTACGAAGTAATGCCATTTGGACTGAAGAATGCTGGGGCCACCTATCAGCGCCCCATGGTAGCCTTGTTTCATGATATGATACACCATGAAATAGAGGTCTACGTAGATGACATGATATCCCGATCACAAACTGAAGAAGAACACCTTGATCACTTACAAAAGCTGTTTGAGAGATTGAAGAAGTATAAGCTGAGGTTGAATCCAAACAAATGCACATTTGGAGTACGGTCCGGTAAACTCTTAGGTTTTATCATCAGTAACAAGGGTATCGAGGTTGATCCTGCCAAGGTTAAAGCAATACAAGAAATGCCTGCTCCTCGTACTGAGAAGGAAGTCAGAGGATTCTTGGGACGCCTGAACTACATTACGAGATTCATTTCTCACCTAACAGCTACTTGTGAGCCAATCTTCAAACTGTTGAAGAAAGATCAAGTAGTCAGATGGAATGATGAATGCCAAGTTGCTTTCGATAAAATCAAAGAGTATTTACAAGAGCCTCCTGTGTTGCTACCATGAGTCAAGGGAAGACCTTTGATCATGTATCTGACTGTTTTCGAAAACTCAATGGGGTGTGTATTGGGGTAGCATGACGAGTCTGGCCGAAAAGAGCATGCTATTTACTACCTGAGCAAAAAGTTTACCGACTATGAAACTAGATATTCACTGCTCGAGAAAACTTGTTGCTATCTGGCATGGGCTGCTCGCTGGCTAAGACAGTATATGCTGACTCATACTACCTTATTGATATCTAAGATGGATTCGATAAAATATATCTTCGACAAGCCTGCTTTGTCTGGGAGGATAGCTAGATGGCAGATGATCCTAACAGAATACGACATACAATATACTACCCAAAAAGCTATAAAGGGCAGTGTATTGGCTGATCACCTTGCTCACCAGGCTATAGAAGACTATTAGTCCATGAAGTTTGAGTTCCCGGATGAAGACATCATGACATTAGACAACTGTGAAGGAATCAGGCCATATGACGGACCTGAACAAGGATCCCGATGGACCATGTTCTTTGATGGAGCATCCAATGCACTTGGTAATGGTATCGGCGCCGTGCTCATATCTCCAGAAGGGTGTCATACTCCCTTCACGTCCAGACTTTGCTTCAACTGTACAAACAACATGGCGGATTACGAAGCATGCATCTTCGATCATAGAGCTGCCATAGACTTGGGAATCAAATTCTTAGATGTATTTAGAGATTCAACTTTGGTCATCAGTCAGATCAAAGGAGGGTGGGACACTAAGCACCCAAACCTTATCCCTTACAAAGAACATGTTTTGACATTGCTACCACATTTTGAGAAGATTACCTTCGAGCGTTTCCCGCGAGAAGAAAATCAACTAGAAGATGCTCTAGCTACAATGTCATCCATGTTTAAACTTAATTGGGACAACGAGGCTCCCCATATCACCATCGAACGAATGGATGAACCAGCACACTGTCACGAGATCAATACTGAAGAAGTAATGGACCAGCCTTGGTTTCATGAAGTCAAGAGGTATCTCGAGGACCAAAAATACCCAGAAGAAGCTTCAATCAATGATAAGAAGTTCTTGAGGATATTCTCTGCTAAGTTCTTCTTGAGTAATGGTATCCTGTACAAGCGCAATCATGACTCCATTCTGCTTCGGTGTATGGATAAGGTTGAAGCTGAAAAGATTATGGTTGAATTACACGAAGGTACTTTTGGAACCCACTCCAGTGGGCATATGATGGCAAAGAAAATCCCGCGGGCAGGCTATTATTCGTCTACCATGGAAGAAGATTGTTATCAACACTCTCAGACCTTCCATAAGTGTCAAATTTATGCTGACAAAGTGCACGTGCCTCTGGTTCCTCTGAATGTCTTGACGGCTCCTTGGCCCTTTGCTATGTGGGGAATTGATATGATTGGAGAAATCAAACCGACAACCTCCAATAGACACCGCTTCATTCTGGTGGCCATTGACTATTTTACAAAGTGGGTTGAAGCAGCTTCCTTCGCATCCGTTACCAAGAATGTTGTTGCTCGCTTCATCAAGCAAAACCTTATTTGTCGGTACGGCATCCCAGAAAGGATTATCATTGATAATGGTACAAATCTTAACAATAGTATGATCACCGCCTTGTGCAAGCAATTCAAAATTCAGCATCACAATTCTTCTCCCTACCGGCCAAAGATGAATGGTGCTGTTAAAGCTGCGAATAAAAACATTAAAAAGATCATACAAAAGATGACAGTCACATACAAAGACTGGCATGAGATGTTACCATTCTCTCTCCACGGGTATCGTACCACGGCTCGCACATCAACCAGGGAAACACCTTATTCTTTGGTATATGGCTTGGAAGTTGTTTTACCTATTGAGGTTCAAATCCCCTCTCTGAGAATTATGAAGGATGCAGGTTTGAATGAAGACGATTGGATCGAAACTCGACTTGATCAACTGAACTTAATTGATGAAAAAAAAACTTATTGTTGTTTGCCATGGTCAAATGTATCAAAAACGGATGATCAAGGCTTTCAACAAGAAATTCAGACGCCAAGTATATCAAGTTGGGGATCTAGTGATGAAACGTATCATCTTACCACAAGGTGATTCCAGGGGCAAATGGACTCCTACATACGAAGGACCATTTGTAATCAAAAGCATATTCTCTGGTGGAGCAATGATCTTAACCACCATGGACGGAGATGACCTGCCACACCCTGCGAACACAGACATATTCAAAAGATACTACGCATAAGAGACCCGCTAGGTTGACATACCTAGGAAAAACAAGGGCATCCCGACGAACCAAAAGGGTTCGGGCAAAAATTAGGGATAAAAATAAAAATATGTACACCCGACAAGTTGAAAACCCGAAAGGGCAACTTGGGAAAAAAGGGTTTTCTGGTGGACTGAAAACCCGAAAGGGCGGTCCAGGCAAAAGTTAGGGAATAAAAGCGTATGACTATGTTCCATCGGATCACTTACGGACAACCTTTAACTTTCACTGACAAACTTGGAGTTTCTGATCAATCTAATTATCTTCGGACAAGGCAAATAGACAAGATACTCGGAGATACGAAGGCTATAGTAGAATGGGAACTCCAGGGGATTATTGCACATAGCTATCTTTCTTTCTCTGAATTTTCTTGTTTACGACGACATTCTCTTACTAGGGTGTTTGTCTCGTTTGTACAAAATACTTACTCAAAGTCAATACAAAAATATTCCCTTGAAAGTGCAAAAACTATTTGTCTTTACTCTTGTGTTTTGTTTGCAAAAAAAAATGTCCAATGATTCATTAATGAACATATGCATTTGAACATGATTACCGTTTACGAATAAACAGAATGAGGAAGAGACAATTACTGATAGGTCGATTGGATAGGGAAATATCTCGAGGCCATTCCATAAACTTTCTCCCCACGGAGTTTCCCATAATCCCCAGCAGAACGAAACTCCCAGCTACCCAACATGACGAAGCTTCTAGTTTACCAATCCTTGGTAAAAGTCGCCCAATTTCTCCAAATTCCCCAGCAGGTTGTTGAGAAGCCTGGAATCCGACAAGACAACAACTAACTTTTGAGTATCTCCAGCCAAGGATAACTCCCAGTAGAGCGGCAAACAACCGAAACTCCTGAACTTCTTCAAACAAAAACCAACTTTTCCCCACAGAGTTTTCAATGCTCCTCAGCAGAACAAAAACTCCTAATGGTTAATCCCCAGTAAAAGTCGTCAAGATTCTCAGGTTTCCCCAAATGGATATTACGAGCAATACATGGCATTTCCCTTACAACAAGAGTTTATTTCTCTCAACAGAAACTCATCAACACTTCGACTTCAAGACATGAAGACTTACATATCCTCAGCAACAATCAGGGATTTTGTTTTCCCCGAGCAGACAACAGTGCAACAAATCAGCTCACATACGCATACATTGCATCCATATATCATAAACACTGATAAGACAAATGCATTATAGCCTACATGTTATACAACATGATCTTGCATTATTAGCTAACCCTTTACCCTTTTCAGGATAAGATTAAAAGCTACCATTAACAATGTTGAAAGTTACCTGATACAACTCAGATACGCTCCAGACACAGAAGCCATTCTAATACTCATTCAGATTCAACCTACCTGATACAGCTCAGATACGCTCCAGACACGGAAGCCATTCTGATACTCATTCAGATTCAACCTACCTGATACAGCTCAGATATGCTCCAGACACGGAAGCCATTCTGATACTCATTCAGATTTCAACCTACCTGATATAGTTCAGATACGCTCCAGACACAGAAGCCATTCTGATATTCATTCAGATTTCAACCTACCTGATACAGTTTAGATGCGCTCTAGGAACGGAAGCCATTCTGATACTCATTCAGATTTCACCTACCTGATACAGTTCAGATACGCTCCAGACACGGAATCCATTTTGATACTCATTCAGATTTCACCCTCTTGATACAACTCAGATACGCTCCAGACACGGAAGCCATTCTGATACTCATTCAGATTTCACACTCTTGACACAGCTCAGATACACTCCAAACACAGAAGCCATTTTGATACGCATTCAGATTGCATACTCCTGATACAGTTCGGATACGCTCCAAACACGGAAGTCATTCTGATGTTCAAACATACAAATTACATCTCAACAAGCATTCTTGGATGGCATCTACAAGCCCATCTCCAACAAGATTCTATCACCTCTCCAAATGGCATCTTTAAGCCCATTCCCTACACAATCAACCAACACACCATCGAGTGTAAATTCCTGAGCACTATAGTATTCAATCATCTTCCACTCTCAAGCCGCGAATGACAAACATGTCAATCTCACTTTTCAAGTCTAAGAAGATTGAACAGGGGCAGCTGTTGTACCCAAAAAATTTCCCTCTCATTTTTCTCCAGAAACCACCCTGGATCCTCAGGTTTACTTCCAAGCTTTGAATTACAAATTTTTCATGAAGATCACTCCCAAGGGCAAATTAGTCATTAGCGCTGAAAAAACCAAACTTCTAAGTACTTGAGATTTTTCTAAGTATTTAAGGGGAAAATGACACTTCAGAGCTTCTGAACCAACCTCCAGGCAGGAGCAGTCAGAATTTGCAAGATTAAGTCCAGCACATAACCTTCAGTCAGAAGTTATAAGCTTAGCTCATCACGTAACCTTCAATCATAAGTTGCAAGATTAAGCTCATCACGTAACCTTCAATCAAAAGTTGCAAGCTTAGCTCGGCACATAACCTTCAGTCAGAAGTTGCAAGCTTAGCTCAGCACATAACCTTCAGTCAGAAGTTGCAAGCTTAGCTTAGCACATAACCTTCAGTCAGATTATGGCTCTTCAGCAGCTACGCAAGCTCAGTCAGAATCTACCAAGGTAAGAACAGAAGATTATAAAACATACTGGCTAACAGGAGGCCAAAATCAGAACTTGGGTGCATTATTTTATGTTGAAGCAGAACTGCTGGCTCTGATTTAAGTAATGATGCAAAATCCCCCATTACAGGATTTCTGACAAATCTCATCACCATTTAATGCTCATTAATGCTCACAACCACTTTTGAGTATTCGTCCAAAGGGCCTCTCCACGTGTAGCATAGAAACACCTTTGTACATATTTAGGTATGGGTCTATGCACCAATTTTCGCCTATGGGTGTCACTTTTCCTTAATCCTCGCTTACTATTCCAGCCTAGGCTAAAAGCTGTCAATCATCACAACTTTTTATGAACTTTCTTCAAGAGTAAGTCATCATCTATTACATGGTATTGGAGCCACTTAACGTTTAAAAAACCCACAAAGCTTTACCTATAAATAGAGCACCATTTTCCACCGAAAAAGCCCGGTCCAAGTCCAGAAAAATTGCTAGAAAAGAAACATAAAGTTTTAGCAAGAAAACACCTTGAAACTCTGCCAAAATTCCTAGTGTTTCAAGAACCTTAAACCCAACTTTGAATCTCCTGCCTTCAAACTCCATTTGTTCCCAAAGTATTTCTTGACTAAGAAACGCCCATACAGTTTCTGACCCACACATATCCCTACATCCATCCATTCAAAGAACCTGTCCAGAACACCATTAGAGTTAATGATAACTCCAGTTCACAGAATTTCTTCCAAACAGCAAGGTAAGCACCTGCTGACTGTCACCACACTGCTTAAGCATCATCAGATTTGCATGCTTAAAAAACACAATGTAGATATCATGCTTCTGATGTTATACATGTTCTGAGATTTTTGCGCCTCTGCATGCTTAAGTAGAGAACGAATTAGTTCAGAACTGCCTTGAAGAAACTGAAACTCATAGTTAGGATTAGCAAAGGCATACTTGCCTCTGATTTTTAGTTCTGATTCTCCTTATTTCTGAAGCGCTATGACCCATGCTGAAATTGTCTTAGGCATGTCTTCTGTTTTATGGAGAAATAACCAAATTGCAGATGTTATGACTAGCACAGAGGCAGACCAAGTTCTAACTTTGATGCCAGCACTTTTGAGGCCTGTTTTGTTATCAGTAATATGAGAACTTCTAAAAATTATTGTGCTCCTAGCTGGGTCAGAACTTCTGACCCCATACATTTTCACTAACATGTTTCTGTTTTGCAGTGCACCAGGGTCAGAACTTCTGACCTATACATTTTCACTAACAGGTTTCTGTTTTGCAGAGCACCAGGGTCAAAACTTCTGACCTATACATTTTCACTAACAGGTTGCTATTCTGCAGCAGGTCAGGGTCGAAACTTTTGACTTCCTCTCAGCAGCACGCTGACCCCTTCCTTCTTTTTTTTCTTCCCCTTGTTATTTTCTTTTTTTTTCTCGCTGGTACTCCCCATTCAAAAGTGTGTACCCCCACCCCTAAATATTGTAATAGCGTAGGACTTTATATTTCCGCATTTTATCGCTTTTAAATATAAATGCTAGCAATTAGGATATGTATGACAAGATAAAATCAATGAAATAGAAAGTATTAATTCAAGATAAAATCATGCATGCAATCAAACAGACTTGCACACAAACCCCCTTAAGGTTTCTCCACTTGGTTGCCTTATACAAAAATAGCCATGTTACGCATGCAAAGTATCTTGGTAAAACAAACAAAATCAAAATATCATAGTCCCTCGATGACGCTATTCAAAGTTGCCTTACAAAATGATCTTAGTCCCTCGAAATGCTAAGATACTTTGCAACATTGCTAATCATGGTTATACGATGACCCGCGCCCGTCCCGTAAAACTCCAAAGATAGGGTTGCTTACCAAATAAATGGTAAGACAACAATGTCAAAGGAATATAAAATGCATAAGAAAGACATTTTAGTAGGTAGATTGCTTCTAGTTACTTGCTCTATTTCCAAAAAACTATCCTTGCTATTTTCAAAAATACACACGTTTCCAAGACATTTTTACAAACATTGAAAACGTTTTCAAAAAGACAAACATCTTTGTATACATTCTTACAAACACGAATCATTACAAAGATTTCCTAAACGAATGGCCTCTTTTACAAAATACTTTCAAAAACCACACCAAGCACATTTTCAAACAAACAAAAGCAAGTTGATCTAGAAAGTAACTAAGAGCCCATGGAAAACCATGGATGAAAAGGGTGCTAATACCTTACCTTTTCATAATCTACCCCCCAAACTCAAGAAAACATCTCAAAGGTCTTTCCTGTGCTTTTTCACCTTTCCTTTTGGATAAAAGAAAATTCGGTGGCGACTCTTGCTAAACCACAACATTTGCGATAAAACGCAAAACCTTCAAGTCAGTTCTCCCACCGTATCACACAATAGATTGTGGAAACTGTGCTTGGTATATCGATATGGTCTAAGCAATATCTATGTTAGTGTGACGCATTTTTTGGTACCAGTATCCCTTGTGTTGAAACGAGGAGAATACGGGGCCGCTGAGCGGCGTCATGAAGAACTAACTGACCTTAGAATCTTAATTGAACAACTTGGCCATTAGGAAGTAGTGAGATAGCCGGCTTTGGTGTTGTCCTAAGTTGGTTGATGCTCAATGCTACACTCATTGAGATGGGACTTTTGGGATATCTCGGCCGCAAGAAAATATTCATTGAGCCGAGACAATGCCTAAAAGAAAGGTCAGTGATATTGAGATCCTTTATAACCCAATTATTATTAATTAGGACAGGTTGATCCAACTAAACTTTAAGAGGGTACTTACCTACAAACTCCATGCAAGCCTAAAAGTAAGGATTTGTCTGCTTTGTGTATATTTGTATATAAACTTGCTTACTTTGCATACTTATACATGACATCATACCATGGCATTTTCAATAACCGTTTCAAGGATCTCAAGGGCCTATGATGCAGGGTCACGCCGAATCAGACGTCTTTCAAGGGACAAGAGGACTTACTTTCCTCTAACCAAACACTGTCAAAAATCAAGTACAACAACTTGAGTCAAGGGATACAACCCACTTGATATGGTGAGCTTAATTCTCGTGGAAGGACATCCATCGATACAAAGTTCTCCAATCAAAACTGTAAGTGACTACTAACATGTACCTCGCGAGATCCTTGAAAACATGCATCCACATATCATGCATCATATCATGACAGGTTTCTCCCATACAGGCCTCCTTATCTTCCTATTGTTTATTTCAGTAAGATGGATATGGAACAAACGGGGAAATATCTCCAAGCTCAAAATGCTCAATTCTAATAAATGTTCCTGGCTTTGGCTAAGGGGCAAGAGGACCTGAAGACTCTTCTTCTCAAAGACAAGAAGAAAAAGTCCAAGAAGTCAGTAGGCGTCCTGAACTTGGGAAGGAGACTTAAAGGACCACTCAAGGGGGCTCTAGATCTTCCAACTCCATCCAACATGGAGATAGTCATGAAGTAGACAACAGTCTAGAGATTGATGAAGACGAAGCCAACTATTCTGAGGAATAATATCCTCTCGCTAATGACAAGTACAAACAGTTAGAGGATCGCCTCATTGCTATGGAAATTCAGCAGATACTTGGCTTGGATTTAGGAGACATGGATTTGGTTTCTGGAGTGGTCATCTCGCCAAAGTTCAAAATCCCTACCTTTGTCCTGTATGATGGAGTATCTTTCCCTAAGATGCACCTAAAGTCTTATGTCCGCAAGATTCAACCATACACAACCGATCCAAAGCTTTGGATCCATTTCTTCCAAGAGAGCCTAGTAGGGACTCAACTTGATTGGTTCTATAAATTGGAGAGTTCTCACATCCACACCTGGGAGGATTTAGTTGTTTCTTTCTACAAGTAGTACCAATACAACGCTGATCTTGCACCAACTCGTGTGCAATTGCAGAACATGACCATGGGTTCCAACGAGAGCTTCAAAGGATACGCCCAAAAGTGGAGAGATCTGGCTGGTAGGGTGCAACCCCCTTTAACTAATAGGGAGCTGATTGACATCTTTATGGGAACCTTGACGGGACCATTCTTCAAACACCTAACTGGAAGCTCCTCGGTCGGGTTCACCGAGCTAGTACTGACTGGAGAAAGAGTCGAAGTTGGAATCAAAAGTGGAAAGATCCAAGGAGCTACACCCTCTGATGCTCAGAAAAATCCATACAATGGAAAGAAAGAGTCCAATGCTGTGTATGGTCAAAAGAGTCGTCATGACCAACACGTGGGGGTAGTCCTGATCTCTAGTTCTGTGTCGCATTGAAAAAAGTAAAGGGGAAATTAATGAAGGCCAGACGAGCCCAAAAGACAGTTTACCAATATCAACATGCCGTTGTCTTAAGCACTACAACACTTGTTAAAGATGAATCTGATTACGTTGATAGGACCTCATCCAAACCCCAAAACTTCTTCTCCTAACTACAATCCTAATGCAACGTGTGCTTATCATTTCGGCGGTCTCGGGAATGATACTAACGATTGTTGGACGTTGAAGTACAAGATTCATAATTTGATTGACGCCAAGGAGATCCAGTTTGACCCTCCGGAGACTCAAAATGTGATCACTGCTCCTATGCCAGATCATTGAGAGCGTCTTGTCCATTTTGAATTTTCATTTGTAATTTCTTTTATTCAGACAATTATCTATTAATGTCAAACTTTGTTTCATTAATGCATTAAATATGTTTGTCTTGAATTAATCCATTCATTTTCATTCTATTTAAATTGTGCTTTTTACTCCTTTTATGATATTCAACTCTTGTTTTAAAAGTTGCAAGCCTTTAGAGGGAGGATGACGAAAACAATGCCATAATCTAATACAATATGCTTTTGAACAGACCTTGCTGATGATGTACATGCGCTTCTTTCAAATCCTAAACACTGCAGTTATAAGGAAGATAATCCCTAGTCAACCCCTTCGAGCCAAAGAAGTAGAAGTTTTCTTTTTTTACACAAATTGAAACCTTTAATCAAAACCTGGGGCAGGGTAGTCTCTCAGTTAATTCAAAAGCGCGTTCACTTCGCATACAACGAGTGATATCAAAAACATTCCTTTGGAATCAAAAGACAGTAATAGTTCCCTACCAAATAGTAAGTCAAAACCTACAAAGGAGACTTAAAGAAAAATGGGACATCCCGTTGACCGTAATCTCAAAATAAGAACTATTAGGAAAAATTAGGGATAACAAAAAAAGAGGTCACTACAAATCTTTAACAACATGAAAAATGTTGCAAAAATGACTGCCTTCTGACAAACTGAACTTGTCTGAACCATCACAAAAACATTATTCCAGACTCAATTGGAGTTCAAACCCATATTTAATTGAGTTTAGGACTGAAGAACATCACGAAGAGAGGGTGGGTATAAACACACTTTGAGCCTTTATCCTTTGTTTCTTAAACCGTGAACCAAGCCACCCTAAAAACCTTCAAAAGTCCTAATTGAAGCATGGGTTAGTTTGAAAGTATACTGTTACAAAAAGGTATCCCGACTCCTGTAAGGCTTTACTCTAAATCCTATGTTTGAATTTTCTTATAAGATTTCTTTACTTGCTAAAATGCATTTTCAAAACTTCAAGACAAGCATAAACTTTGCATTATTTGAATATCACTGTTTGCATATGTCTATTTGTTTGACAACAGAGAAATTCACACAATGAATATCCAATAAATGAAAGCTCTCTCAGTGAATAAAGTCACTTCAAGTGGGATGACATTTCCAATGGCAGATCTCCTATCAAAAAGAGGGCATGACATGTCACTATCCAACACACTTGGGGTAGTCCATTCAAGATTCTAAGAAATCTCTCAAGTGCAGAATAACCAGGGGCAGGTCTCTATCTCCATCACTTGGGGCATTGAATGGTTTACCTTCAGTTCAACATCTCCTGGCAGTGCCACAAACACTTGCTACTAGGGGCAGTGACAAATCTCCCTAGGATCCTTCTCATAGGATGATTCCCCAGCCAGAATTTCAATCTCTGAAAACTTCTCACCAGCTGAGTCGATCTCAAGAATCCTCGAGGATTTCTACCAGTGAAGTAACATCCTCTCCAACAGACTGACAACAAGGTTTATTTCCCCAAAAAACTACAGATTCCCCAGTTTGAGTTCACCTTTCCGACTACTATAAATCAAAGGACCACAAATCCTTTTCCCCAGTAGACTACTCTACAATCCCCAACAAATTATTGTAAAGCCTGGACCCGACCAAATATCAGTTCAACTTCTACTCCCCAGTAGAGCAACAAACAATTGAGACTCCTGAACTCTTTTTTCCCAAGCAAGGATCAACACTCTCCATATAATTTTCAACATTCCTTAGCGGAGCTCTCCTCAAACAACAAAATAAGAATCCTTGGTGGAAATATTCCAAGCAAAGTTTGAAGACTCACCTACTCTTCAACAGCAGTCCAGGATTTAATGACCCCCCAACATGGGTCAAGGATTTATTTTCCCAGACAAAGATACATTCAAATAACATTTCACCCCTCATGCATCATATTACGTACATGACAAATGCATACGACACGATCTCATTTATTTTGAGAACATCATTGCACCGTGCATTTCATACATCATGACATTGCATACAACTATCATTTTACCTTTTTCAGGAAAAGGTTAATCAATAGATGGTTATTGTCAATAATCTTCAAAAGGTTAGAAATTAATACCTGCAAAAAGCCAGGGAAATTATCTACACGATCAGCTGAGGCAATCCTACCCAGGTTCCTTCTCAGACAATTCCAGATGCAGTTTTACACTGACTCATCATGAAGTAATCCTACCCAGGTTCCTTCTCAGGAAATTCTAGATGCAGTTTTACACGGACTCATCATGAATTAATCCTACCCAGGTTCCTTCTCAGGAAATTTCAGATGAATTTTAACATAAACTCATCATCAAGCAACCCTACACAGGTTCCTCCTATTTCCAAGATGGAGTTTTACACAGACTCGTCATGAAGCAACCCTACACAGGTTCCTCCTATTTCCAAGATGAAGTTTTACACGGACTTGTCATAAAGTAACTATACACAGGTTCCTCCTATTTTCAAGATGAGGTTTTACATGGACTCGTCATAAAGCAACCCTACACAGGTTCCTCCTTTTTCCCGGATGCAGTTTTACACGGACTCATCATGAAGTAATCCCACCCAGGTTCCTTCTTAGAAAATTCCAGATGCAGTTTTACACGGACTCGTCATGAAGCATCCCTACATAGGCCCGTCATAAATTGAAGAATATCCAAAACCTCTACTGGTTTAGCTTAAATCTCTCAACGACTTATTGTGATTCTTTCCCGCAGACACTTTCTCTGGTTCAGATAAATCGCTCAAAGATCTACTCTGTTTCTCTCCAGTTAAAGAATATCTAAGACCTCTTTTGGTTCAGTTTAAACCTCTCAATGGTTCATCCTGATACTTTCCAAATGAAAATTTTTGGTTCAGATAAATCGCTCCAAAATTTATTCTGATTCTTCCCATCCAAATAACATACAAGACTCCTGCTAGTTTCAGATAAATCACTCCAAAGATTTATTCTGATTCTTTTCCAGTTGAAATCAAGTTCAGGCTTAATCCATTTCCTGTCAACAGTAACCTTTGGATGGAATCTACAAGCCCATCTCCGAAAAATATCCATCATTCCTCCAAATGGAATCTATAAGCCCATTCCCATCTCATCTTCGAGTGCAAATTTCTAGGCACTCTAGTGTTCAATCGTCTTCCACCTTCAAGTCACGAATGGAGGATCCGACAATCTAACTCTTCAGGTTTAAGAAGATTGAACAGGGAAGCTGTTGTACCCCAAAATTTTCCCTATCATTTATCAAGTATTTTCTCAGAAGATCTCCTTTGGTTCAAGACTGCACAAAGGTTGATCAACTCAAGACACCTCCTTAAGCATTGATGACTGAAATTAGAGTTTAAGATTGCACAAGGATAATTGAACTTTTAATGCTTCATATGACTTTCAGGGATCATTATGGACCCTCAATATTTCTCATTTCAAGTTTCAAGTCTTGGATCACATTTTTTCTCAGTCAATTGACCACTTGACCTAAAAATCAACTGTATTGGGAAAAAGTCAACTGTGGCCAATTTATAGTCAAACTTAATATTTTTTTGATCCATATCAACATTTTGAACTCATATGTGTCATTTGATCAAGTTTGGACCATAATTCCTCAAGAAATTTGATTACATCATCAAAAGGGCAAAATGGTCAAAATTAGGGTTTTGATTGAGAAAGGGCAATTTCTGATTTTTGACCTAGCAACTGGTTAATTGGTTTGAGACATGATTTGAAGGTTTCAATTGAATCATTTTGACCTAATGGCATGACTCAAAATATTGCTCAAGATCAATTGATTGATAATTGATTTTTAGTCAACTGATCAAAAGTCAATTGTACACTGAAAAGTCAAACTTTGACTTTTTGGTCAAAAATCAAGTATTAAATATCACAATTCATCAAAACATGTCAAAATATGAAACTTTTTCATCAAGAAATGAAAAATTCAAGATTTTATTTTGAAAAGTCAAAGTATCAAAACTTAGAAATTTTTCTAAGTGTTGGAAACTTCATATTTTTTCATAACTTTGAGCCATTTTTTCACCATGATAAAAGATGAATCAAAGGAAACTTTCAACATGAAAGTTGTAGATATAAATGATATCTAAAACATTGCTTTACACAACTCCTCCTAGAAATGCTTGGATTTCAAGTTATTAATCCATGAAATCATGGTCATGAAACTAAAACACTTAGTGAAATTTTGGTCAGGATTTTGACCTAACTTCTGGACCAAGTTTCTTATAGTTCCATTTGGATTTTGCAAAAGTGATTCAAAGAGGGGTTGTAGAGAAAATTAAAAGCTTTCTAAAATGTCCAAGAACTCCTTGAGATCATTTTTGAGCAAGGAGAGTCGAAGGTCAGAAGTTGGGGTTTCAAGTTGTTTTACAAGGCAGAATTTCATGATGAACAAGAATGTAAATCCATGCTAGGCTGCACAATATTTACTTTGCAGGCCTCAAACTTGTTTGGCACTCCATAGTTAAATGTTTTCACAGCTGTTAGAGGCTTCAAATCAAGCATTCAATGCATTGCCCATGCTTAATGCCATTTTGGGAAGAAAGTGCACATTGCCATTTTTGAAAAGTAGCTTTTATGCACATAATCAGTTCTTGAGCTTTGTAGTTGTTCCTTCTGCACACACTAAGTCTATAAGATCAGAAGAAGTATGTTTAAAGTTTTCAACCACCCCACCTTGCCTTGAAACCATGTTTGTCCATGTTGCTTCAAAAACAAGTCAATCCACAAGCATGTGATTTTGTACTTTTGACTTCTACAAGTCTCCAAACCTTTTCTTATATGTTAGGACACTCTTATGCAACTTAAGACACGATTTTACAAGCTATCAAACTCCATCAAACTCCCCAAAACCAGAAATTTCCATACAAACACAAAAACTTCTCATTTCTGATTTTTGAATCCAATCTCCAAATTCCCTCGTGCGTTTCTTGGCCAAACCACCCACAAAGCTTCTAATGCACATATTGAAGCTGTCCCAACCCCTATTTTCAAACTGTAATATTATTTGCACCATCCTCCATTTTCAAAAATAGGGCATTGTACATTGACTTCTTCAGCTTTATTCAAGAACTCTCAGCATAAAGTAAGCTTTGCAATAGCTTCCTGGAGTTTCAAGGTAGCTAACCCAATCATCAAAACACTTTGAAAGTAACTCTAACTCAAAACACGATCTCCACCTGCAAGGTAAGTTTTCTGACTTTTCATCTCATTATTTAGGCATTATTAGGCTTGCAATTTCAAAGACAACGTATTATACAGAGGGCGTGGGTTCGAGCCCCAACGCTGCCATTTTGCAATTTTCACATATTTTTCTCATTTTTGTTTGTTTTAGCTAGCGCCTGTGCCTCCTTTAATGGGCTTTTTTGTTTTGCTGACCTTCCAACCCCTGACTTACTTCATCACCCCCTGGCCCAATTTCATTATTATTTTCTTTTTTTATTTTATTCTTTTTCCTTTATTATTATTATTATTATTATTATTATTATTATTATTAATATTATTTTTATTTTTATTAATAAAAAATCCAAAAATATTAATTTTATTATTTTACACTCATTTATATTTTATTTTTCATTATAAAAAACTAAAAAGAACAAAATCAATTTTCTTAATAAATTAATTTCTCTTTCTTGATTAATATTTAGATAATTAGGTTTAATTATTATATTATATCATTCTCTTGTAAATTAAAATTAATTAGAACTTAGATTTATTTTAATTAAATTTCCTATTATTTCTATTTATTTAAAACCTTTTCATAAAAAAACCTAGAAAACCATTTTTAACTTATTTTTCTTTGTTAATCAATTTAGGTTTTAATTTTAGTTAATTTCCATTAATTATTTTCTTAATTATGTTAAGATCAAAACCTTCCATAAAACCAAATAAAAATCATTTCTTTTTTTCCATTTTGCATTCTTGCATTTTTATCTTCATTTTTGTACAATATTCAATATGGTTGTAATAATTATTTAGATTTAATTTTCTTGCAATTTCCCCATTTGTAAATTTGTACCTTCCCCTTTCATAATCTACCCCCCGAACTCAAGAAAACATCTCAAAGGTATTTCCTATTCTTTTCAGCCTTTCCTTTTAGATAAAAGAAAAGTCAGTGGCGACTCTTGTTATCCGCATAATTTTCGATCAAACGCAGAACAACCAAGTCAGTTCTCTAACCGTGTTACAGCAGTATCTTTGTGTGGGCAAATAAATCCCCGTCAGCTGCTGAAGAGTATTGGGAAGTTGAATCCCAGACTACTGTTGGTGAGTGAGAAAGTGATTCTTCAATTTCCGCTGGGGATAATGAATGGAGATAGTTTTGTTGGTAATTCCCCCTCTCTGCCGAGGATCTTCGACTTCTGTTTGAGAATGATTTTGCCAAGGGGAAGAGCTCTGTTGAAATATTTCACCAATTTGGAGAAATAAAATCCGTTGAGGGATGAATTTCCGTAGCTAGAGAAATAAACTCTACCGAGGATAAGGCTTTATAAACTATTTGAGATTTATAAAACGCTGTTGCTGAAGGTGAACTTCACAAACTGCTTGGGAATTTTAGTGAAATCCTGTTGGAGAATCTTGAGAAGCTTGGTGACTTCACTGGGGATTTTTGAGCAGTAATTGGAGATTTTTGCTTCTGCTGGGGATGTAAGAACAACTGACAACAATAGGTTACCTGCTAAGAATATGGCAGTGACCTTGTAGTAGAATGCCCCTCCCTCTGTACCTGTTGGAGAAGGTATCTGTCGGGGAAGACATCTGCGGGGATCTTGTGGATGGTCCTTAGATATTATCACATTTCTTAGAGTCATTAGCAATTGTCTTTCTGTTTTTTATGTGTGTATTTATAAGCAGTAATCATGTTCAAATTCATATGTTTAAGAATAATCATTGGACATTTTCGCACACAAAACAGGAAAATAAAAATAGAAGTTTTGCACTTTCAAAAGAATAGTTTTGTATTAACTTGAAATAAGCATTTTTGTACAAGGAGACAGACATCCTAGTAAGAGAATTCCGTCGTAAGAATGGAAATTATACAAAAATAATATATAAAGAAAGACAACTATATGAAATAACCCCATTGGGTTCCCACTCTGCTATTGCCTTTATGTCCTTGAGTATCTCATCACTTTTGCTGCTTGTCTGAAGCTGATTGGATTGATTAGTACCGCTTGAGCTTGATAGTTGATACTGAAGATTGGCTATAAGGTGATCCAACAGGACATAGTTATACGCTTTAAATCTCTAACTTTTGCCTAGACTTCCTTTTCGGGTTTTCAGTCCATTGGGATACCCTTTTTTGCCCAAGCCGCCTTTTCAGGTTTTCGACTTGCCGGGTGTACATATTTTTTATGTATATCCCTAAATTTTTCCTGAACCCTTTTGGTTCGCTGGGATGCCCTAATTTTTGCCTAGGCCAGTTGACCTAGCAGGTCTTTGTTTATGTGTAGCATCTTTTAACTATGTCCACGTTTACCGGGTGCGGAAGGTCGTCACCATCCATAGTGGTTAGGATCATGGCTTCACCAGAGAATATGTTCTTGATTACAAATGGCCCTTCATATGTGGGAGTCTATTTTCCCCTGGGATCACCTTATTTCAGTATGATGCGATTGATTACCAAGTCACCAGCATGATATACCTGACATCTTACCTTCTTGTTAAAAGCTCTGATCATACGTTTTTGGTACATTTGACCATGGAAAACAACCACGATGATCTTCTCATCAATAAAGTTTAACTGGTCAAATCCAGTCTGGATCCATTCATCTTCACTCAAACCTGCATCCTTCATGATTCTCAAGGAAGGGATCTAGACCTCAATGGGCAGGACAACTTCCATACCGTATACCAAAGAGAAAGGAGTTTCCCCTATTGATATGCGCATTGCGGTGCGGTAACCATGAAGAGAAAATGGTAACATCTTATGCCAATCTTTATATTTCACCGTCATCTTCTGTATAATTCTGTTGATATTTTTGTTAGTAGCTTCTACAACGCCATTCATCTTTGGCCAGTAGGGAGAAGAGTTATGATGCTGGATATTGAATTGCGTGTAAATCTCGGTGGTCATTGTGTTGTTAAGATTGGTACCATTATCTGTAATGATTCTTTCTGGGATAATGTACCGACAAATAAGGTTATGTCTGATAAATCGGGCCACAACGTTCTTGGTAACAGAAGCGAATGAAGCTGCCTCGACCCACTTCGTGAAGTAATCAATGGCTACTAGGATGAAGCGGTGTCCATTAGAAGCCATAGCTTTGATCTTCCCAATCATATTGATGGCCCACATTGCAAATGGACAAGGAGCAGTCAAGACGTTTTGAGGAAACGGAGGTAAATGTACCTTGTCAGCATAGATCTTACATTTGTGACAAGTTCGTGAATGCTGATAACAGTCTGCTTCCATAATGGACCAGTACTATCCTGCCCGTAGGATCTTCTTAGCCGTTGAATATCCACTGGAATAAGTGCCAAAGGTACCTTCATGTAAATCAACCATAACCTTTTCTGCCTCACTCTTGTCTACACACCGAAGTAAGGTAGAATCGTGATTGCGCTTGTAGAGGATCCCGTTACTGAGGAACAACTTAGCAGAGAACCTCCTTAGGAACTTCTTATCATTTACTGAAGCTCCCTCAGGGTATTCTTGGGATTCGGGATATCTTTTGACTTCATGGAACCAAGGCTTGTCCACTACTTCTTCACTACCAATCTCGTGACAGTATGATGGCGCATCCATCCTTTCAATGGTGATCTGAGGAGCTAAGTTATCCCACCTGACCTTGAACATGGATGACATCGTAGCTAGCGCATCCGCTAGTTAATTTTCCTCTCATGGAAAATGCTCAAAAGTAATTTCTTTAAAGTATGGGATTAATGTCAACATGTTCTTTGTGCGGGATGAGATTAGGATGCTTCGTATCCCATTCTCCTTTGATCTGGCTGATTACCAAAGCCGAATATCCAAACACACTTAAAAACTTGATCCTTAAATCGATTTCATCTTTGAGACCCATGATACATGCTTCATACTCAGCCATATTGTTGGTACAATTGAAACATAGCCTGACAGTGAAAGGAGTATGACAACCTTCAGGAGATATGATCACAACGCTGATGCCATTGCCAAGAGCATTGGAAGCTCCGTCAAATACCATAGTCCATCGGGATCCTTTTTCAGGTCCTTCATCTAGTCCAGGTCATTCACAATCAGTTACTAGCATGATGTTCTCATCCGGGAACTCAAAATTCATGGATTGGTAGTCATCCACAACTTGATGTGCCAAATGATCAGCTAGTATACTTCCCTTAATTGCTTTCTGGGTTGTATACTGAATGTCGTATTCGGTCAAGATCATTTGCCATCTTGCTATTATTCCGGAGAGAGCGGGCTTCTAAAAGATTTACTTGATAGGTTCCATCTTAGATAACAATAAGGTAGTGTGGGTCAACATATACTGTCTTAGTCAGCGAGCAGCCCATGCCAAAGCACAACAAGTTTTCTCGGGCAGTGAGTGTCTTGTTTCACAGTCAGTAAACTTTTTGCTAAGGTAGTATATTGCATGCTCTTTTCGACCATACTCGTCATGCTGCCCCAGCACACACCCCATTGAATTATCTAATACTTTTAAGTACATTATCAAAGGTCTTCCTTCAACCAGAGGCATCATAATTGGAGGCTCTTAGACATATTCCTTGATTTTGTCAAAGGCATACTGGCAATCGTTATTCCACTTCACTGCTTGATCTTTCTTTAGTAATTTGAAGATTGGTTCACAAGTAACGATCATATGTGAAATGAATCTGGATATGTAGTTTAAGCGTCCGAATAATCCTCTAACTTCCTTCTTACTGCAAGGAGTTGGCATTTCTTATATAGATTTGATCTTTGCATGATCCACTTCAATGCCTTTGCCACTGACTACGAAACCTAAGAGCTTACCGGATCTTACTCTGAAAGTGAACTTATTCGGGTTTAGCCTCAGTTTGTATTTCTTTAGCCTGTCAAATAGCTTCTATAGATTATCAACGTGTTCCTCTTCAGTTTGAGACCTGGCTTCATGTCATAAATGTAGACCTCTATCTCGTGATGGATCATATCATGAAATTAAGCTACCATGGCATGTTGATAGGTCGCCCCAACATTCTTCAACCCAAATGGCATAACCTTGTAACAAAAAGTGCCCCACTGTGTGACGAAGGTTATCTCTCCATGTCCTCAGGTGCCATCTTGATCTGATTATACCTGAAGAAACTATCCATGAAGGAGAATACTTTATGTTATGCGGTTTTTTCAACCAGAACATCAATGTGGGGAAGCGGAAAGTCATCCTTGGGGCTTGCCCTGTTCAGGTCTCTGTAATCCACACACATACTTACCTTACCGTCCTTCTTAGGCACTGGAAAAAAATTAGCGACCCATTATGGATAAGACGTGACAACTAAGAAACCAGTATTGAATTGTTTCATGACTTCAACCTTGATCTTTTCTGACATCTTCGGCCGCATACGATGAACCTTCTGTTTCACTGGAGGGTAGTCCTCTTTTATAGGTAGGTGATAAACCATAATATCGGTGTCAAGTCTCGGCATGTCTTCGTACGACCAGGAGAAAATCTCAACATAATCATGTAGCATCTGTATTAATCGATGTTTGACACTGGGCTCCAAGTTAGCACCTACCTTGACTTCTTTTTTGTCCTCTTCAGTGCCCAAGTTCACTGTCTCAACTGGATCCTCATGATGCTGTATTTCCCTTTCTTCCTGTTGTAACAGTCTGGCAAGCTCTCCTGGTACCTCACAATCTTCCTCACCTTCGTCCTCGGCTTGGTTGATAGGATTTTCAAAGTCATAATGAGCAATAGAAGAACCATTATCAATGGGATCCAGAGTGGATGTGGATCTGCATTTTGATATGTGAGTGTGTGTAAGAGCATAACTGTTTTAATAAAGTAAAAAGCAGAAGAGAAAGGCAAAGAGCGCAAAATTTGTATGTGAAAACGTCCAATGCTTTATTAATGACATATGATAATGAAACATGATAACCCTCACAAAATAACCATTGTGCCTCGGGTAAGACACAACGTCTTAGAGTTTGTATTATTCATTTATTACATATCCAAAAACAAAAAAGGACAATTACTCCTGAATAAAAGTAATCGGCACAAAGCCTTTAGCCTTCTAGTTGGTGAGTCCTCCGCTGACAGTTAGGAAGATCCACTGATCCATGTCATAGTCACTGTCACAGTTTTCCAAAGCATTAACCCCATGATTGCTGATACGTAAGGGTGTGAAGGGGTGAAAAACACAAGAAGGGGGGGTTGAATTGTAAAAACTGAAATCTAAAGCAATTGACAAGATATTTTTATCTTGGTTCGTTTGATCTCAAACTACTTCAGTCCACCCGTCAAGGTGATTTCGCCTCTCTCCAACGAGGTCTTAATTCACTATATTCAACTGAATATTACAGACTGCTTTAACAACTGCTAAAGCCTTCTTGATTCAAACCACAACCCGGTTTGTCAAGGCAACACTTTCTTACAAAGGTATAAAACAATGTGTGTGGATGTTTTCTACAAAACTATATCACAACTGTGATGTATACACAAAATGAAGCTTAGAAACTAGATTGCTAAACTGTAATGGAATATCAGAGTATGTGGTTTAGCAAAACTGGTAGAACGAAGATTATGGTTCAGGTTTGTGCGTGTAGAGATTTTGAGAGCATTAGCCATTATAATCTTCAAAGCCTTGTTTATATAGCACTTGAGAAGATGAACGTTGAATGCAATATTCTTGATTCAATGCTAATAACAAGCTTTCCTTTTTGAGCAGATCTTGTCTAAAATGAGGCCGTTGGAATTGATTAGCTTTCAATGCACTGTACCGTTGCTTCTTTAACGCAAGTTCTGGCTTGGCTCATTCTGATTCTGCTTCGCTGCTGATGAACTATTGTGTTTCTGTATCAGAGTGTTTGAGCGCAGTTCTGTTCATCAAGCTTCAGCATGTGCGTGAGTTGATCATCTGATCTTGACGTTCTGATGTAGCAACTTCTGATGCTGGTGTATGAAATCAAATTCTGATGCTGAATAAACGTGATCTTGCTTATTTTAATCAGAGTATCTGCAAGTCAGAACATACTAATTTTAGGCAGCAGATAGTTCATTCATGAAACTTATAGATACTATATCTTTTCACTTTGTTATCATCAAAACTTAAATATAGGGTAGTAGATTCAAACATTGTTCTAACAATCTCCCCCTTTTTGATGATGACAAAAACTAGATATTTTAAATGAAAAATAACGTGAAAAGGTATCAGAGTTAAGAAGTACGGAGAAGTCAGAGTTAAGAGATACTCCCCCTGAGTTGATTACTTCCCTTTGATTATACGTGTTCTTCAGGATCAGATCTTTTTCTTTCTTTGAACATCAGATTATCAGAGTCTTTGACTTATCAGAGAGCAGAGCTTCAGAGCTTTTCTTGTCAGAGCTTTGCTTTGGATCAGAGTATTAGGACGATCAGAACTTCATATTGATCAGAGCAACATTGATCAGAGTTTCTAGTTTTCAGAGTGTCCAGGAGCTTCCTTGTGCCTGTAGACTTTAAACAAAACAGAAAAAACATTTCAAGTAATAAAGTTAGAATGTTTGAGAATTTCT
Source organism: Vicia faba (assembly GCA_948472305.1). Taxonomy (NCBI): domain Eukaryota; kingdom Viridiplantae; phylum Streptophyta; class Magnoliopsida; order Fabales; family Fabaceae; genus Vicia; species Vicia faba. The sequence goes on along the minus strand of CATIWC010002506.1, from coordinate 413,057 downwards.
GTCTAGTTAGCCGTTATTGATTTAAATATCATTCTTGTTCTCCCCCTTTTTGTCAGCAATCAAAAAGTGTTGGTGATGTGCTAAAACAATTAAGATCAGAAAAACAAATTATATTAAGATAGTTCAGAATCAGAGCAAGAAAATAGTACAAAAACTTAATCAAAACAGTACATCAGAAAATCACGAAAACATGAAAGAAAGGTTTGCAAGGGATGAACTCAGAAATATGCAGAAAATGCTTGAGTGATTGTGAGAAAGCGTAAAGAATAAATGAGAGATTAGAGTTTTCAAAATTGTTTTAAAAAGTTAAACGTTTTTAAGAGAGAGAAAAAATCATGATTGCCATTTAAAAGCATGATTACTTTTCATTAAATGCTTGCTGATTTTGGGGGATTTGAGAAAGATACTTAAAAACGGTTACCAGACATGTGTCTCAATGCACCCAATCAGCGCTTTGCCTTCTCAGAAGCGTGCACGCGTTCTGCTTCAGAGATATGCTGATGATTGGATGACACTTGTTTGATGTAGTGATCAGCACGTCTGTCTTTGAGATTAGACTCTCAGATCTTTAGACTTGCATCTGATACAATCTGCATGTTCTATCTTTCTGAAAGGAGATTGATCAGAAGTTCACAGTAAAATAATTACATTCTGAAGATAAATATATGGAATTAAAACATTTTCACTCTGGGCACACTTTCATGCTGAGATGTTTCAGAATGAAATTAAACCTATCTTTTGAAAGGGGTTTAGTAAAGATATCAGCCCATTGATGGTCTGTATCTATAAATTTTAAGTTCAAAATACCTTTCTGAATATAGTCCCTAATGAAATGATGTTTTATTTCTATATGCTTAGCTCTAGAATGTAAAATAGGATTTTTACTTAAGCAAATAGCAGAAGTATTATCACAAAGTATAGGAATGTTACTCTCAAAAATCTGGAAGTCTTCAAGCTGACTTTTCATCCAGAGCATTTGTGTGCTACATCCTGCTGCTGCTATGTACTCAGCTTCTGCTGTTGACAGAGCAATTGTTGATTGCCTTTTGCTGGACCAAGAGATCAGATTTTCTCCCAGAAACTGGCAGCTTCCAGAAGTACTTTTACGTTCCACTCTGTCTCCAGCAAAATCAGCATCACAGTAGCCTACTAAGCTGTAATCACTAGATTTTCTATAAAACAAACCCAGATTAGTAGTACCTTTCAGATACTTGAAAATTCGCTTAACAGCTGTTAAGTGAGATTCTCTAGGATCTGATTGGAATCTAGCACAAATGCAAACGCTGAATAATATGTCAGGTCTTGAAGCAGTTAGATAGAGGAGAGAACCAATCATACCTCTGTAGACTTTCTGTTCTACACTTTTGCTTACCTCTTCTCTTTCCAGAATGCACGTGGGATGCATTGGAATCTTTGATGGATTACATTCTGAGAGGTCAAATTTCTTCAGAAGATCTCTGATGTATTTGCTCTGATGAATGTAAGTACCTTCTGGAGTTTGATTGATCTGAATTCCTAGAAAGAATTTCAGTTCCCCCATGAGGCTCATCTCAAATTCTACCTGCATACACTTAGCAAATTTTCTTCCAAGAGAAGGATTAGTAGAACCAAAAATGATATCATCAACATAAATTTGACAGACTAAGATGTCACTCTTAACTGTTTTACAGAATAGAGTAGTGTCCACTTTCCCTCTGGTGAATTCATTTTCAAGCAGAAAGTTACTTAGCCTTTCATACCAAGCTCTGGGAGCTTGTTTCATACCATACAATGACTTCTTTAGTTTGAAAACATGTTCTGGATGTTTTGTATTTTCAAAACCTGGGGGTTGGTGAACATAAACTTCTTCTTCTATATAACCATTTAAGAATGCACTTTTGACATCCATCTGATACAGAGTGATGCCTCTATTAACAGCAAATGAAATTAAAAGTCTGATAGATTCTAACCTGGCGACTGGGGCAAAGGTTTCTGTATAGTCTATCCCCTCTTGTTGACTATAACCTTGTGCAACCAGTCGTGCCTTGTTTCTGATGACTTCACCTTGTTCATTTAGCTTGTTTCTGAACACCCATCTTGTTCCAATGACGTTGAATCCTTTTGGTCTGGGAACGAGATCCCATACGTCGTTTCTGGTGAATTGATTCAGCTCTTCTTGCATTGCCAGAATCCAGTCATTATCCAGAAGTGCTTCATCAATAGAAGAAGGTTCAATCAGAGACACAAGTCCCATAAGAGTTTCTTCAGAGTTTCTGAAGCTTGCTCTTGTTCTGATTGGATCTTCCTTTCTTCCTAGGATAGTCTCTTCTGGGTGATCCAAGCTGCTTCTGGGTAATCTCTTCTGAGGTTGATCAGCAGCTGTTGTAGGATTTCTAGCAGTGCTCCTTTCAGACGTTGAAGGAATGTCTGTGTTGAGAGCTTCTGATGACTTGTCTTCAGAACCTGCAAATTCAATTTCTATACCTGCAAAAATTTCATTCTGCTTTGACTTTTCAGAGTCAAGCTTATCATCAAAACGAACACTGATTGATTCTTCCACAATCTGTGTTTCTGTATTGTATACTCTGTACCCTCTTGAGCGTTCAGAGTATCCTAACATAATACACTTCTGTGCCTTAGAGTCAAACTTGTTCAAATAATTCTTAGTATTTAATATAAAGCAAGTACATCCGAATGGATGAAAATATGAAATGTTGGGCTTTCTGTTCTTCCACAATTCATATGGAGTCTTTTCCAGAATAGGTCTTATTGAGATTCTATTCTGAATGTAACACGCTGTGTTTATTGCCTCTGCCCAGAAAGTCTTAGCAACGTTTGTCTCATTGATCATGGTTCTGGCCATTTCTTGCAATGTTCTGTTCTTTCGTTCTACAACTCCATTTTGTTGGGGAGTTCTAGGACAAGAGAAATCATGCAGAATGCCTCTGTCATTAAAGAATGACTCAAAATCTTTATTTTCAAATTCTCCACCATGATCACTTCTGACTTTAACGATTCTAAGATCTTTTTCATTCTGAACTTGGTTACAGAAGGTAACAAACACAGAGTGTGACTCGTCCTTGTGTCTTAAGAACTTTACCCATGTCCATCTGCTATAGTCATCTACGATTACTAACCCATACTTCTTTCCACTGACTGAAGCAGTTTTAACTGGTCCAAATAAGTCAATGTGCAGAAGTTCTAATGGCTTAGAGGTGGAAACAACATTTTTGGATTTAAAAGAGGGTTTTGCAAATTTGCCTTTCTGACATGCTTCACACAGAGCATCTGAATTGAACTTCAAATTAGGAAGTCCTCTGACCAGATTGAGTTTGTTAATCTGAGATATTCTTCTCATACTAACATGCCCCAATCTTCTGTGCCAGATCCACTGCTCGTTGTTAACAGACAGAAGACATTTTACATTCTGACTCTTTAGTTCAGAAAGTTTGATTTTGTAAATGTTGTTTTTCCTCTTACCATTAAACAGGATAGTCCCATCTTTCTGACTAACAGCTTTACATGATTTTTGATTAAAGATTATATCATAACCGTTATCACTTAATTGACTTATGGATAACAGATTATGCATCAATCCATCTACTAGCAGAACATTATTAATAGAGGGAAGATTTCCATTACCTACAGTTCCAGAGCCAATTATCTTTCCCCTCTGATTGCCTCCAAAGCCAACGTGGCCTCCAGGCTTAAGTTCCAGGCTTTGGAACATATGCCTTCTTCCCGTCATGTGTCGTGAGCAGCCAGAGTCCAGGTACCATGACTGGTGTTTCTGACTTGCTGCTAAAGATATCTGCAACATGTATTATTTTGTCCTTAGGTACCCAGATTTTCTTGGGTCCTGACTTGTTAGTTTTACCAAAACTCTGGTTGAATTTTGGTTTCACAGAGTGCTTACTGCTAGTATATTTGATATCATGTGTGTGACCATACACAAAGTGTGAATTTAAAGGAGTGTGTTTAATGGTTAAGTCCATGACATTCTTTGGTGTAGGAACCTTTCCTTGGTATCCTATTCCTTTCCTGCCGTTTCTGCTAACTCCATAGATCATTGAAGCCATTCTGCTTCTATCTATGCTTTTAGCTAAGAACTTCTGGAAACTGTGATCATACTCCTTGATGATCTCATCAGCGTTGCTGGGAGTTTCAGAAATTGGTTCCTTCTGAGAGTTTTGTAAAGTGTTTTCTAATTTTGAAATTTTATCTCTCAGCTCAGAATTTTCCAATTTGAGACTCTCAGACTTATTAGAGTCAGATTCAAGATTCCTTTTCAGGTCTCTGAATTTAGCTCTAATCTGCTGATAACGTTCCAGAATCTCATTAAGGCTTTCAGCAAGTTCAGCCTTTGTAAAGTTAACAGCGAAGTTAGGAAATACCTCTTCTGTGTCTGATTCTGAGTCTGATTCAGAAGCTTCACTATCTTCTGAAATGTTTGCCATGAGAGCTATGTTTGCCCTTTCATCATCTGATTCTAAGTCAGCTTCAGACGAGTCAGAGTCATCCCATGTGGCCATGAGACTTTTCTTCTTCTCTCTTCCAAACTTCTTTTTGGGCTTTTCCCTCTGAAGCTTTGGACAGTCACTCTTGTAGTGTCCTTGCTCATTGCACTCATAGCAGATGATGTCTTTTGTGTTTGGCTTCTTGCTACTGGAGGAGCCTTCAGATCTTCTGTATCCAGAGGAAGAATCTGTCCTTCTGTATCTGGAAGAGGACTCGTTCTGATCAGATCTTCTGGGATTCCTGAACTTCCTTTGTCTTTGCTTCCACAGTTGATTTACTCTTCTGGAAAGAAGGGAAAGTTCGTCTTCTTCTGATGAGGATCCATCAGATGTTTCTTCAACTGCCTGCAAAACTTTAGACTCAGATTTTCTGTTAGATTTTAAAGCTAAAGGCTTACCTTGCTTCTGAGGCTCGTCAGCTTCTAGCTCTATCTCATGACTTCTGAGGGAGCTTATAAGTTCCTCCAGAGTGATTTTGTTGAGATCTTTAGCTAGCTTCAGAGCAGTAACCATAGGCCTCCACTGCTTGGGTAAACTTCTGATGATTTTCTTGACATGGTCAGCAGTAGAGTATCCTTTGTCCAGAACTTTGAGACCAGCTACCAGAATCTGGAATCTAGAGAACATAGTTTCAATGGATTCAGATTCTTCCATTTTGAACGCCTCATACTTCTGAATGAGCGCCAGAGCTTTTGTTTCTTTGACCTGAACGTTGCCCTCATGCGTCATTCTGAGAGAATCAAAGATGTTCTTTGCTGTGTCTCTGTTGGAGATCTTTTCATACTCAGTATAGGAAATGGCACTGAGGAGGATGGTTCTGGCCTTGTGGTGATTCTTGAAATCACGCTTTTGTTGATCAGTCATTGATTTTCTATCAATCTTCTGACCACTTGCATTCACAGGGTGCGTGTATCCATCTGTCACCATATCCCACAGATCAGCATCATGTGCTAGAAAGAAGCTTTCAATTCTGTCTTTCCAGTAATCAAAGTTTTCTCCATCAAAGACTGGAGGTTTGCCACTGAATCTGTCTCTGTCCTCGTTATTGTCATTGCTGAAGTGAGAATTGTTTCCTGCCATTGTGTTTTTCTGACGCTGGATCTTGTACTGACACGGTTAAGTGTTTTAGCTCAGAACCAGGCGCTCTGATGCCAATTGAAGGGGTGAAAAACACAAGAAGGGGGGGTTGAATTGTAAAAACTGAAATCTAAAGCAATTGACAAGATATTTTTATCCTGGTTCGTTTGATCTCAAACTACTCCAGTCCACCCGTCAAGGTGATTTCGCCTCTCTCCAACGAGGTCTTAATTCACTATATTCAACTGAATATTACAGACTGCTTTAACAACTGCTAAAGCCTTCTTGATTCAAACTACAACCCGGTTTGTCAAGGCAACACTTTCTTACAAAGGTATAAAACAATGTGTGTGGATGTTTTCTACAAAACTATATCACAACTGTGATGTATACACAAAATGAAGCTTAGAAACTAGATTGCTAAACCGTAATGGAATATCAGAGTATGTGGTTTAGCAAAACTGGTAGAACGAAGATTATGGTTCAGCTTTGTGCGTGTAGAGATTTTGAGAGCATTAGCCATTATAATCTTCAAAGCCTTGTTTATATAGCACTTGAGAAGATGAACGTTGAATGCAATATTCTTGATTCAATGCTAATAACAAGCTTTCCTTTTTGAGAAGATCTTGTCTGAAATGAGGCCGTTGGAATTGATTAGCTTTCAATGCACAGTACCGTTGCTTCTTTAACGCAAGTTCTGGCTTGGCTCATTCTGATTCTGCTTCGCTGCTGATGAACTATTGTGTTTCTGTATCAGAGTGTTTGAGCGCAGTTCTGTTCATCAAGCTTCAGCATGTGCGTGAGTTGATCATCTGATCTTGATGTTCTGATGTAGCAACTTCTGATGCTGGTGTATGAAATCAAATTCTGATGCTGAATAAACGTGATCTTGCTTATTTTAATCAGAGTATCTGCAAGTCAGAACATACTAATTTTAGGCAGCAGATAGTTCATTCATGAAACTTATAGATACTATATCTTTTCACTTTGTTATCATCAAAACTTAAATATAGGGTAGTAGATTCAAACATTGTTCTAACAGGGTGGTCCTCTGGAATGAGCGCGACGAACAGCCCTTTGAGCTCCTGGTGTAAAACCCAAACCAAATTTGTCAGATTTGTAGGCAATATCCATAAGTTGGCCCCAAATTATACACCCACCTTTTTCAGCAACTACCCTGGCATCTTTCATGGAAGCCATCTTCAGCGGAGGTCTGGTAGTCTTTGGAATACTAGCGGAGGTTTTGGTTGCAGCAGCGGTTTGTGGAACCTCCTCAAAGTTTTGACAGGGGGTCTCAATAAACTTGTCGTCCATTTCAACATACATGAAAGAGTTCAGATGGCTCACCATGTACTTCTCTTCCCCATGAACCTTTATAACTTTCCCATTGACTGGGTATTTCAGCATCTGATGTAAGGTGGAAGTCACAGCGCCAGACCCATGGATCCAGGGTCGATCCAATAAACAGGAGTAAGATGGGCGAATTTCCATTAAATAGAAAGTGGAATTAAAAGTCTGGGTACCCACTTTGATAGGGATGTCCACCTTCCCATGCACCATTCTTTTAGAACCGTCGAAGGCTCTCAACATAATGTTACTAGGCTTCAAGGTCAATCCTTCGCAATTTAACCTATCAAGGGCCTTCTTAGGCAGAACATTCAGTGATGAACCTGTATCCACTAGAACATGGGCCAAAGTAGTGCCCCTGCACTCGATAGAGACGTGCATGGCATCATTATGTTTCCTTCCTCTGGGAGTCATATCAACATCAGAGAAACCTAGCCCATTGTCAGGAGTCAAACTGGCCACACAGTCTTCAAATTGATCAGTGGAGGTTTCTTGTGGCACATGAGCAGTCTTGAGGAATTTCACTAAAACCTTGGCATGGGCTTCAAAGCATAATAACAGGGCCAACATTGAGATCTTGGAATGGGTCTGCCTCAGTTGCTCAACCACATTGTAGTCACTTTTTTTTAATGATATTTAAAGTTTCCTCCATCTCTTGCTTAGAGGATTCTGGGATGACTTCTGGGTGCACCTTCGTTTGGACATGCTCAACCAATATCTCTTTGCCCCGAGTCTCGGACGACTCGGTAGCAGGGGTAACAACAGTAGTAGCAATGGGAATATTGACAGGAGTAGCAGTAGGAACAATCACAGGAGTAGTACTGGGAGTATTAATAGGAGCAACAACAGGGATGATCATAGGAGTAGTAACAATTTTAGGAGGATAGATCTCGGGAGAGAAAACTCTCCCGATTCTTGTTATCTTACTGGTCCTGGCGATATTACTAATGACATGATCAGAGTCTTCAGCATCTTCGTCTTTAACAATCAGTAAATCTTGCTTGATGCCATAGTAATAGACGTCAGCCCCATAGTTCCAGGGAACATCTTTATCCGAGGAATATGGCATAGGTCCAGGGAAAGTAATTATCAATGGAGCAACTTTCGGAACAGATGTAATCCTAACAGGTCTTTTGGAGGAGACCTTAGGAGGATTGGCCGAAATGGTAATGATAGAAACATCTTCACACGGAGCACTTGTAACTGGAGTCTTCTCAAACAAGATTTCTTTATTATCCATCAGGCACTGAATGCCTTCCTTCAACAAATGGAAACCATTAGGTAAGGACAAACACAAATGGAAACCTTCGCCATAACCCGGAAATAAACCGGCCTGCAAGAGATTCTTCTTAATAATCAGGAGTGGAGTAGCCAATTCATCAACAGAAGCAACAAACATGTCATCGTCAATAGCATTAACACCACGGTCGTGCTTGGGCATAGGGGAAGTAATAACATTAGGAGTCTCAAAAGCGTTAAATTCAATCTCCTTTGCTTTAATCAAATCCCGCACTTTATTCTTCAAAGCCCAACAATCATTTGTATCATGGCCCGGACTTTCAGAATGGTAAGCACACCGAGTATTTGCATTGTAGTGAGGAGATGTAGTGTTGGGATTCTTGGGAGCCTCTTTCAAGGTAACCAAATTGGACTTCAGCAGGTGTGGTAAAACCTAAGATAGGGTCATGTTGATTCAGGTAAACTGTCTCCTTGGCTTATCCGTTTTGGACCGATTATTCTGTTGCCGGTTTGATACAGAATTGAAAATCATAACAGCTCCTACCGTCGGATGATGCTCAATTTTGTTAAGATTTCTTTGGCTATAAGCAACACTGACATCCTTCTTCCTTGTGAATGGTTTCTTTGCAGTGCTGGAGGATCCATCTCTCTGTATTTTACCACTTCTAATACCAGCTTCCACTCTTTCTCCTGTCAAGTTCAGCTCAATAAACCCAGCAGAAGAACTTCCAATCAGGTGGTTAAAGAATGACTCAGATAGTATGCCTAAGAACATGTCCACCAACTCCCTATCAGACAATGGAGGCTGGAATCTTCCCACAAGGTCTCTCCATTTTTGGGCATAGTCCTTAAAACCCTCTCCGGAACCCATATATGTGCTTTGCAACTGTGTACGAGTCAGGGTGAGGTCAGTATTATATTGGTACTGCTTATAGAAAACAGCAGCCATATCTTCCCAATTACGCACATTGGTTCTTTCTAGTTGATATAACCATTCCAGTTGAGTTCCTGCCAAACTTTCCTGGAAGAAGTGTACCCACAAATCCCTATCAGTAGTGTGGGGTTGAATTTTCCTGACGTAAGACCTTAAATGCAACTTAGGGCAGGAGACACCGTCATACTTATCAAATGCAGGGACCTTGAAGTTCCGCGGTATGACCAGCCCTGAAACCAGTCCTATCTTTTCAAAGTCTAACCCAGGCACCCTTTGGATCTCCATGGTGTTGAGCCGATCCTCCAGCTGTTTGTATTTGTCATCAGTAGGAGGATATTTCTCCTCAGAATAGTCAGGTTCATCTTCTTCAAACTCCCTCATGTTGTGGTATTCTTATCTTGGCTCTCCATCCTGATTCTCTCTCTCTCTCTCTCTCTCTCTCTCTATCTATCTCTCTCTCTCTCTCTCTCTCTCTCTCTCTCTCTCTCTCTCTCTCTCTCTCTCTCTCTCGACGGAGTTGCAAGCTCTGAAACATGCTTCACTGGTCCCTTGAACCTTCTTCCCAATTTTAGAACACCCACTGGCCTCTTTTTCATCTTCTTTTCCTTGACAATCAGAGCTTTCAAGTCTTCTTGTCCCTTGTCCACATTCAGGAACATTTATTGGAATTGGGAATTCTATACCTGAAGCTCCTTAACTGTTTGTTCAAGAGCCATTGCTGAAATAAACAACAAAGAGGATAAGAAACTTGTCCTGAAAACCTGTTCATGTAATGATATATATGATATATGTATGCAATGTTTTCAAGGGATTTATAGAATTTAAACTCTTTTAACTAAAACAGAAACAAAGAATTTTTATTAGTAATCTCAAATGAAATCAAAGTTTACAAAGGAATAAAAAATAAGAAACTTCTAAAACTTCTAAGTCTCCCAAGGACGCTTCCTTTTGGTGCTAAGGTAGGTGTTGAGATTCTGCTCTTCGATAAGCCTCTTTGTCAGTTCCAACACCTTCTTCTCACTAGCATAGAATTGGGACTCAAAGGTATCTCGTTCTTCTTTGAGCTGTATCCAAGATTTTTGCAATTCTTCGAAGTTTGTTGGCATATCATAATGAATAATGATACGAGACTCGACCCCTTGAACAATAGGCTCTGAAATCATTGGTAGGATGGAAGCATACGACATCACGAAATTTTGAGAACGAGTTCACACCCATTTGAGGTATGGTTCCAAAGGGATGGAGCTCTTGTACCCTAGAGTCCTGCTATCACTCTTTTTAACCATTCCCCAAGCGCGGATGAACCTCTGATGATAGCCTTGTAGATCATTTGAGTAGTCAAACACAACATCTTGAATGAGTATATCACGAGGACCATCCCTTCGGGCTTATCCAAACCGACGTAAAGCTAAAGAGGGTTTGTAGGTGATGCCCCCTTTAATTCCAAGGAGTGGAACATTGGTGAATTCTCCGCAGCGATTAATGAAAGAGATATCTTCTTGGGAACGAGGGAACCAATATATGTCAGAGTGAGAAAGAGACATTAATCTATGGTTCCATCTTAATCCTAATTCATTCTTCATTATTTACCGAGGAAGGTGTGAAATAAACCACCTATAGAGTAGAGGTATACAACACATAAGAGTCCCTCACTTTTTCATGGTACGTGTATGGAGTGAGTGCAAAATATCCCCGAGCAATGTAGGCACTAGATTGTGAGCAAGGAAAATGTTGATGGTACTGACATCTACAAACTGGTCTGAATTGGGGAACATAACCAATCCATAGATAAAAAGAGCTAAAACATCTTCAAAGGCATGGTAACTCATAGCGTCTAGGAATACTTGGGATTTCTTCATCAGGAAACTTATGAGGAGGCCCTTAACTCCACTCCTCTTTCCCCAATTGGACTCAATGTCAGATGGTTTCAAATGAAAAGCTATGACAACATCTTCAGCAATTGGATCTTGTTCTAAACCGATAAAGGGTATCTCCTCCAATATAGGCAAACTGAGTATTTTGGAGAATTCTTCCAACGTAGGCACCAACTGATAGTCTGGAAATGTGAAGCAGTGGTGCTTAGGGTCGAAGAACTAGAATAAGACACTCATCAAACCTTCGTCAAAATTGGTAGCAACCAAACTGAGAAAGTAGCCATATCTCTTGTTGAATGAGTAACTCTCAGGAACCTTTGACCCCAATTATTTGAGTTTGGGAGGGATCTCTACAAAATTGATCTGAATGGTTTTTCTGCGAGCTGAATTCATGACCTACAAAATAGATAAAAGATAAACCCACAAGCCCTTGAAATGGTTAGTGTACATGACATGTTATGTTGTTTATGATGTTATGATTATGCTTTGAAATCACAAGTATATCAAACACAAACAAGTCACACTGAGACCTTAGGTTTAAAGGCTTGCATGAGTTTTAAAGGTAAGTACCCTCTTGAAGTTTCAGTTGGCTCAACCTGTCCTATTAATAGTAACCAGGTTCTAAGGAGTCTCATATCACTGACCTTTCTTTTATGCATTGTTCTAGCTCAAGCACCAAAGTATTTCGGTCATAATATCCCAAAAGTCTAGTCTCAATGAGTGTAGTATCGAGTATCAACCAATCTTCGGTCGGAACCAAAGCCAGCCATCTCACTACTTTCTAATGGCTTAGGATGAGTCAATTAAAAGTTCTAAATGTTAGTTAGCGCTTAATGACACTAAGGAAGCTTAATGTTATCCTTGACTGACTCAAGGAACATTAGTACAAACCGAAGTATCGCGCTAACGTAGCTATCATTTTGTCCATATTGGTCTATGTTGTACAACTTCTATGATTTATTGCTACTTACCTAATAAGGTGCCCCAGATCCGGGTGTGGGATCTATAATAACAACCCAAACAAGCCCTCAAAAATAAAGCATGAAAACACACAATGAAAGCAATTTTTAAATGAACTAAGCTCTAAGGTAACCCCACTTTTTATTTATCCCCAGCAGAGTCTCCAGTTCTGTGATAAAGGGGCATAACCGACTATTATATATTGGTTTTTTGCATTTTGTATTTGCAAATGTTGCAGTAAGCAAGAGTCACCATCGACTTTTCTTTTATCCAAATTAAGGAAAGGGTGAAAAGAACAGAAAAAGACCTTTTCGAGATTTTCTGAGTAAGGGGGTAGATTTATGGAAAGGGAAGGTGTTAGCACCCTTTCCATCTGTAGTTATCTACAGGTTCTTAGAGGTTTGCTCATTTTTGAAATAATTTTGTGCTTTGTATGTTTGAAAATGTTTTGAGAATGCCTTAGTGCGGCGATTTACTTTGTGTTTAACTCTTGTATCAATCCTCAAGAGTGTCAATAAAGCAAATGTTTTGAAAATTGTTTTTGAAAAGTAGTATTTGTGTAAGTGCAAAAATGTTTTTGAGCATACTTCTAACAACTATCTACTTTTATACTCGAAAAAGGGTCGTTCTTTTCCTCCCATCCTTTAGACAGTGCTATCCTACTATTTGTGAGTAGGTAGCCCTATCGTTGGATGTATGAGGGATATCGAAGGGACGATACAATCACGAAAGCAACTTGTGGAGACGCTTTAGCAATTTTGTTTAGGGACTAGATCATTTACCGAGAAGGAAACTGTAGGATCATCGAGGCACTATGATCTTTTTGATTTACAGGTCTTTGCTAAAGTGTCCCCATTTCGGGGAAAATGACTGCTTTATTTCCGAAGGCAACCAAAGTGGGATACCCTAGAGGTGCATATGTGCAAGTGTGTTATGTTCAGTTATTTTTGTCTTTTTGTTAAGTTTGCTAGCATTTTGATTTCAGTCTTTTCATACATGCCTAGTTACTAGCAGTAATATTTTGTAGGAAATAAAGTGCGGAAGTATAAACCTATACTATTACATGGCTTCGGGGAGGGGATTTACAATGTACAAAAATTGGGGGGAATAAAATAAAAAAGTGATAAAAAAGTCCTACTTAGTCTATTACATACCAGTATACAGTTACATTATTATATAAAATGTGAGAGCAAAAATAATGCGCGTGAAATGAATATTACGCCTAACAACCTAGTAAGAAAATCTTTTTGCTTATTTTTATTTATTTAAGAAAATAATTATCCTGAAATCTATTTAGAAAATAAAATTAATCAAGAAAAATAGCAAGTTTTTTTTAATTTTATTATGAAAAGAAAATAATTATATCTAAACCAAAACCTAAGTTCTAATTTATTTTAAATTAAAGAAAATAGTTAAATATTTATTTAACTTATTTACAAAATTAATTTAATATTTTTTGTGATTTTTTTATTATTATAATTAAAAATGATTAAGAAATGAAATAATTAAATAAAGCAAAAAGAAAAGAAATTGGGCTTGATGGCTGAGGTAGAATGGGGGGTGCACTTTGGAAATTTCGTTGGGCCCAAGCATGAGGGAGCCCATAGACTACGCCTAATCCAATGTTACTGGCTCTTGAGGATCCATCATGGGCACCTAGAGCTGGACCGTTTGATCTGAATTAGTGGTGATCAACTGGATGAGGGTGAAGCTGCATGGTGTACCCGTGGACTTGTTCAACACCTGATCTGCAAAAAACTTGTAATAGAAAATAAAATTCAAGGTTTGGGGATCGAACCCAGGCCCTCCAGCTTCACAAACATACGCCTTACCACTACACTGACCTGCTCATTCGTTAATATACATAATAAAATAATATTATATGATAAACAAAATCAGAAATATATTTGAAATAAATAACGCGCATTAATTCAAATTGTCCAATGGGAAGGAGACAGCCAAGCGCTGGAGTCAGCGACCGGAGTCAAACCTCCGATCACCTTCTCCGGCCACACCATAATCCAAATCTGCAAAAAACGTGAGATTTGAGCCAAGACCAAACACTTGTCGTACACAAAATCAAGCCCTAAGCTCGAATTTACCCCTGGATTGGCCTGAAATGCCCTGCATCGCCCAGATCAGAGCTTAACAGCTTCAAAACCCTATCAATGGCAAGATTGGTTCTAAGCCTTGAAGCATTCATGTTTCACGTCAATCCTGTCTTACACATTACTATGAACATGTATATGAATGTTAAACTAATTAATAATGCATATTAATGTCAATCCTGCTCGTGTGGACGATTCCGGCTTGCTTCAGGCTAGTGCAAGGTGTGGGAATGATTCTTGGAGGCCTCAAGAGCAGGCTTGGATCTTTGGTTTTGACTAGAAATGGCTGGACTTAGGATTTGGATTTTCACGATTTTGATAATTTTTTGAAATCTTGTATGGCTCTTTCTAGGCTGTGTCAGCGTGGCAAATGCTTTTTAATTCCTGGTACTTATAGAGGGGAATGAGGAGGCAAGAAAGCAAGGAAAATAGAAGCCATGATTATATGGTTTCAAAGCCATGAATACAAAATTGTAACTTCAGCCAAAAGCATGGAAACTTGTCCATTTTCAAATTTGAATGCACCTAGAAAATACTGGCCTTATTGCACACGAAATATGGGGCCTCTCCATGCATCAAACCAATCCCAAACAATAATGGCCCATATAATTTGCAATAATTTTGATTTATTTGATTTTTAATTAAATAAAATTAATATAAAATGCAAATAAGATCAAGACTATGAAAAAATTGTTTTAGGGGTCCTTTATAATCTTAGGAATATGTTTGAAATTCAATAAATTAAACCCTTGCCTTAAAACTTCAAATTTGCTCAATGCATCATTCTTGAAAGATCCCAAATTTTCCCAACTTGGGCAAGCCATAACTTGCTCAATTTTTATCTCATGATGATGATCTTGGACTTTTTGGAAAGCCCAAGACGTCTAATTCAATCCCTATTTTGATAAGTTTTGCATATGAAGATTTATCTTGAAGTAAATGGTCTTGACAAAAAGTGTCTTTTATTGACTTTCTAAAAATGACCTGTAATGTATGAGCTTGTATCTTTCAAATGGTGTATTTCTTGGACTTGTGGGCTGAAGAGAAGTTATAGGGTATGAGATTCTATTCAATATGAGCTTTGGTTGGGGAAAATGGATGAATTATGTGAAAGTAATGCTTGGTCAAAGTTAAGTTGACTTTTGCTATAGAAACCCTAATTTAGCAATTTCTGACTTTTGATGAATTAAGAGTATTTCTTGAGGAATCATGATCAACCTTTGATAAATTGATGGATATGACTTCAAAATGTTGATGTTGGCCAAAAATCATGAAGTTTGACTGTACTTGGACCACAATTGACTTTTGACCTAGTATTGTTGACTCTCAAGCATTTGAGCAATTGTCTAAGCAAACATGTTGTGCAAGGCATGGAACTTGGAATGGACAAACTTGAAGGCATATTAGGACCATGGAAAATATTTGGGACCTTTGGATTTCAAATATATTGATGAAAATTGAAATCCTAATTAGAGGTTCATTGCCTTAGGAGGAGAAGTCTGGTCAATTCTTGGTCAACCTTGAGCATGCTTTGAGTAAAAATGGGAGGGCAAATTTTGGGGTACAACACCCATCCTTTCACATCCAATGATGGGGCTTCTTACCAAATCAATGGTAAGATGGAAACATCTAAAGGAGGAGGAAAAGAACATAGACCTTTTGAGTAGGTAGGATGCTCCTAGTTGCTCGCTTGCTCATAACAAAAATACTTTATACACCAACACTTTCATTTGAAACATTTTCAAAAGACAAAGCTTTTTTTTTACACATAGAAAAGATAACCATTAAAAAATACACATTTCAAAATACTTTCAAAACCCACATCAGAAGCACATTTTCAAACAAAAGCAAGTCATCTAGCAAGCAACTAAGAGCCCATAGATAACTACAGATGAAAAGGGTGCTAACACCTTCCCTTTTCATAACCTACCCCCCGAACTCAAGAAAATAATATCAAAGGCATTTCTTGTTCTTTTCACCCTTTCCTTATTGGATAAAAGAAAAGTGGGCAGCGAATCTTGTTATCTGCAACAATTGTGATCAAACACAAAACAACAAAGTCAATTCTCCCACTGTATTATAAAACTGGCGACTCTGCTGGGGAATTACTTAAAAGTGGGGTTACCTTAGGGCTATATCACCTTTACTTGATTTTCATTATTTGACTTGCTTGCTTTACATTATTGTTCTTTGTTTGGGTTTGTTTTGATCCTCTACCCGGATCTGGGGCACCTTTTAGGTAAGTAGCAATAAGTTGTGGAAATTGCGCGGGGTATACCGAAATGGTCAAAGAAATAGCTACGTTAGTGTGACACATTTTTTGGTACTGGTATCCCTTGAGTAGTCAAGGAGAATACGGGGCCGCTGTGTGGTGTCATGAAGCACTAACTGACTTTAGAACCTTACTTGAACAACTTAGCCATTAGGAAGTAGTGAGGTAGCGACTTTGGTGCAGTCCAAAGTTGGTTGATACTCAATACTACGCTCATTGAGATCGGACTTTCGGGATATTTAGGTCGCCAATAAAGAGGCTTGTGTTAAAACAATGATCGATAAAGAAAGATCAGTGATATTGAGATTCCCTAGAACCCGTTTACTTTCTAGGACAGGTTGAGCCAACTAAACTTCAAGAGGGTACTTACCTATGAACCTCATGCAAGCCTAAACATAAGGACTTTTTTTATTGACTTGTGCATATGCTTGTACATAACATCATGGCATCATACTATAGCATTTAGACTAACCATTTCAAGGATCTTGAGATTCATCTTTGTTCTGTTTTGTAGGACATGACTCCCACTCGCAGGAATACAATCCAAGTCAATCTCGTACGAGTACCTTTTCAGCTTAAAGAATTAGCATCAAGGTTCCCTGAGATTTATCCGTTCACCAAAAGACATGGACGACTTCTCAACCTCGTTACCTCAAGCTTTGATGAAGACATGATGAAGGTGCTTTTCCAGTTCTTCGACCCTTTGCACCGTTGCTTTACCTTCCCTGATTACCAACTTGTTCCTACTATGGAAGAATTCTCTCAACTCTTGGGAATTCTTATCCTCAATCAATTACCTTTCAACGGTATTTAAAGAGACCCGAGCCCTGAAGAGATTTCCTGAGCCTTACACTTGCAACAATCTGACATCATGGTTAACTGGAAAACAAGAAGTGGTGTCAAAGGGTTCCTAGCCAAGTTCATGTTAGAAAAAGCTCAAGGCTGTTGGAACACTCTGGATACAAGCTTTTGAAGAAATCTTGGCTCTTCTCATCTATGTGATGGTACTATTTCCGAATCTTGACCAACTTATAGATGTGAATGTTGTCAAAAAATTCATATCTCGCAACCTGGCACCTACTTTGTTAGGAGATATCTTGCATTCTCTCCACTCTCGCACCATGAAGAGAAGAGGAACCCTCATGTGTTGCACTCCTCTGTTGGCTAGGTGTTTTGTTTCGCACCTACCCCAATCCATTGTGAAGAACGAGCAAGGTTTGAGATGGTCCAATAGGTTGATGTCACTCAAACATTCAGATATTCACTGGTGTAATCGATCCTTGGAGGACATCATTATCATCGACCGTTGTGGGGAATTCCCTAATGTCCCTTTGCTTGGCATTAGGGGAGGTATCACTTACAACCCTTGCTTAACTTTGCTACTGTTTGGGTATGCACGAAGAGATGGTCCTCTTGATACACTCATCCAAGGTGTGGTGTTCAACTACGAGAGCGATGACCAAGGATACCGTCAAAGGTTTATACGAGCTTGGAGGATGGTAAACAAAGTGGATAGTAAAACATTGGGACACAAAAATTCTATTCCCCTTGAGGCTTACCTTAGGTGGGTACGAGCTCGTGCTCAGAGTCTCATAATGCCTTACCCCTCCATCCTACTTTCCATATGGAGCATGTTGCTGAAGGAGATGTTTTGTATACTGATCGTGGGATTTGTACTTATGTATCCAATGATTCGGACTGCAAGTGCACTGTCTTGTCGAGTAGTTTTAACAGATATCGAACCACAGATACTGATGAATCGATCTACCGTTTTCTATTGTTACTATGTAAATCTAAAGCAAATGAATATTTGATTTGGGTTGTAGGGAAAACTAATCACTAAATTAAGTTGTATTTTAATAATCGATGAGCTTAATTACCAGTATGCAACAGTCTTACCTCGGGAACTAGCGACTTGTCGGGCGTCTTTATATTTTCAAAACGGTTTTCAGTAAAACCTATCTAGTTTAAAAACCCTCATCTCACACTGTCGTTTTGTTGATCTAGGTTATGCAGTTAAGTCCTAACGTACGCTTCCGCCATCCCGCAGGAGTTAAAAACACTTTTTGAAAACTAAACAAAATCTTAATTAACTTTAAAGTGCTTCCGCTGTATTTTAAGCCAATGCCTAATTACTACTGTCCAGTTAAAAGATCTCAAACTTCCTCTTTGTTGACCCTAACCTCTATCTATTTTTTACTTCCGTAACAAAACAATTTAATGATTTGAAAAATAGTAACTTAGGCCAGAAAAGAAAGTTTCATAGTAAAAATAGTCCCGACTAAGTTACTCGTTCCCTCGGTTGATTGACTTTACATACCAGTATAGGATTTCTAGCCTAACATAATATTAAACCAAATTGCAGAATAATATAAAGGACAAACACAAATAAACATAATTATATTAATTAATAAGCAATAAGAATTTGAAAACATAAACCTGGTAATAACTCTGAAGTCAGAAGCACTCCTGCATAAATTGTAGGCTTTGCTTCGATCGGAGAATATATTTAACGGTACAGAAGAAAATAATGCTGAAAGAATAATGCTGGAAAGAAATAACTGGCAAAAGAAAATAATGCTGAAAAGAAAATAATGATGAAAATAATATTCTGCTGAAAATAATATCTGCTTAGTAAAATCTCTAAACTTTCTCGCCAAAAAGCAGAACCCTTTCTACTGCGGTCTCATGCTCTATTTATAGTGCTTGCTTGATTCCTTGCTTTCGAAAATGTAGGAACGATTTACTTCCTTTCTTCAGAAATAATAGGCCATTTAATTGTCATGTTCGTTGCTCTTTTGACTTAGTGGGTGAGAGAATGTAGGAACTCGTTGGATTGTACTTTGAACGTGTTTTTGTCCGTTGGATGAGGAGAAAGTGGAGTTGTAAGTTGTGACGTTCATCGTCACTTGGTCTTCATGGAGCGTGACGTTCGTCACGTCCTCTTGACGGTCGTCAGGGCTTGGTTGCATGTGGGCCACGTGCTCACATGTGTAATGGGCTTTTGGGCTGTTTTCTTCTCCTTAGGCTCTTTTACTACTTTTTGCACCCTTTTTTTCTTCATTTCTTCAAAAGTGTTTGGCTCAGTGCGTATCTGCAAAAATAGAAAAATACCTGCATAATACTTATAAAATAATTTAATTCAAACTAAAGTATGAGAAATATTTGGTGTATATCAAGCCAGAAATATCACATATTTGTGTGTCATCAAACTCCCCCATACTTAAACTTTGCTTGTCCTCAAGCAAATGCTAAGTACGATGTTTTTCTAAACATGGTTATGACTCAGATCGACTAATACATAGCTGTGTTGTGTTTTTGTCAGAAAAACGGTGGTTTGATTCGTGCTCCATAACTACGTCGGCGACGCTAGACAATCCCATTTTACGTAAACTAGTTACATGTCCTATCATAGCCTACCTCGAGTATTTGTCTCTTTTTTCCTTTTTCATTCTAGCGCAATCACATTAAGCCCTTTATCTTCACACGCACATAGCAGAACAGTCGGTTAGTGGTTATTATCCTTTTAAACTTTTAGAGGTTTCAGGCACATTAATGTGGCAACCTTTAATTCAAATGTTGGATGCGGGGGATCAGACTGTAATCTTCCCTACCGAGTTCAGTACCAGATGCTCCTGAACCATCCATCAAATGAATTTTCATGTTACTTTGTAAGGGTTACATCCTTTGGATTAGGCGATCGGATGAGGATCGTTCAATTTAATCAGTGTTTTTCCTTGTAACATTTTGCTGAAATATTCTATCATCCACTTATATTCATTGACTTCCTGCGTAGTTTGTGTTTAAGACGGTGCTGACTGCTAATATAAACTACTCAAGGTTACTATAAAGACTAAACTCAAGGTGTTGGAAACAACAGGTACTTGAACTGATCTATCATACTCTGGGGTTGTAGAGTGTTTAAACGGTAGAAATTTCGCTAAATCTTGCCCCAATTCCTGATGATTGAAGATTTTTGCAGTCTATCTACTTGTCGAGTGAGACATTTTTTTTATGGGCTCAAAAAGAGAGGGGAGTCTAAAAGAACAACACAAATTGCTGCAATAGATGACTTGAGAAAATAAATTTTTTTTATTGAATTTAAGATAACAGAAGGGAAATTACAAAGAAAATAAAAATTACTAGAAAAAGGGAAATACTTCCTCCCCCATACTTGAATCATACATTGTCCTCAATGTATTGAAAGAAGTGGGAAAGGGGAAAGATAACAACATAATCATTATTCCTCCTCTTGTCTTTGGTATCTGCCACGTCTCCTTGCTCTTCGACGTGCTTGCCCGCCATGTCTGGAAGATTCGCCGCCATCTCTTTGGGATATGATATTATGCAAGTCGTCAACACGTAGTGTTAGGGCTCGCATATCCGCCGTTACTCCGGTGGTGAATTATAGCATACTTTGATCGTGCCTGCGAGCATAGTCATTTTGGTCTCTCTGCATTTGTTGCATGAGAGTCATCATCTCGATTTGACGCGTCTCGATACTCTGGTGGCGTTGAGTGGATAGCTGGTTTTGTTTCATTATTGCGGCATATATTGTGTCGATAATGGCGGGATTGTTGGCTTGCTGTTGTTGGGGCTCTTACTGCTCTAATTCTTCTTCGATTTCGTCAGCGGCAACATTGTTAGCCTGACCTTGATTTCCTTGCACATTTTCTCCGGGTTTAGGGGCGTTCAGGTTGTAAAGCCAAATATCCGGATTACCCAAGTAAGTACGATTATGATTTGGCATGATCACACTACGAACTCATGCATTCTTAACCATGAGATAGTATCCTCCAACTTCTCGTACTTTAATCAGGCGGCCAGCTCTACAGTTATCAATGTCCATAAAAACTGCTGGCAGCGGAGGTAGGAGTTGGATCCTTTCCCCCCAACTCGAGTGAACTGCGATGGCGGTGACGATGCCTCCGATGCAAAAAGGTGTGGTCCCTTCTCCTGCAACGAGGTTTTGAATATGGGCCATCATTAAAGTGACGGGATTAAGACAGACGTTTTGCGAAAAGGTATAGTGGAGAGCATATAATTCTTTAGTGTTTACCTTGTTGTTGTCTGCCCTTCCGAATATTGCGTTTGCCATAACACGGTGTAAGAAGCGGATGTTCGAGTTGTGGATGTGAGAGGCGTACCGTGCTTCGGGTGTGACATTTGGTTCGCCGGTTATTCTCTCCCATAGTGTGTATGCACTTCCATTCCAATCCAATTCTGGGGGTATGCGGTATTGCACATTATTCCCTCGGGGAAAATGAAATATGTCGCTCAAAATTTCATGGTTGAGTTGGTACTCTCGGTTGAACATCCGAAAATGAGCGGCTCCCGTTAGGTGTACGTCTGCATCTTCTCGGGTGTGATATGCATAGGAACTCAAGAATTCCAACGTGAGAGCTTCATAAATTGGTGTGTTCATCGTGCTAATAAAGCTTAGGCCAGCTTTATTCAACAAGCCTTCCATATGAGGTAGCAGGCCTAATTCTTGCAAGCAAGTGTTGTCGACGAACCGTGTGGGTGTTAGCCCTCGGTGATGGAATTTTATGTACCTCTCTTTTTGAAGCTCACCGGCTTCTCCTTGTCGGAGCACGAGATGTCGCATGTCGGGTTCGGGTTGGTTGGCCATGAGTATTGAACTTGATAGAAAAAAAATGTATATGTGGTAGAGAGATGGAAAGGGAGTGGTAGTGATGAAACTAAGGATGGAAAGGAAGGGTTTATATAGATGTTTTTGTGGAGTAAGAAATTTAATGGTGTTTATGGGAGAATTTTGAAATTTGGCAGGTTATGGAAGTTATGGGTGAGTGGAGTAAATGGGGTGGTGGGATTTTAAGACAAATTTTTCGTGCATCAATGTTGTTCAATGGTCACGGTTTTAGAAAGTGTGGGGGACAATGCCTGCCGCCCGTCACGTTCTCTCTGACGCTCGTCAGAGTCAAAGATACTCCTTGACGTTCATCACATGCACTCCGACGTTCGTCAGGGTCAGGTCATGTTGGTCTCTTTGACTGCTTTGAACGCGTGCTCCACTAAAGTAATTAATTAATTTCAATTTTGAGAAGTGTATTGCAAGGGATTAGTAACATATTTTATAGTTGGAAGAATGATATAAGAAGCAAATAAAAATAGTAACAGAAATAAAACATGATAATAATAATAGAAATTAAGAACAAATGAAAATAATAACGGAAATTGCAAAAAAAATGAATTGTAAATAGAAATAAATAAAATGGATATGAATAAAATTTTTAGGACCGAAAATTAATATATTATTCGAAAATAATTAAAACCATAATGAGTTTGAGAATAATAATAATTAAAAACAATGACCCCCCCATACTAAGAACAAACAATGTCCTCACTGGGGCGGTACAGAAAAACTATCAAGCATGAGGGCCTCTGGAAGGTGGTGCAGAAGCGTGCAGATTTTGATAAATATGGTCAAACTGCTCTGTGACGACGTCCATGAAATGAAAGAAGTCACTCTGAAGTGTGCTGACATTTTCTTTAACAGTGTTGAGCTCTCCTCGGAGTGTGGTAACATATGTCTGCAGAGTCTTGATCGTATGTGCATGATCAGGCATGGGTATGTCATCAACTGTAGTAACAAGGGGTAGTGTAGGGTAATCCAAAGGTGTATAATCGTGGTAACCTGTGGGTGTAGATGGGTCGCTCTCCTCCTTCTCAGGGTCGTGTTCGTCTGTCTTCTCTAGGGGATATAGCCAATTTGTCTTGGTATAGACACTGGTATGCTCGGGGCTAGGCAATTGGAAGCAATGGACAGGGTTACGTTGGACAAGCAGCTGAAAGTGAGGTGGGCTGAGGTTACCAATCAAGGAAATGTTAAAGCAAAAAGGGATGTCCATGGTATAATATCTGGCGTACGGTGTAAGGCGCGATAGAGATGACCGTAGGGATAGGGCCTCGGCTATCATAGTGACTAGCCCGTCGACACAGATGGGGCCATGGGTACACTGAGCTATAGCTGGCATGTTGGCTATCATGAATGATGCGCCAATGACTGGTCTGGTGTGAAAAGCACAGTAAATGATGAACAACTCATCCCTAGAAACCGAGAGTTAATTAATAGGTTTTCCAAAAAATGTGAAAGCTAAAATGTGATGGAAATACCGAATAGCAGGGTTATGAATCTCGGTGGCATCAAGGTGGTCGGGGTCCTCGGGATATTGGCCCGCTATGTCTCTCCAAAAGGGATTAAGCTGAAAGTTGAGGTACTCATCCGCCTGGGTTTCCATGTGGGCGTCTAAAGAGCTAGGGAATCCTAGCAGCTGAGCTAGACTGCGAACTATAAACTGGTGGGTGAAACCGAATAATCTAAAGGACATCTGACCTCTACTACGCCCTAAGCCTTGTGTGGGTTTATAAATGAGGGAGCTCAAGAACTCCAAGGTGAGGCGTTGGTGTGTAGGGTGTTTGTGGGCTAGGAACCCCTCCCATCCTATCTGGTTAAACATGAAATAGACACTTTCCCTGATTCCTAAGGTTGTCAAGGTGGGATCATGCACATACGTGGTCATACTCATCTGGCGCTGAGCCAGAATCTCATATCGTCTCTGTTGAGTCTCCGAGGAAAAAATGATAGTATCCATGAATTTTAGTTTGTAGGTTCCTGTGAATCGGTACTAAAATTTGGAAAAGAAAAATGCAAATAAGTAAAATATGTTGTGGGAGAAAGAAAGAAAAGGAAAAAAATCGGAAAGTAAAAATCAGAATGCAAAGATGAAAAAAATTAGAAATAAAAATAAAAGATAAAGATATTTTAGAGATAATCAAGTAAAATATTTGTGGGTTGCCTCCCACACAGCGCTTGAATAATGTCATTAGCTTGACATTTGTTGTTATACGTGAATTAGTTTTCAAATTGGTGAGGTAGCTCTAATAGTGTTAAGCTCGCGGTGTAATCCTTATTTTCGACGCTGTAATAATGCTTTAGGCGTTGGCCATTCACTAAGAATGGATACATGGAGTTTCCTTTGATTTCTATGGCACCACTGGGGAAAACTTTGGTTACTTCGAATGGTCCAGACCATCGTGAACGGAGTTTTCCAGGGAACAGTTTCAGACGAGAGTTGAATAGGAGTACGACATCTCCTTGATTGAATTCTTTCCTTGAGACACGTTTGTCATGCCATTTTTTCGTCCTTTCTTTGTAGATCCTTGCATTTTCATATGCATCTAATCTTAGTTCTTCTAATTCATTTATGTCGAGGATCCTTTTCTCTCCTGCCGCAGTGTAGCTTAGGTTTAAAGTTTTAATTGCCCAGTAAGCTTTGTGTTCAATTTCCACTGGCAGGTGGCATGATTTTCCATATATGAGTTTAAAGGGTGTTGTACCTATCGGTGTCTTGAATGCCGTTCTGTAGGCCCATAATGCGTCAGGTAACTTAGCTGACCAATCCTTTCTTGAAGTGGCAACAGTTTTTTCCAGTATTTGTTTTATTTCTCGATTTGAGACTTCCACATGTCCGCTTGTTTGGGGGTGGTATGGTGTTGCAACGCGGTGCCTCACCCCATATTTGGTTAGGAGTTTCTCAAAGATTCGTGATATGAAGTGGGAGCCACCGTCGCTAATAACTTGTTTGGGTACACCAAACCTTGGGAATATAATGGTTTTGAAGAGTTTAATCATGACTCTAGTATCGTTTGTTGGAGAAGCTATTTCTTCAATCCATTTTGAAATGTAATCTACAGCCACAAGTATATATTTGTTTCCGAAGGAGGATGGAAATGGTCCCATGAAGTCGATTCCCCATACATAAAAGACTTCCACTTGTAGGATGCCAGTCTGAGGCATCTCATCGCGTCTGGATATATTTCCGGTGCGTTGGCATCGGTCGCAATTTAGGATGGCTGTGTGCACATCTTTCCACAAATTTGGCCAGTAGAATCCAGACTGCAAAATTTTGGCACATGTCTTTGATGTGTTTGCATGACCTCCGTAAGGGGCATCATGACAATGAGAAATAATGCTTTCTATTTCGTTTTCTGGGACACATCTTCGGAAAATACCGTCTGCACTCCTCTTGAATAATAAAGGTTCATCCCAAAAGTAATGTTTCAAATCGTGAAAGAATTTCTTCTTCTGTTGATAAGTCATATCAGGGGGTAGGATTTTGGCAGCTAAGTAATTTGCTATGTCCGCATACCATGGTATGGTTTGGATAGAGACCACGGCTTCTTGTATAGCATTATTTATTTGGTCTTAGCTTTCTTACGAATCGCTGTTAGCAGCTTGGGTGTCAAGTCCTAGGAGCAGTTGATTTGGATTTGATTCAGGAGGTTCTTTTCTGGCTTCACCTAAGTCCATCTGAGCCATCAGACGTTCAAACGGGAAGTCATCATTAATAGGTACTTCTTCTGGTGTCAGCTGTTCCATTCGAGATAAATGGTCAGCTACCACATTTTCGGTACCTTTTTTGTCTTTAATTTCTAGATCGAACTCTTGTAGAAGCAGAATCCATCTCAAAAGTCTCGGCTTTGAGTCTTGCTTGGTTAAGAGATATCTAATAGCTGCGTGGTCTGTATAGATGATTATTTTTGCACCTACGAGGTAGGAGCGAAATTTGTCTAGTGCGAAGACTACGGCTAAAAGTTCTTTTTCCGTTGTTGCATAATTCATCTGTGCAGGGTCCAAGGTTCTACTAGCATAATATATCGCATGAAGCTTCTTATCTCTTCGTTGTCCCAGGACTGCACCTACGGCGTAATCACTTGCATCACACATGATTTCAAATGGAAGTCTCCAATCGGGTAGTTGCATGATTGGTGCGGATACAAGAGCTGTTTTTAGTTGGTTAAATGCCTTTAGGCATTTGTCATCAAAATCAAATTCAACGTCTTTCATAAAGAGGGTGGTTAGAGGTTTTGATATTTAAGAGAAATCTTTGATGAATCGTCGGTAGAAATCGGCCTGTCCTAAGAAACTGTGTATTTCTCTTACTGTTTTAGGGGGTTGTAAGTTTTCTATGACTTCGATCTTAGCTTTATCGACTTCAATCCCCTTTTCGAAGACAACGTGTCCTAGTACGATTCCTTGTTTGACCATAAAGTGGCACTTTTCCCAATTCAGAACTAGGTTAACTTTTACGCATCTCTCCAAAACATTCTCCAAATTCACCAGACAATCTTCAAAACTCTCTCCACATACAGAGAAGTCGTCCATAAAGACCTCCATAATGTTTTCTATGAAATCAGCAAAGATTTCCATCATGCATCTCTGAAACGTGGCGGGAGCATTGCATAATCCAAACGACATTTGTCGGTAGGAGAAAGTTCCATAAGGACATCTGAATGTTGTTTTCTCTTGGTCATTGGGGTGAATAGGGATTTGAAAGAATCCGGAGTAACCGTCTAGATAACAGTAATGTGAGTGCTTAGATAATCGTTCAAGCATTTGATCAATGAATGGTAGAGGGAAATGGTCCTTTCGAGTGGCCTTGTTTAGCTTCCTATAGTCAATACACATTCTAGCTCCACTTATAGTTTGTTCCGCTACAACTTCGCCTGCTTTGTTTGTTGTTACCGTTATACCACCTTTCTTTGGTACACAGTGGACTGGGCTTACCCATTGACTATCGGAGATGGGGTATATGATTCCAGCGTTCAAAAGTTTTTTAACTTCATCTTTAACTACGGTGCTCCATATTGGGTTAATTCTTCGTTGATGTTCTCTAAAAGATTTGCAGTCGTTTTCCAGCATAATACGATGCATGCATATGGAAGGGCTTATTCCTTTGAGATCTGTAATGTTGTATCCTAAGGAGGAGGGATATTTTCTTAAGACTTGTAATAATTTGTCTGTTTCTTGTTGTCCTAAGTCCGCATTGACAATTACAGGTCGCTTTAATTCGGAGTCAATGAATTCATATCTGAAGGTCTTAGGTAATGGCTTAATATCCAATGTCGGTTTTCTTGGACAAGGCATGTGATCGGGTGTCAGAGCTAAGCATTCACTCAGATTATCGTCTCGGTATTCAGGAAACCATTCGTTATCTTTGAATATAAGAGGTGTGGGAATCTTCATGGTTTCAGAACAAGGTATTGGTTCCCATTCAATTTCTCTTACGCATTCGCCAACGATGTCCACCAGATAACATGTGTCATCTATGGCGGGCACTTGTAAGAATTGTGTTAGAATAAATTCGACTTTCTCTTCACCTACTTCAAAGGTTAGTTTGCCCTTTTTTACATCTATGATAGCTCCAGTTGTGGCTAAGAATGGTCTTCCTAAGATGATGGGTGTGCTTTCGTCTTCTCTTATATCCATGATTATGAAATCTATAGGGATGTAGAATTGACCTATTCGTATGGGAACATTTTCTAAGATTCCTACTGGGTATTTGACAAAGCGATCTGCTAATTGAACTGACATCTTTGTCGGTCTCAGTTCACCCATTTCCAGTTTGTTGCATATGGATAGAGGCATAACGCTAATACTAGCGCCTAGATCACATAGGGCTTTGTCTATGACAAACTTACCTATATGGCATGGTATAGAGAAACTTTCGGGGTCTTTCAGCTTAGGAGGCATCTTGTTCTGGATAATCGCGCTACATTTTGCTGTAAGTGTTACCGTTTCGTTATCTTCTAGCTTTTTCTTGTTAGATAAGATTTCCTTGAGGAATTTGGCATAGGAGGGCATTTGAGTTATAGCTTCTGTGAAAGGAATTGTTATATTGAGTTGTTTCAGAAGTTCTACGAATTTTTTAAATTTCCCTACATTCTTGGGTTTGGCTAATCTACCAGGAAAAGGGATTTGGGGTTTATAAGGCGGTGGAGGCACATAAGGTTTTTCTTTTTCTTTGGCCTCTCCTCCTTTATCTTCTTCGTCTACCTCTGGTTTCTCTGGTTGATTCTCCTTCTCAGTTGACGTTTCAGCCTTTTGATACATACTTTGATTTGATAGTCTTGGGTCAGGCGGTCCATCTAACTCGGTTCCACTCCTTAATATGATGGCATGAGCATGCCCCTTTGGGTTAGGTTGTGGTTGACCGGGAAACGTATTAGCCGGTGCGGCTGTAGGTGCTTATTGTTGAGCCACTTGAGATATTTGGGTTTCTAACATTTTATTGTGGGTGGCCAAAGCATCTATTTTGTTTGCTAATTGTTTTATCTTCTCATTAGTGTGTATGTTTTGATTTTGGATGTCTTTATTTGTTTGCGCTTGAGTAGCTATGAAGTTCTCCATCATCAGTTCTAAGTTTGATTTTTTAGGTGCACTAGGAGCATTTGCAGGAGCTTTCTGATATCCAGGTGGTACGGCAGGTGCTTGGTTTGGAGCATACAACGCATTGGGGTTTTTATATGAGAAATTTGGGTGATTTTTCCATCCAGGGTTATACGTGTTTGAGTAAGGGTTTCCTTTAGCATAATTCACTTGGTCAGCTGGAGTTCCTGCCAAGATCTTACATTCCGTGACTAGATGTCCAGGTACTCCGCATATTTCGCAATTGGGATTTATAGCAGCCACGGTGGCTGGAGGTATTGCGGTCAAATTATCAATCTTTAGGGTGAGGGCATCTGCCTTAGCGTGGACACTGTCTAGGTCGCTTATCTCATACATTCCTCCTTTTGTCGGTGCTTTCTCTGTAGTACATTTGTCTGCGTGTCCTCTTTCACTTCCCCACTGATAGTGGTTTTGGGCCATACTTTCAATTAGAGCATAGGCAGCGGTGTAGGATTTGTCCATAAGTGCACCACCTGCGGCAGCGTCTATTGTTAATCTTGCATTGTAGAGGAGACCATTATAGAAGGTGTGGATAATCAACCATTCTTCCAGGCCATGATGTGGGAATAGTCTCATCAAATCTCTGTATCTTTCCCAAGCATCGAAAAGGGATTCGTTCTCCTTTTGTCTAAAATCGCTTATCTGAGATCTTAGCATAGCTGTTTTGCTTGGTGGAAAATATCTCGCAAGAAAAACTTTCTTCAGCTCGTCCCATGTAGTGACCGATTTTGCGGGTAGAGATTGGAGCCAAGCTCTTGCTCTGTCTCTTAGAGAGAAAGGGAAGAGATGAAGTCTTATTTCTTCTTGACTGACCCCATTGTTCTTAATTGTATCAGCGTACTGTAGAAATATTGATAGATGAAGATTAGGGTCTTCCATCGACCCACCAGAGAACTGGTTTTGTTGCATAGCAGATAACAAAGAGGGTTTAAGTTCAAAGTTGTTAGCCTCGATCGGAGGGGCAGCAATGTTGTTATGTGGTTCATCTTGTGAGGGTATGGCATAGGATTTGAGTGGCCGCGGAGTAGGATTTGCAGCCATTTCTTCGGTTGGAGGAGAAATAGGAAGTTCGAGTGATTGGCGAGGTTGAGTGTTATGCAAGAGATGGTACTCTTGAATGCAGCGTCTAAGTCTGAGATAACGCTCGATATCATTGATTTGTATGTATAACGGCTCGTCTTGCGAACGAGTGTTTGGCATACAAAATTAGAGAAGATAAGAAAAGAAATAGAGATAGAAAAGAAAGAGAGAAGTTTTTGCTCTAGTCTCTACTGCGTAACAAAAGAGTAGCGATATCGACTTAAATCAGTCCCCGACAACGGCGTCAAAAACTTGATCGTGGGATTTGTACTTATGTATCCAATGATTCGGACTGCAAGTGCACAGTCTTGTCGATTAGTTTTAAAAGATATTGAATCACAGAGACTGATGAATCGATCTACCGTTTTCTATTGTTACTATGTAGATCTAAAGCTAATGAATATTTGATTTGGGTTGTAGGGAAAACTAATCGCTAAATTAAGTTGTATTTTAATAATCGATGAGCTTAATTACCAGTATGCAACAGTCTTACCTCGGGAACTAGCGACTTGTCGGGCGTCTTTATATTTTCAAAACGGTTTTCAGTAAAACCTATCTAGTTTAAAAACCCTCATCTCACACTGTCGTTTTGTTGATCTAGGCTATGCAGTTAAGTCCTAACGTACGCTTCCTCCATCCCACAGGAGTTAAAAACACTTTTTGAAAACTAAACAAAATCTTAATTAACTTTAAAGTACTTCCGCTGTATTTTAAGCCAATGCCTAATTACTACTATCCAGTTAAAAGATCTCAAACTTCCGCTTTGTTGACCCTAACCTCTATCTGTTTTTTACTTCCGTAACAAAACAATTTAATGATTTGAAAAATAGTAACTTAGGCCAGAAAAGAAAGTTTCGTAGTAAAAATAGTCCCGACTAAGTTACTCGTTCCCTCGGTTGATTGACTTTACATACCGGTATAGAATTTCTAGCCTAACATAATATTAAACCAAATTGCAGAATAATATAAAGGACAAACACAAATAAACATAATTATATTAATTAATAAGCAATAAGAATTTGTAAACATAAACCTAGTAATAACTCTGAAGACAGAAGCACTCCTGCACAAATTGTAGGCTTTGCTTCAATCGGAGAATATATTTAACGGTACAGAAGAAAATAATGCTGAAAGAATAATGCTGGAAAGAAATAACTGGGAAAAGAAAATAATGCTGAAAATAATATTCTGCTGAAAATAATATATGCTTAGTAAAATCTCTAAACTTTCTCGCCAAAAAGAAGAACCCTTTCTACTATGGTCTCAGGCTCTATTTATAGTGCTTGCTTGATTCCTTGCTTTCGAAAATGTAGGAACGGTTTACTTCCTTTCTTTAGAAATAATAGGCCATTTAATTGTCACGTTCATTGCTCTTTTGACTTAGTGGGTGAGAGAATGTAGGAACTCGTTGGATTGTGCTTTGAACGTGTTTCTGTCTGTTGGATGAGGAGAAAGTGGAGTTGTAAGTTGTGACGTTCGTCACACGCAAGTGACTATCGTCACTTGGTCTTCATGGAGCGTGACGTTTGTCACGTCCTCTTGACGGTCGTCAGGGCTTGGTTGCATGTAGTCCACGTGCTCACATGTGTAATGGGATTTTGGGCTGTTTTCTTCTCCTTAGGCTCTTTTACTACTTTTTGCACCCTTTTTTTCTTCATTTCTTCAAAAGTGTTTGGCTCAGTGCATATCTGCAAAAATAGAAAAATACCTACATAATACTTATAAAATAATTTAATTTAAACTAAAGTATGAGAAATATTTGGTGTATATCAAGCCAGAAATATCACATATTTGTGTGTCATCATATACTGTCCTTTATCCCAACATGCCTACCTCCATTAAAGACTTGCAAAAGGATTGGATTCAGCTAAAGGAGGAGCGAGACACCTTCGAAGCTCAGTTCCACACGAGTGAGAAGAATGTTCCGGAACTAACAAAGCAGCTTCATGAAGAGCGAAGTTTGAACGTCTATATTACGCCGAAGAGGATGCGTTCGACCTTTTTGTATTAGGAGTTTTGTTTTTGTATTTTATTTCTTTCGTTGTAAGCCCAAAGAGGCATGATATACTCAAACTTGGATTTATGAATGCAATGTGTGTTTCCTTTTGTCTAAGCAAATTTAAATCTTCTAGTTTCCTTGAAATCATTCGCATATGCATTTTCATTCATCATAACACAAACAGGTTTTTCACAACATGTCTCCTTATCTTTCTACTGTTTATTTCAGTGAGATGGATATTGAATAGACATTAAAGGATGTTCAAGCACATAATACTCAATTCCAACATATGTTCTTGGCTCTGGCTAAAAGGACAAGAGGAACTGAAGGCTCTTGTGATCAAAGATAAGAAGAAGAAGGAAAAGAAACCAGTCAGTGTTTTGAATTTGGGAAGAAGGTTCAGAGGAGCAGCCAAGTGAACTCTAGATTTAGCAACCTCGTCTAGTGAAGGAGATAATAAAGAAGGAAAGAACAAGGAAGGAAATGACAACCCAGAGTCTGAGGAAGATGGAGCTGACTACCCTGAAGAATAATATCCTCCTGCTGATGATAAATACAAACAGCTGGAGGATCACCTCAATTCTATGGAGATCTAGAGGGTACCCGGGTTGTATTTTGAAGAGCTAGGATTGGTCTTAGGGGTGGTCATCCCGTAGAAATTCAAGGTCCCCACATTTTCTAAATATGATGGTGTCTCTTGTCCTAAATTACATTTAAGGTCATACGTCAGGAAGATGCAACCCCATACTGCTGATAGGAACTTATGGGTACATTTCCTCCAAGAAAGTTTGTGAAGGACGTAGTTGGATTGGTTCTATCAGTTGGAAGGAACCAATATTCGCAATTGGGAAGATTTGGCTGCTGCTTTTTACAAGTAATACCAGTATAATGCTGACCTATCTCCAACTCCAACACAACTGCAAGGTATGTCTATGGGTGCTGGTGAGGGTTTAAAAAATTATGTCCAGAAATGGAGGGATCTCACAGGAAGAGTCCAACCCCCTTTATCTGACAGAGAGTTGGTGGATATGTTCTTGGGCACGTTTTTTGGTCCATTCTTCAACCATCTGATCGAAAGCTCTTCGGTTGGATTTACTGAACCAATCATGACTGGTGAGCGGGTAGAAGCCGGTATTAAGAGTGGAAAAATTCAAAGGGATGCATCCTCAAGCACGATGAAGAAACCCTTCACTGGAAAGAAGGAGGTCAGTGTTGCTTATGGCCACAGGAATCAAAACAAAATTAAACGTCGTTCGACGGTAGGGGTTGTTATGATCTCCAATCCTGTATCAAATCAAAAGCAAAACCATCTACGTAGATCGGAGGCGCCCATAAGACGATTCACCCAGATCAACATGACCTTGTCCCACGTTTTGCCACATCTATTGAAGTCCAATCTGGTGACTCTAAAGGAAGCTCCCAAGAACCCCAATACTGCTTCTCCCCGCTACAACCCGAATGCTCGATGTGCCTATCATTCTGAAAGTCTGGGGCATGATACAAATGATTGTTGGGCCTTGAAGAATAAGGTACAAGACCTTATCGAGGTGAAATAGATTAAAGTTTGACCCTCCAGAAACACCTAATGTAATAACGACGCCAATGCCTAAACATGGACAAGGGGTCAATGTTGTTGATGATGATTGTTTTGTTTCTTCCGTGGATGAATTAACTACTTCCATTTTGACTGTTAAATAGAATCTATTGCAAGACTGTTTATTTCCGGGCTATGATGAAAGTTGTCACTTATGTATATCTCTACCAGATGGCTGTTTGTTACTGAAGATGGGCGTCCAACGCCTGATGGTTAACAAAGAAATCATGTTCGAGAAAGTTCCTCTTGCCAGAAATTCATGTGAAGATGTTTCAATAATCACCATTTCTGACAATCCTCCCAGGGTCTCCACCAAAAGACCCGTCAGGATTACATCTGTCCCAAAGTTTGCTCCCCTAATCATCACCATGCTGGGGCCAATACTATATTCCTCGGATAAAGCTGTTCCTTGGAACTATGGGGCTCACGTCTATTACCATGGTGTTAAGCAAGATCTATTGGCTATCAAATACAAAGTTGCTAAAGGTACTGATCCTGACGTCGACAATATCGTTGGGACCAGTAAGATAATGAGAAGTAGAAGGGTTTTCTCCCCCGAGATCTCTCTAAAGGCCATTTCTACTCCTGTAATTATTACCGCTACCTCTCCTGTCAGTATTCCCAGTGTTACTCCTATTGTTAGTCCTACTGTTTTCCCTTCTACCGAATCGGCCGAGACACAGGGCAAAGAGGTATTGGTTGAGCCTGTCCAGACGAAGGTGCATCCAGAAGTCACCCCTGAGGTTTCTAAAAGAGAAATGGAAGAGATATTAAAAATAATCAAGAAAAGTGTTTACAACATCGTGGAGCAGTTGGGGAAGACTTCCTCAAAATTATCAATGTTGGCCTTACTTCTTTGCTCTGAGGCCCATGCTAAGGCCTTAGTAAAATTTCTGAAGACCGCCCACGTGCCCCAAGAGACCTCCATTGATCAATTCAATAATTATGTGGCCAATCTAACTGCTGATAATGGACTGGGTTTTCTGACGCTGATTTAACTCTCAAGGGAAGGAAACACAGTGATGCCCTGCATGTCTCCATTGAGTGCAGAGGCACTACATTAGCCCATGTTCTGGTGGATATAGGTTCTTCGCTGAATGTCTTACCCAATAATGCTATTGACAGGTTAGATTGCGAAGGCCTCACATTGAAGCCCAACAACATTGTGGTGAGGGCCTTACATGGTTCTAAAAGAACTGTGCACAGAGAAGTAGACATCCCTATCAAAGTTGGAACTCAGACTTTTGATTCAACCTTCTATGTGATGGATAACAACCCATATTATTCCTATTTATTGGGTCGACCCTGGATCCATGGGGCTGGTGCTGTCACTTTTACCCTACATCAGATGTTGAAGTACCCAGTCAAGGGAAATATTATCATAGTCCATGGGGAGGAGGAATACATGGTTAGCCACCTGAACTCTTTCAGGTATGTTGAAATGGACGGCGAGTTCATTGAGACCCCTTCTCGGAATTTTGAGGAGGTTCTATAGACGGTTGCTGCGACCAAGACTGCTACCAAGATTCTGAAGATTACCAGACCTCCATTGAAAATGGCTTCTCTGAAGGATGCTAGAGCAGTAATTGAGGAAGGTGGATGTACCATTTGGGTCCAACTTCCTGATATTCCCTACAAATCTAACAAGTTTGGTTTGGGTTTTACTTCGGAGGCCCAAAGAGCTGTTCGACGTACTCGTGCTGAAGGACCACCATTATGCATTAGCAATCAGGGAGTCAATGCATTGGAAGACAGTGATAGTATCTATGACATGGACGAGTGGATTTTTCCAACCATCGACGATGGACTCAACAATTGGGAGGCCAAAGATTTTGTTCCTATTACTTTTATTCAAGAGTAATTGTCTTTTAAATTTTCGGACTTGTAATATTTAAACAATTTAGACTTTAAAACCTTGTGTCTTACTCGAGGCACAATGGTCCATCTGTGAGGGTTGTTACTTCATCTTCATATGTCATTAATAAATCATGGGACGTTTTTGAATGTAAATTTTACGCTCTTTATTTTCCTTTTTCTACCTTTTATTTTATCAAAGATAGCTATTCTCTTACACACACTCACATATCGAAATGCAGATCCACATCCACCCGAGATACCATTGGTAACGGTTCTGCTATAGCCTATCATGACTTTGAAAATCCTATCTACCAAGCCGAGGAAGAAGGTGAGGAAGATTGTGAGGTACCGGGGGAACTTGCTAGATTATTAAAATAGGAAGAAAGGACCATACATCCCCATGAAGAGACAATTGAAATAGTTAACTTAGGTACTGAAGAGGACAAGAAAGAAGTCAAGATAGGTGCCAATCTAGAGCATAATGTCAAGAAGCGTTTAACTCAGATACTACATGACTATGTTGAGGTCTTTGCCTGTTCATACAAAGACATGCCAGGTCTCAACACTGATATCATGGTCTATCGTCTGCCGACAAAAGAAGACTTCCCTCTAGTGAAATAGAAGGTTCATTGTATGCGGCCAGAAATTTCAGAAAAATCAAGACAAAAGTCATGAATCAGTTTAACACCAGATTCTTAGTTGTCACCTCTTATTCATAATAGGTTGCCAATGTTGTTCTGGTGCGTAAGAAGTATGGTAAGGTACATATGTGTGTGGATTATAGAGACCTGAATAGGGAAAGCCCCAAGGATGACTTCCCGCTTCCCCACATAGATATTCTGGTTAATAACACTACACAACGTAAAGTATTCTCCTTCATGGATGGTTTCTCCAGATACAATCAAATTAAAATGGCACCTGAGGACATGGAGAAAACGACATTCATCACACAATGAGGCACTTTCTGTTACAAAGTTATGCCATTTAGGCTGAAGAACGCCAGGGCAATCTATCAGCGTGCCATGGTAGCTTTGTTTCATGATATGATTCATCACTAGATAGAGGTCTACATGGATGATATGATAGCCAAATATCAAAATGAAGAAGAACACCAGACCACTTGCAGAAGCTGTTTGAAAGACTGAAGAAATACAAACTAAGGTTGAACCCAAATAAATGCACTTTTGGAGTAAGATCCGGTAAGACCTTAGGCTTTGTTGTCAGCGGCAAGGGTATTGAAGTAGACCCTGAAAAGGTAAAAGAAATACAACAAATTCCCGCTCCTTGCACTGAGAAGGAACGGCTAAATTACATCGCCAGATTCATTTCCCATCTAACCTCTACTTGTGAACCAATCTTCAAATTACTGAAGAAAGATCAAGTGGTGGAATGGAATGACGACTGCCAGGCTGCCTTTGACAGGATCAAGGAGTACCTTCAAGATCCTCCCATTTTGATGTCGCCAGTTGAGGGAAGACCTCTAATCATGTACCTAACAGTTTTGGAAAATTCAATGGGGTGTGTGGTGGGGCAGCATGACGAGTTTGGCCAAAAAGAGCATGCAATGTACTACCTGAGCAAAAAGTTTACCGACTGTGAAACTAGATATTCACTGCTCGAGAAAACTTGCTGCACTCTGGTATGGGCTACTTGCCGGCTAAAACAGTATATGCTGACTCACACTACCTTATTGATATCCAAGATGGATCCTATTAAATATATATTCGAGAAGCCCGCCCTCTCTGGAAGAATAATAAGATGGAAGATGGTCCTGACTGAATACGACATTCAGTACGCTATCCAAAACGCAACAAAGGGAAGTGTACTAGCTAATCATTTGTCTCATCAGGCTGTGGATAACTATCAATCCATGAATTTCAAATTCCCGGATGAAGACATCATGTTGGTAAATGATTGTGAAGAACTCGAACCGTATGACGGACCTGAACAAGGATCCCGATGGACCATGGTTTTTAATGGAGCTTCCAACGCACTCGGCAATGACATCTGCGCTGTGATCATATCTCATGAAGGTTGTCATACTCCCTTCACTTCCAGGCTGTGTTTCAACTGTACAAATAATATGGACGGATATAAAGCATGCATTATGGGTCTCAAAGTTGCCATAGATTTAGGGATCAAATCCTTAAGTGTATTTGAAGAATCAGCCTTGGTAATCAGTCAAATCAAAGGAGAATGGGACATGAAGCATCCTAATCTCATCCCTTACAAAGAACATGTGTTGAAAATGATCCCACATTTTGAGCAAATTACCTTTGAGCATTTCCCACGAGAGGAAAATCAACTAGCAGACGCGCTAGCCACTATGTCATCCATGTTCAAAATCAGGTGGGATAATGAGGATCCTCAGATCACTATTGAGCGGATGGACGGACCAGCATACTGTCACGAGATTGATACTGAAAAAGTAGTGGACAAACCTTGGTTCCATGAAATTAAGAGATATCTCGAGGCCTAAGAATATCCAGAGGGAGCTTTAGTCAATGATAAGAAGTTCCTAAGAAGGTTCTCTGCTAAATTCTTCCTCAGTAATGAAATCCTATATAAGCGCAACCACGACTCTACTTTGCTTCGGTGCATAGACAAGAGTGAGGCATAAAAGATCATGGTTGATTTACACAAAGGTACCTTTGGAACCCATTCTAGTGGGCACACGATGGCTAAAAAGATCCTACGGGTAGGATACTACTGGTCCACCATGGAAGCAGACTATTATCAGAATTCACGGACTTGTCATAAGTGCCAGATCTATGCTGACAAAAGACATGTGCCTCCGGTTCCTCTAAACATCATGACTTCTCCTTGGCCATTCGCAATGTGGGGTGTGATACGGTGGCAGAACCAACTGTTTTTACTGGTTTGCTTTTTTTGTTCGCAAATGTCGCGGTAAGTAAGAGTCGCTACCGACTTTTATTTCATCCAATCGGAAAGGAAAAAAGTACAGAAAAAATCATTTTTTTCAAGATATTCTGAGTACGGGGGGTAAATTATAGAAAGGGGAGGTATTAGCACCCTTTCTATCTGTGGTTTTCCACGAGCTCTTAGGTACTTGCTCATCATTTAAAAATTGCTTCCGTGTTTGTGTGTTTTGAAAAGTTTTTGTTTTACTTCGTTTTAACCCTTGTGTCAGTCCTCAAGAGTGTTACGAAGTGTTTTTGAAAACATTGTTTGAAAAGTGTATGGTGTGAAAAGTTTATTATGAGCAAGTACCTACTAGCATCTACCTAATTGAAAAAAAGAATGTTTATGTTCTTGTTTCCTTTAGACAATGTTATCCCTCTATTAATGAGCAGGAAGCACCGTCATTGGAGTTGTAAGGGTCAATTCAAAAAGGGACGTACGATCACTAAAGCAACGTTAGGACGTCTTAGTAATAACCCTAATGTCTTAAGATCAGATTCGAGGAAACATTTCCGAGGCAACCTTTCCGAACGGGACATTTTGATCTTTGTTTAGACAAGAGAGCGACCACTAAACACCCTATACTTAATGATCGTTTATCGAAGGCAATCAAAGTGAGAGTATACCCTAGGAGTGCGCATGTGCGAGTGATTTGATTTCAGTTATTATGTTTGCACATTTAGCGTTTGCTAACCATTTTAAAATTAGCATACATTGTTTTCATGCAATCCTATTATCATAAATCTAACAGTTAATATTTGTGAAAATTAAAATGCGGAAAATAAAACTACGCTATTACAAGGCTTCGGGGATGGGGATTAATTACATAGCCAAAAACCCGTAAAACGATAAATAAACGAAAAGTCCTAATTAAATTATTACATCCCATGAGCAGTCACATTAATATTTGAAAAAAATAATAAACACGCGATGAATCGGGAACGAGAAAATTAGAGTTTTGACCCCGTCTAGACCTAATTAGAAGAAAAGTCATTTTTTGTTGTTTTTGATTATTTTTGAGAAAAGTAAGGTTTTAATTAAATAAATACAAACCTAGTTACTAATTAATTTAAATTAAGAAAAATAATTAATTTGACCTGTTTTTGCATTTTTATTATTTTAAGAAAAGAAAATAAAAATTAAATCAAACAAATCCTAATTTTCTAATTGATTTTAATTTATTTACGAAAAAAAGTTATAATTACCCTAAGATTAAATTAAACTAATTATTAAATTAATTTTGACAAAATAAATAAAAAAACCTAAATTCTAATTTGATGAAAATTGATTTTAGGAGTTTCTGTAAAAAAGAATTAAATTTTGTGTGAGAAATAATTAATCAAAATAATTAAAAGAAAAAATATAAAAGAAAAAGAATAAGAATATGGGCCTGGTGTCAAAGTAGAAAGGGAGTGCCAATAGCAGATCTGAGCCCAATAAGTCTGGGTCCACGTTGACTCTCATGATCCAATGTTGCACGTTTGACTAGGCCTATGGTAGACCTTCATATGCCAAGCGTTGGATTTGGCTTATTGGACATCTGGCTGGCTGATCATTGAGGATGTATGGTGGATGTCCTGGAAACCTGCGCATGCAATTACATATAACAAAATAATATTGAAGAACAAGGGGACCTGGGGATCGAACCCAGGCCCTTTGGCATCCGGCCATAGCATGCTTGCCAGCTAGGCTGGCTGATTCTTTTGTATCTGAAATAAACAACAATTAATATAATAGAAAACGAGATAATGGATTCAAAAGCGCGCAAAGTTTGAATGGACCAGCAAGGGGGTGCCACGCCACCCTTCTTCTTCTTCCTCTCTCCGTTGGCAAAAGTCCAAGACTTTTACCTACGGTTTTCTGGGTGTAGGTATAAGCCTGCGTTTCTCCAAAATCTCATACAAGCATCATAAATGAAAACTAATGGTACAAATCAATTCGTCTTGGCCTTGTGAGCACCATGGTACCCCTCTTTTGGGCCAATTTTACCTGCATGAGAAAACCCTAAAATGAGCAAGAAAACCCTAGCAATGGTGGATCTCAGTACGTGCTTCAAAAATTCAATTGAGTATAACCAAAACATTGCAAATATATTAACAAACACATATATGTCATTGAAACATGCTAATGCTGTGTAAATTGTAGGAATGGATTTTGAGTTTGAAGGGAAAACCGTGGGTTTGTGATTCAAGTTTATGGCCGTATGGATGCTTGCAAATGATCGTATCTGCTTCAG
Source organism: Vicia faba (assembly GCA_948472305.1). NCBI lineage: Eukaryota > Viridiplantae > Streptophyta > Magnoliopsida > Fabales > Fabaceae > Vicia > Vicia faba. The sequence continues at coordinate 372,809 of CATIWC010002506.1, read as the reverse complement.
AGAAGGTCCAGGACGCGAATGGTGGTCTTGGAATGGCCTGAATTTTCCTCTAACTGCAAGAATGATTTCACACTTTTTAATGATTTTTTTGAATCTGATTATGCTCTCTCACGCCTCCAACACTTGTGCTTTTGGTCTGGATTTGTTCAATATATATCATAGGATCAATTAGGGTTACAAGTTTGCACCAAATCCTTGCAATTATGAAGATTTGATCCTTGATTCACACTTGTATAAAATCTTTCCAAAACAAGAAGAAATCAATCTTTTTGTGTACAAACAAGCTTTGCACGATTTGATCTCCTTTCCAGCTATTCATGGACCTGAAATATGCACAAGATCTCAAGCTTTGAATAGTTTTGATATTTTCATGATTTTATTTTGATTTAATTTGATTTAATTGAAGTAAAAATCAAAATAAATGAAAAAAATAAAATAAAGGCTAGTGGGATGGATCATGGGTCGTGGATCATGTTACCAACTCAATGGAAGCACAAAAAGTTGGGCCCATTTGACAAAAATTGCAACTTGAGACACATTTGACTTTTGGCAATTTTGCAAAAAAGGTCAACTTCACAAATGCATAACTCCTTCAATTTTGACCCTAGAGATGTGTTATTAGACTTTTTAGAAAGCTAAGTATGTCCTCTAAGCAACCTCTTTGGTCTCATATCAACTGAGTCTTGCATGTTCATGTATGAAGCTTTGATAAAAAAGGTGTTTTTGTTAACTTTTCAAAATGACCTATAATGTCCAAATTTATATCTTCTTATGAGTGCATTTTTTGAACTTGGGAGATGAAGATGAATTGTAGGGAATCACATCGTCTTCAAAATGAGCTTTGGATGGGTCATTTCTGATAAAGTGTGAGAAAGTTATGCTTGGTCAAAGTTGAGTTGACTTTTCCTACAAAACCCTAATTTGGCAACTTTTGGGTTTTGATGAATTGTGAGCAATCCTTGAGGTATCATGTCAACCCTTGATCAAATGATGAATAATACTTCAAAATGAGGATGTTGACCAAAAATCTTGAAGTTTGACTGTATGTGGATCACAGTTGACTTTTGCCCTAACATGGTCGATTTTTGGGCCTTTTAGCAATTAACTGAGTAAACTTTCTCTGCAAGGCTTGAAACTTGACATGGATGATCTTGAGAACATATTAGGACAATGGCGAGAATTTGAGACCCTTTGGACTCAAGCATCTTGATGCAATATGAAACCCTAATTTGAGGTAGACTGCCTTAGGAGAGAGTTTGTCTGGTCAACTCTTGGACTTCCTTGAGCAATTTGAGGACCTCACTTGAAATGTATTGAGAGATATGGTAGGGAAAATTTTGGGGTACAACAGATGCCCTTGCTCAATATTCTTGAACCTGAGGATGTAGATTGGCTTGTCTGCCTTTTGTGATCTGAGGGTGGAAGATGATTGAACATTAGAGTGCCCAGAAATTTGCACTCACATGAAGTGGTATCCGTCTTGTGATGTTGGGAATGGGCTTATAGATGCAATTTGGAAGTTGAAGTCAGAAGATGGGCTTAAAGATGCCATCAAAAGAAGTGTCGATCGCACAAGAGATTCCTTTGCGAGAGCCCGTATACCTGTTGTCGAGGAGGACTACGCGGGGGAATGCTGGTCTCTATCGTGGGAGAATTTTAGGAGCTTCAGTTATCTGTTATTCTACTGAGGAATCATCTCTTGGTTGAAGAGGTGAAAATGATCTGCTATCTGGTCGTGCTCCAGGCTTTATATTGTTTTGCTGAGGAAAATAAGACCGATTGCTATCTGGTCGATTCCAGGCTTCACAGTGACTTACTGGGGGGATGAGATTAAACTTGCTATCTGGTCGTTCTCCAAGCTTCACAATTTCTCAATTCTTATCTGGTCGTAATCCTGGCTTCAGAAGGAATTAAGTTGTTATCCGGTCGCCTCCGGGCTTCAACTTGAATTTAAAGCACACTAATATCTGGTCGATTCCGAGCTTCATAGTAATTGGCCAAGTAAACTGCTATTTGGTCGAAATGCAAGCTTCATAGTGTCTCATACTGTTATCTGGTCGGGTCCAGGCTTCATTATCTTTTGTTGTTATCTGGTCGAGTCCAGGCTTCACAGCGTCCTATACCGTTATCTGGTCGAGTCCAGGCTTCACAGCATCCTATACCATTATCTGGTCGGGTCCAGGCTTCACAGTATTTGGAGATATCAAGATACTATCTGGTAGAATTCGGGCTTCATAACTTGCGTTAAAGATATACCACTATCTGGTCGATTCCAGGCTTCATGTTGCTTTGCTGTTATCTGGTCGAGTCCAGGCTTCACAGCATCCTATACTATTATCTGGTCAGGTCCAGGCTTCATGGTATTTGGAGATATGAAGATACTATCCGATCGAATCTGGGCTTCATAACTTGCGTTAAGATGTACCACTATCTGGTTGATTCCAGGCTTCATGGTGCTTTGTAGGGATCAAGATACTATCCGGTCGAATCCGGGCTTCATAGCTTGAATTTAAGATGTACCACTATCTGGTCGATTCTAGGCTTCATGGTGCTTTTTACTGCTATTTGGTCGATTCCAGGATTCACAGTAATTTGCTGGGGATTTAACTATTTTCCGGTCGATTTCCGGGCTTCATAGTATGATGTAGAAATCAAGATATTATCCGGTCGAATCCGGGCTTCATAGCTTGAATTGGAACAGAAATCTTAGCATTGATTTGACTGAACCAGAGAGCTTGTGAGAATTTGATTGTGTCTTTCCCTGAAAGGTAAAGAGTTAGTCGTATATAATGTCATGATGTATGTCATGTATGGAGTAATGATGTTCTCAAAATAAATGAGATTGTGTTGTACGATTCATGTATTCCATGATGTATGGATATGCAATGTTCTTGTGATGTTCTCTAGCTGGGAGGAATAAATCTCGGACTACTGTTGAAGAGTTCTAGGAGTTGAGTTCTTCGCGCTTGCTGGGGATAACGACCGAAGATGAATTGAGAATGAATTGGCGGGGGAGTAACCCTGTTGGAGAATGAATTGGCGAGAGAATGACTCTGTGGGGAAGAGAGATACTCTGCTAGAAGATATGCACATTTGGAGAAATAATCTCGGTTGGGGATGAATTATCATTGCTGGTGATGATGAATTCTGTCGGGGATTGAGTTTCTGTATGTGGAAGAAATGAACTCCACTGGGGATAGTCTTCTAGTGCTGGTGGTAGATAAACTTTGCTTGGGGAGAATTTTGCCGACTCATTCGCGATTATGAACTTCGGCTGGGGAGAGCTAACACCATTGTCTTTAGATGCGTTTTACCATGCGGGGAGTGTATGTACCTTTAGTCATATTCTCAAACCGACTCTATCCTTGTACCTGGTGGATAGCGCAACTGTAAGGTTTGGACATTTCTTATTTGCCCCTGTTCCTGGAATTACGAGTAATTATCTCTTGTTTCGCATGTAAGTATTTATGAATAGCAATTATTTTCAAATGCATATATCAAAAATGAATCATTGGATGTTCTTGCAAAACAAAACAGGAAAAAAAAACAATTTTGAAATTTCTTGTAAAATGAATTGTATTGATCTTGAAGTTAGCCTATAATAGGCGATTTGTACAAGAGGCTGACGTCCTAGTAAGAGAACGCCACCAAAAGATAGAAATTATACAATTTGTGAAAAAGAAAAACAACTATATGAACAATCCCACTGGGTTCCAACTCTTCTATTGCCTTTATATCTTCGAGCATCTCATCACTTTGCTACTTGGTTGAAGGTAGATCAGATTGATTGGCGCCATCTGAGCTTAATAATCGATAAGATGATCCAATGAGACATATTGTTACGCTTCAATCCTTTTTTTTCCTGGACCGCCCTTTCGGGTTTTCAGTCCACCGGGATACCCTTTTTTGCCCAAGCCGCCTTTTCCGGTTTTCGACTTGCCGGGTGTACAGTTTTTTTTACATTTTCATCCCTTACTTTTTCCCGAACCCTTTTGGTTCGCCGGGAAGCCCTTATTTTTGCCTAGGCCAGTCAGCCTAGCGGGTCTTTGATTATGCGTAGTATTTTTTCACTATGTCTGCATTGACGGAATGAGGAAGGTCGTCACCATCCATGGTGGTTAGAATCATGGCTCCTCTTGAGAAGATATTCTTAACCACAAACGACCCTTCATAAGTGGGGGTCCATTTGCCCCTGGGATCACCTTGCGGTAGAATGATGCGTTTGATCACCAGATCCCCGACTTGATATTCTTGGTGTTTGACTTTCTTGTTAAAAGCCTTGATCATTCTCTTTTGATACGTCTGACCATGACAAATAGCAGTAAGTCTCTTTTCATCAATTAAATTTAGATGATCAAGCCGGGTCTGGATCCAGTCGTCCTCGCTCAAACCCGCATCCTTCATAATCTGGAGAGAGGGTATCTGGACCTCGATGGGTAAGACTGCCTCCATGCCATACACCAAAGAGTAGGGTGTTGCCCCTGTTGACATCCGTGTTGAGGTTCGGTACCCATGAAGGGCGAATGGTAACATCTCGTGCCAGTCTTTGTATGTCACCGTCATCTTCGGCATAATCTTCTTGATGTTCTTATTAGCTGCTTCAACATCCCCATTCATCTTTGGCCAGTAAGGAGAAGAGTTATGGTGCTGAATCTTAAACGGTTTACAGAGCTCGGTGATCATTGTATTGTTGAGATTTGTACCATTATCCGTAATGATCCTCTCTGGTACACCATATCGATAGATCAGATTGTGTCGGATGAACCGCGCCACGACGTTCTTGGTTACGGTAGCAAAAGAAGCTGCCTTAACCCACTTCGTAAAATAATCAATTGCTACCAAAATGAAACGATGTATGTTGGATGCAGTAGGTTTGATCTCTCCAATCATGTCGATGCCCCACATTGCAATGGGCCAAGGTGCTGTCAAAACATTCAGAGGAACTAGAGGTACATGCACCTTATCAGTATAGATTTGACATTTATGACAGGTCCAAAAGTGTTGATAACAATCGGCTTCTATAGTGGACCAATAATATCCTGCCCGTAGGATTTTCTTCGCCATGGTATGTCCACTGGAATGAGTTCCGAAAGTACCTTCGTGCAATTCTGCCATAATCCTTTCTGCCTCATTCTTGTCCACACATCTCAGTAAGGTTGAATCATGGTTACGCTTGTAAAGGATGCCATTGCTGACGAAGAACTTCGCGGCGAACCTTCTCAAGAACTTCTTATCATTAACAGATGCACCCTCGGGGTATTCTTGAGTCTCAAGGTACCTCTTTACCTCATGAAACCAGGGTTTATCTGTTACCTCCTCCGTCTCAATGTCACAGCAATGTGCGGGTTCGTCCAACCTCTCGATGGTAATCTGGGGAGCTTTATTGTCCCATCTGACCTTGAACATAGAAGACATGGTAGCTAGAACATCCGCTAACTGATTCTCCTCTTTGGGGAAATGTTCAAAGGTTATCTCCTCGAAGTGCGGAAGCAATGCCAGTACATACTCCTTGTAAGGAATAAGATTTGGGTGCTTCGTATCCCACTCGCCTTTGATCTGACTGATCACTAGAGTAGAATCTCCGAATACACTCAAGAACTTAATCCTCGGGTCAATAGCAGCTCGAAGACCCAAGATGCATGCCTCGTACTCCTCCATATTGTTGGTGCAGTTAAAACATAATCGGGCGATGAACGTAGTATGACAGCCCTCCGGAGATATGATCACAGCGCCAATACCATTACCCAACACATTCGAGGCTCCATCAAAATACATAGACCATTGGGATCCTTCCTCAGGTCCTTCATCTGATCCCGGTTCTTCACAGTCGGTCACCAACATGATGTTCTCATCCGGGAACTCGAAATTCATGGATTGGTAGTCGTCCACGGCCTGATGCGCCAAATGATCTACCAATACACTCCCCTTGATTGCTTTCTGGGTTGTGTATTGGATATCATACTCAGTTAAGATCATCTGCCATCTTACTATTCTTTCGGACAAGGCGGGCTTTTCGAAGATATACTTGATTGGATCTATCTTTGATATCAATAGAGTAGTGTGAGTCAGTATATACTATCTCAGCCGACGAGCAGCCCATGCCAAAGCGCAACATGTTTTCTTGAGCAGTGAGTATCGGGTCTCACAGTCGGTAAACTTTTGCTAATGTAGTAAATAGCATGCTCTTTTCGGCCCGACTCATCATGCTGCCCCAGCACGCACCCCATTGAATTATCCAATACTGTCAAGTATAAGATCAAAGGTATTCCTTCAACTGGAGGCATCAGAATTGGTGGCTCTTGGAGATATTCTTTGATCCTTTCGAAAGCGGTCTGACATTCATCATTCCATTTTACCACTTGATCTTTCTTCAGCAGCTTAAAGATTGGCTCACAAGTAGCAGTCATATATGAAATAAATCGGGCGATGTAGTTCAGACGTCCCAAAAATCCTCTAACCTCCTTTTCTGTGCGGGGGGCTGGCATCTCTTGTATGGCTTTTACCTTGGCAGGATCCACCTGAATACCTTTATCATTAACAACGAAACCCAACAGCTTACCAGACGTTACTCCGAAGGTTCACTTGTTCGGATTCAACCTTAGCTTATACATCTTCAACCTGTCAAATAGTTTCTGTAGATGGTCAAGGTGTTCTTCCTCAGTTTGGGACCTTGCAATCATGTCATCAACATAAACCTCGACCTCATGGTGAATCATGTCGTGGAACAAAGTGACCATTGCATGCTGATAAGTTTCCCCAACATTCTTCAACCCGAAAGGCATTACCTTGTAGCAAAAGGTGCCCCACTGCGTAACGAAGGTTGTCTTCTCCATATCTTTGGGAGCCATCTTAATCTGAATGTAGCCAGAGAAACCATCCATGAAGGAGAAGATCTTATGTTGTGCGGTGTTTTCGGCCAAAACATCAATGTGTGGTAGTGGTAAGTCATCCTTGGGGCTCTCCCTATTCAGATCTCTATAGTCCACACACATCCGTACTTTACCATCTTTCTTAGGCACTGGAACAACATTGGCAACCCATTGTGGATAAGAAGTGAAAGCTAAAAATCCCACGTCGAACTATTTCATGACCTCATCTTTGATTTTCTCAGACATCTCAGGGCGCATACGGCGAACCTTCTATTTTACCGGAGGACAGTCTTCTTTAGTCGGCAAGTGATGAACCACAATATCAGTGTCCAAACCAGGCATATCTTCATAAGACCAAGCGAAGATCTCAACATAGTCACGTAGCATTTGTATTAATCTCCGTTTGACACTAGGCTCCAAATTCGCACCTATCTTAACTTATTTCCTGTCTTCGTCTTTACCCAAATTTACTGATTCAACTGGCTCTTCATGAGGCTGTATGGCCCTCTCTTCCTGCAGTTACAGTCTAGCAAGTTCTCCCGGAACCTCACAATCATCTTCACCTTCTTCCTCAGCTTGGTTGATCGGATTTTCAAAGTCATAACTGGCAGTAGCAGAGTTGTTATCAATGGGATCCAGAGTGGATATGGATCTGCATTATGATACGTGAGTGTGTGTAAGAGCATAGCTGTTTTAATAAAGTGAGAGACAAAAAAGAAAAACAAGGAGCGCAAAATTTGTAATGCAAGAAACGTCCAATGCTTTATTGATGATATATGAAAATGACAAATAATAAGCCCTCACAAACAAAGCTAAGGTGCCTCAGGCAAGGCACCGAGCCGTAAAGTTTCAAACTGTTTATCACACTCATAAAACAAAAGTTAATTACTGTGGAATAAAAGAAACATGTATGAAGTCTTTCGCCGTCCAGTTGTTCAAGCCACCATCGGTTGTAGGGTAGATCCAGTTGTCAATATATGAACCCTCTTCACCATTCTCAATTGCATTCACTCCCTGATTACTGATGTGTAGAGGAGGTCTTCCAATCCGTGCGCGTCGGACAACCATTTGAGCCTCTGCAGTAAAGCCCAAACCAAAGTTGTCAGTTTTGTGTGTGAAATTAGGGAGCTGACCCCAATTTGCACACCCACCTTTTTCAATTACAGCCCTGGCATCCTTGAGAGAAGCCATTTTCATCGGAGGTTTGTCGGTAGCAACTTATGTTGACGCCAAAGTCTGGGGGACTTCTTCAAAGTTCTGCCAAGGGGTTTCGATGAACTCCCCATCCATCTCCATATAGCGAAAGGAATTGAGATGACTCACCATATACTTCTCTTCACCTTGTACCGTGACAATCTTCCCCTTTTCCGGATATTTCAGCTTTTGATGGAGCGTTGAAGTCACTGCCCCAGCCTTATGAATCCAAGGACGACCCAACAAGCAAGAATATGATGGTCTGATGTCCATTACGTAGAAGGTGGATCCAAAAGTTTGAGAGCCAACTTTAACAGGGATGTCCACTTCCCCGTGCACCATCCTTTTCGACCCGTCGAAAGCCCTGACCACAATATTGCTCGGCTTCAGAATCAAACCTTCACAGTCCAGACGATCTAATGCTTTCTTTGGCAAAACATTCAAGGAGGACCCAATATCCACTAGTACATGGGCCATAGTAGTGCCCCTGTACTCGATCGAGACGTGCAGAGCATCATTGTGATTTCTTCCTTTAGGATTCAGATCTGCATCTGAGAAACCCAACCCATTGTCGGTGGTCAAACTAGCTATGCAATCTTTGAATTGACTGACAGAAGTTTCCTGCGGCACATGCACAGTCTTGAGGAATGCAATTAGATCCATTGCATGGGCTTCAAAACACAACAATAAGGACAACATGGAGATTTTTGACGGGGTCTGCCCCAGCTGCTCGACTATGTTGTAGTTGCTCTTCTTGATAATCTTCAGAACTTCCTCTATCTCTTGTTTAGAGGATTCCAACACAACCTTTCTAGGTGCCTCCGTCCGGGCAGGCTCACCTGTGATTTCTTTGCCCCGAGTATCAGATGGCTCGGCGACAGGAGTGATAACTGGAGTAAGAATTGGAACAGTAGCTGATGTACTGGCAGATGGAATGACAATAGGCTTTTGAATAGTCGGAGGGGAAATCTCGGGAGAAAGATTCTTCCACTTCTGGTGACTTTGTTAGCCCTGACAATATTGCTGACATCAGTATCAGCTTCTTCATTTTCAAAGTCTTGTTTAACTCCATGGTAATACACATCGGCACCATAGTGCCATGGGACAGCCTTGTCTGAAGTGTATGGGATAGGACCAAGAATAGTAATGATCAACGGAGCGAGTCTTGGAACGGGTGTAATCCTAATAGGCTTTCTCGAGGAAGCCTTGGAATGATTGGAGGAAATTTTTATGATGGCAACATCTTCAATCGGAACTAACAGAATCATAGTCTTCTCGAACAAGATTTCTCTATTATCCATCAGGCGTTGAACACCTAATTTCAATAAGTGGCAACCAGCAGGCAGAATTGAACATATGTGGCACCCTTCTCCATAACCCAGAAATAAATCGGCCAACAACAAATTCTTCTTAACTATCATCAAAGGAGTAGAAATCTCTTCCACGGAGGTCACAAATAAATCATCATCCACAACATTTACTCCATGACCATGTTTGGGCATATGGGCAATTATGACGTTGGGCTTTTCTGGAGCATCAAACTCAATTTCTTTGGCTTCGATTAAGTCTTGTACTTTGTTTTTCAAAGCCCAACAGTTGCTTGTATCATGACCTGGGCTATCAGAGTGATAGGCACAGCGGGTATTCGGGTTATATTTAGGAGAAGTGGTGTCGGGGTTCTTCGGGGCCTCCTTCAGAGCTATCAGGTTGGCCTTCAATAACTGTGATAGAATTTGAGACAAGGGAATATTGAGCCGAGTATACTGTCTCTGTGGTGTTTCCACCCTTGTTTGATGGTTGCATTGTGGAGCAACTGCGGGTCTTGATATTACTACCGCATTTACCGCTTGACGGTGTTCAGGTCTGATTTGGCTTCTCGGGCCGTAGACTGCACTAGCTCCTTTTTTACCGGTGAAAGGCTTCTTCACTGCACTTGATGAAGTATCCTTCTGTATCTTACCATTTTGGATACCAGCTTCTACTCTCTCTCTCCAGTCAGAATCAATTCAGTAAACCCAGATGACGAACTACCGATCAGATGATTGAAAAATGTACCAGATAACGTCCCCAAGAACATATCGACTAACTCTCAATCAGATAAAGGGGATTGAACCCTGCCAGCCAAATCTCTCAACTTTTGAGCATAGTCCTTGAAACCTTCACTTGCACCCATGGATATACTCTGAAGTTGAGTACGCGTGGGAGCGAGGTCAGCATTATACTGGTACTGTCTATAAAAAGCAGCAGCAAGGTCTTCCCAGTTTCGGACGTTGGCTCCTTCCAATTGATAAAACCATTCAAGCTGAGTCCCTGACAGACTATCTTGAAAGAAATGCACCCACAAATTTCTATCAATAGTGTGGGGTTGGATTTTCCTGACATACGAGCGGAGATGGAGTTTTGGACAGGACACTCCATCGTACTTAGTAAAAACTTGAGCTTGAACTTGTGAGGGATCACCACTCCTGGTACCAATCCTAGATCTCCGAAATTCAAACCAAGGATCTTCTGAATCTCCATAGCACTCAGTCGGTCTTCTAGTTGTTTGTACCTATCCTCAGCAGGAGGATATTGCTCCTCATCATAATCAGTATCGTTATCAGAGACTACCGGACTGGGACCCTTTTCTTCCTCTTGGTCCTCCTCTCCTTTGGATGAAAGAGATAGATCAACTTCCTGTCACAACCTATTCCAAAATCTGTTACCCATATTCAGAAGAAGCACCTTCTTCTTCTTCTTCTTCTTCTTCTTCTTCTTCTCCTTCAGGATGAGAGTCTTCAAATTCTCTTTCCCTTTAGCCAAGTTCAAGAACATCTCTTGGAATTGGGCATTCTGTGCCTGAAGAGCTTTGATGGCTTGATCGGTACGCATTTTAGAAGACATTTCATGCTGAAATAAACAGCGAAGGAGATGAGAAACCTGTAATGATACCTATAATGATGTGCATGATAATGGGATGCATATGTAATGATTTCAAAGACTTTGGGAGATTTAAATTTGCAAACCAAGCAATAAACAAACTTTATTAGATTAAACTTGTAAAAGGGTTCAACAATTCCTTTAAGGCGTTTACAATGACGTAAATGAAAAACAAATCTAAACTAGAAAAAGCAAAAATCAAAACTCCCATGGACGCTTCCCCTTCGTGATGACGTAGTCATTGATTGTCCTTTCATTCTCAAGTTGCCTGGTGAGATTCAAGATCTTCCTTTCTTGCTCATGATACTTCTCCCGGTAAGTATCTCTTTCCTCTTTCAGCTGAATCCAAGATCTCTTCAATGCCCCAAGATCAGTGGGCATGTAAGGATAAAGAACTGTATAAGGAATTCCCTCTTCATTGGTGGGCTCCACTATCACTGGAAACACAGCTTCATAAGGCATTCCAAGTTTTTGGGCACGAGCTCGGACCCACTGGATATAAGGCTGCATAGAGAGAGAAGTCTTTGGTCCTAGCTCTTGAGGGTCAGACCTGTTCATCATGCCCCAAGCTCGTATAAACCTTCGGCAATGCTCGTCAACGTCCCCCTTATAGTCAAATGTTATATCTGTAAGAAGTAGCTCATGAGGGTCATCTCTCCGGGCATGACCGAATTATCGCAAAGCTAAACAAGGACTGTAGGTTATTCCCCCTCTGATTCCAAGCAATGGGACATTAGGGTATCCCCCACATCGATCAATGACAATAATGCTTTCCATAGCCTTAGAACTCCAAAGAATGTTTGTATGGGCAAGGGACATTATTCTGTAGGACCATCCTAAACCTTCCTCATTCTTCAACACGGACTTGGGGAGGTGCGAAATAAACCACCTCGCTAGCAAAGGCATGCAACACATGAGGGTCCCTCTTCTACGCACAGTACGAGTGTAGAGGGCATGCAAAATATCAGCCAGAAGAGTAGGTACAGGATTGCGAGACAGGAAGATCTTAACCGCATTCACATCTATGAAGGAATCTGGATTCGGGAAAAGAACCAAATCGTAGATAAGGAGAGCCAAGATGTCTTCAAAAGCCCGAAAGTCTAAACTATCCCAGAACATCTGATCTTGATCTATCAGAAACTTGGCTAAGAAACCTTCAACCATGCTTCGTGTCTCCCAGTTGGATACTACATCAACCCGTTTTAGATGCAGAGGTGAGGCAATGTCTTATGGCCTAGGAATCTCTTCCAAACCCGTGAAGGGCATCTGCTCAAGGATGGATATGCCCAATAAGTGAGAAAACTCTTCCAAAGTGAGAACCAACTGATAATCCGGAAAGGTAAAGCAATGATGCACAAGATCGAAGAACTGAAAAACGCACTCATCATCTGCTCATCAAACTTTGAAGTAACCAAGCTAAGAAGCTGACCATGTCTCCTAATGAATGAAGAAGTATCAGAAACTCTCGAGGCTAAATCTTTGAGTTGAGCAGGTATTTGCACAAAGTTAACTCGGATGGTGTTTCTGCGCATGGAAGCCATAATCTGCAAAATAGAACAAAGATAAATCCCCTCGGTCTTCGAAATGGTTAGTGTAATGAAGTATGCATGCTATGTTATGATGCATGATGTCATGATAAAACACACAACAGGTATAGCAGATAACAAACATGGTAAAGGCAAACAAGTCACACAAGTGCCGTTAAGTTTCAGGATTGCATGGGGTCTAGGTACTACCCTCTTGAAGTTCAGTTGGTTTCAACTTGTCCTAATAATAGTAACCGGGTTCTAGAGGTTCTCAATATCACTGACCATCCTCCATCAGTCATGGTTTCAGCTCACACAATCTTTTCTTGCAGCCGGAACTATCTCGAGAGTATAGTCTCAATGAGTGTAGCATCGAGTATCAACCAATTCTCAGCTTTATACTGAGGCCGGCTATCTCACTACTTTCTAATGGCCAAGTTGGTCAATTATAGGTTCTAAGGTCAGTTCATGCTTAATGACACCACGCAGCGGACCCATATTCTCCTCGTTTCTCCACAAGGGATACCGGTACCAACCAATGTGCCACATCAACGTAGCTACTACTTCAACCGTATCGGTCTACGCTGTACAGTTCCCTCACAGTCTATTGCTACTTACCTAAAAGGTGTCCCCAAATCCGGGTTAGGATCTATAGTAACTCCCAATACAAAACCCTAAAAATTAAAGTAATCAAACAAGAGCAGCAATTCATGATGAACTAATCCTAAGGTATACCCCACTTATATTGTCCCCAACAGAGTCGCCAGTTCTGTGATACGGTGGCAGAACTGACTGTTTTTACTGGTTTGCGTTTTTTGTTCGCAAATTTCACGGTAAGCAAGAGTCGCCACCGACTTTCATTTCATCCAACTGGAAAGGAAAAAAGTACAGAAAAAAAATCCTTTTTTCGAGATATTCTGAGTACGGGGGGTAGATTATAGAAAGGGAAGGTATTAGCACCCTTTCTATCTGTGGTTTTCCACGGGCTCTTAAGTACTTTCTCATCATTTAAAAATTGCTTCCGTGTTTGTGTGTTTTGAAAAGTTTTTGTTTTACTTCGTTTTAACCCTTGTATCAGTCCTCAAGAGTGTTACGAAGTGTTTTTGAAAACTTTGTTTGAAAAGTGTATGGTGTGAAAAGTTTATCATGAGCAAGTACCTACTAGCATCTACCTACTTGAAAAAAAGAATGTTTTTGTTCTTGTTTCCTTTAGACAATGTTATCCCTCTATTAATGAGCAGGTAGCACCGTCGTTGGAGTTGTAAGGGTCAATTCGAAAAGGGACGTACGATCACTAAAGCAACATTAGGACGTCTTATAGTAATAACCCTAATGTCTTAATATCAGATTCGACACAACATTTCCAAGGCAACCTTTCCGAACGGGACATTTTGATCTTTGTTTAGACAAGAGAGCGACCACTAAAACACCCTATACTTAATGATCGTTTACCGAAGGCAACCGAAGTGAGAGTATACCCTAGGAGTGCGCATGTGCGAGTGATTTGATTTTAGTTATTATCTTTGCACATTTAGGGTTTGCTAACCATTTTAAAATTAGCATACATTCTTGTCATACAATCCTATTATCATACATCTAATAGTTAATATTTGCGAAAATTAAAATGCGAAAAATAAAACTACGCTATTACAAGGCTTCTGGGAGGGGGATTAATTACATAGCGAAAAACCCGTAAAACGATTCATAAACGAAAAGTCCTAATTAAACTATTACATCCCATGAGAAGTTACATTAATATTTGCAAAAAATAATAAACGCGCGATGAATCGGGAACGAGAAAAATTAGGGTTTTGACCCCGTCTAGACCTAATTAGAAGAAAAGTCATTTTTTGTTGTTTTTGATTATTTTTGAGAAAAGTAAGGTTTTAATTAAATAAATACAAACCTAGTTACTAATTAATTTAAATTAAGAAAAATAATTAATTTGACGTATTTTTGCATTTTTATTATCTTAAGAAAAGAAAATAAAAATTAAATCAAACAAATCCTAATTTTCTAATTGATTTTAATTTATTTACAAAAAAAAGTTATAATTACCCAAAGATTAAATTAAACTAATTATTAAATTAATTTTGACAAAAATAAATAAAAAAACCTAAATTTTAATTTGATGAAAATTGATTTTATGAGTTTTTGTAAAAAAGAATTAAATTTTGTGTGAGAAATAATTAATCAAAATAAATTAAAAGAAAAAATATAAAAGAAAAAGAATAAGAATATGGGCCTGGTGTCAAAGTAGAAAGGGAGTTCCAATAGCAGATCTGAGCCCAATAAGTCTGGGTCCACGTTGAATCTCATGATCCAATGTTGCACGTTTGACTAGGCCTATGGTAGACCTTCATATGCCAAGCGTTGGATTTGGCTTATTGGACATCTGGCTGGCTGATCATTGAGGACGTATGGTGGATGTCCTGGAAACCTGCACATGGAATTACATATAACAAAATAATATTGAAGAACAAGGGGACCTGGGGATCGAACCCAGGCCCTTTGGCATCCGGCCATAGCATGCTTGCCAGCTGGGCTGGCTGATTCTTTTGTATCTGAAATAAACAACAATTAATATAATAGAAAACGAGATAATGGATTCAAAAGCGCGCAAAGTTTGAATGGACCAGCCAGGGGGTGCCACGCCACCCTTCTTCTTCCTCTCTCTGTTGGCAAAAGTCCAAGACTTTTACCTATGGTTTTCTGGGCGTAGGTATAAGCCTGTGTTTCTCCAAAATCTCATACAAGCATCATAAATGAAAACTAATGGTACATATCAGTTCGTCTTGGCCTTGTGAGCACCACGGTACCCCTCTTTTGGGCCAATTTTACCTGCACAAGAAAACCCTAAAACGAGCAAGAAAACCCTAGCAATGGTGGATCTCAGTACGTGCATCAAAAATTCAATTGAGTATAACCAAAACATTGCAAATACATTAGCAAACACATATATGTCATTGGAACATGCTAATGCTGCATAAATTATAAGAATGAATTTTGAGTTTGAAGGGAAAACCGTGGGTCTGTGATTCGAGTTTTTGGCCGTATGGATGCTTGCAAATGATCGTATTTGCTTCAGAGAAGGTCCAGGACGAGAATGGTGGTCTTGGAATGGCCTGAATTTTCCTCTAACTGCAAGAATGATTTCACACTTTTTAACGATTTTTTAAAAATCTGATTGTGCTCTCTCACGCCTCCAACCTTTGTGCTTTTGGTCTGGATTTGTTCAATATATATCATAGGATCAATTAGGGTTACAAGTTTGCACCAAATCCTTGCAATTATGAAGATTTGATCCTTGATTCAAATTTGTATCAAATCTTTCCAAAACAAGAAGAACTCAATCTTTTGTGTACAAACAAGCTTTTCACGATTTTATCTCCTTGCCAGCTATTCATGGACCTGAAATATGCACAAGATCTCCAGCTTTGATTAGTTTTGATATTTTCATGATTTTATTTTGATTTAATTGAAGTAAAAATCAAAATAAATGACAAAAATAAAATAAAGGCAAGTGGGATGGATCATGGGTCTTGGATCATGTTACCAACTCAATGCAAGCACAAAACATTGGGCCCATTTGACAAAAATTGCAACTTGAGACACATTTGACTTTTGGCAATTTTGCAAAAAAGGTCAACTTCACCAATGCATAACTCCTTCAATTTTGACCCTAGAGATGTGTTCTTGGACTTTTTAGAAAGCTCAAGATGTCCCCTAAGTAAACTTTTTGGTCTCATATCAATTGAGTCTTCCATGTTCATGTATGAAGCTTTGATAAAAAAGGTGTTTTTGTTGACTTTTCAAAATGACCTATAATGTCCAAATTTATATCTTCTTATGAGTGAATTTTTATTAACTTGGGAGCTGAAGATGAATTGTAGGGAATCACATCCTCTTAAAAATTAGCTTTGGATGGGTCATTTCTGATAAAGTATGAGAAAGTTATGCTTTGTCAAAGTTGAGTTGACTTTTCCTACAAAACCCTACTTTTGCAACTTTTGGGTTTTGATGAATTGTGAGCAATCCTTGAGGTATCATGATCAACCCTTGATAAAATGATGAATAATACTTCAAAATGAGGATGTTGACCAAAAATCTTAAAGTTTGACAGTATGTGGACCACAGTTGACTTTTGCCCTAGCATAGTCGATTTTTGGGCCTTTGAGCAATTAACTGAGCAAACTTTCTCTACAAGGCTTGAAACTTGACATGGATGATCTTGAGAACATATTAGGACAATGGTGAGAATTTGAGACACTTTGGACTCAAGCATCTTGATGCAATATGAAACCCTAATTTGAGGTAGACTACCTTAGGAGAGAGTTTGTCTGTTAACTCTCGGACTTCCTTGAGCAATTTGAGGACCTCACTTGAAATGTATTGAGAAATATGGGAGGGAAAATTTTGGGGTACAACATGGGGCATTGACATGATTGGAGAGATCATACCTACAGCTTCTAATGGACACCGCTTTATCTTGGTTTCCATTGATTACTTCACAAAGTTGGTCGAGGCAGCTTCATTTACTTCTGTTACCAAGAACGTTGTGGGCCGATTCATCAAAAATAATCTTATTTGTCGGTATGGTATTCCGGAGAGAATCATTACAGATAATAGTACTAATCTCAACAATACTATGATCACCTAACTATGCGCGTAATTCAAGATCCAACATCATAACTCTTCTCCTTACCGGCCAAAGATGAATGGCGCTGTAGAAGCCACTAATAAAAACATCAAAAAGATCATACAGAAGATGACAATGACCTATAAGGACTAGCATGAGATGTTACCAATTTCTCTCCGCGGTTACCGTACCACGACGCGCATATCAACAGGGGCAACTTCTTTCTCTTTGGTATACAGTATGGAAGATGTTCTACCAATTGAAGTCCAGATACCCTCTTTGAGAATCATGAAGGATGTAGGGTTGAATGAAGATGAATGGATTCAAACTCGACTTGACCAGTTGAACCTGATTGATGAGAAGAGGCTTACGGCTGTCTGCCATGGTCAGATGCACCAAAAACGTATGATTAAAGCTTTTAACAAGAAGGTCAGACGTCAGGTATATCAGGTTGGTGACCTGGTAATCAAACATATCATACTACCACAAGGTGATCCCAGGGGAAAATGGACCCCTACATATGAAGGACCATTTGTGATCAAAAACATATTTTCTGGTGGGGCCATGATCTTAACCACTATGGACGGCGACAACCTTCCACACCTTATAAATGAGGAAATAGTTAAAAGATACTACGCATGAAAAAAAACCTGATAGGTTGACTTGTGTGATAAGGTGGGAGAACTGACTTGAGTTTTGCGTTTGTTTTCGCACTTGTTCGGTTTAGCAAGAGTCGCCACCGACTTTTTATTTTATCCTAAAGGAAAGGTTAAAAAAGCACAGGAAAAACCTTTTGAGATGTTTCGTGGGTTCGGGGGGTAGATTATGAAAAGGGAAGGTATTAGCACCCTTTTCATCCATGGTTATCCATGGGCTCTTAGTTACTTGGTTTTAGATCACTTGCCTTGATTTTTGATTGCTTGAAATGGTGTATGTATTTGTGTTTTGAAAATGTTTTTTTGAAATAGACGCCTTTGTTTCGGAAACCGTTGTAATGACTCGTGTTTGAGTATATACGAAGGTGTGTATCTTTTTGAAAAGATGTTTCAAATGTTTTTGTTTTGAAAGTGTTTGTGGAGTGTGGTTTGTAAAGTAGGCAAGTGTTTTTGCAAGTTTGTCAAGTAACTAAGAGTCGTCTACCCCTAATGTACTCAAAGGTTTTTCTCATGTTTTAACCCTTTTTAACAATTTTGTTCCACCATTGTATTTGGTGGACAATCTTGCATTTAGGATGTTTTAACGGGATAGGCGCGGGTCATCGTACGGACCATGAATGCAATGGTGCCAAGTGTCTTTGGAAATTTGCTTGAAGGGACTATGATCATTCCGTTTAGGCAACTTTCGAAAGCGTTATCGAGGGACTTATGATCATTTTGAATTATTTTACCAAAGAAACTCGACGTGCAAGCATGGCCCATTTTGGAAGGCAACATGTGGGATTACCCTAGGGGGTGCAAGTGTGATTGTGTATTGAGCTCATGTATTTGTCTTGTACTAGGTTATCTAGCGTTTGATTTTATGTACATACAAACCCTAGGTCTAACCATGGTATAATTGAAAGCGATAAATTGCGGGAATTTAAAGTCTACGCTATTACAAAATAGTATCCGGGAGTGGGGGTACAAATTTACAAATGGGGATGAGACTTTAGGAGCATAGCGTCCAAATAATTACAACCAAATCGAATCGCGATCGCTAAATGTAATAAGTATCAAATGCACAGCAATATATAAGAATAAAGCGAATGTGTATGTATCATGGTATTTATGTATGTTTTATTTACAAGTTGAGAAATGTTAATGTATTAAGTATTGTTAACTTAATGAGAAATTTGAATATTTCATTTATATTGTTATCATTTTGTATTTTATTAGATATGTACAAAGTTTTAATTGAAGAAAAGGGAAAATATTTCAAATTTAAGAAAATTATGTATTATTGTATTTATGTACAAAAAGAAAGATATTTAAACCTAATGAAACCTAATGCCTATATATTTTGAATATAATAAAAAGGTATGGTTAAAAATAAAATAAAACTAGTATATTGAGTAAGTTACATAAAAAGGTATTGTTTTAATAAAACTAAGTAAAATATATTAGTTAAAAAAAACAATAAAAGGATAAGAAAAGATGTTAGCAAAAGAATTGAATGGGCTCTTTTGGAGTTATGCTGGCCCAAACATAATTTGAAACAGAAGCCAGGGGGGTGTCAATTGAAAACGCGTTTGGGCTTAAGAAGTGAAACGGGTTGTGGCCCAACGCAAACAACAACTTGTTTTTTCTTAGGGTTTGATGATTATTGTTCATTTGGAGAAAAGCTTAGGGTTTGTGAGATAACGGTGCCGTCGTCGCTTTGCTTCGTTCGCCTTCTTCATTTTCCTCAACGTAAGGGCCACTGAATTGAGACCCTCCGCCTAGGGCCACCACGCCATCATCTGTTTTCCTCCCTCCATGGACCGCTCCAGTAGAGATACGCAAAGGTGACGGTTTCTCTTTAATGCATTTAGAGTTTCAAATCTTATACGTCTTGCATGTTTAGTTTACTGGTTCTGATTAAGTGTTTTGATTTTATGTTTGAGGTATGAAAGGGAAGGGAAGAAAATTATACTACCTCTTGGAGACGGAGGAGGGAAGGATCTGGAGGCGCTCAGGCGGCCAAGGCGGAGGAAGTGGTGGAGCTGGCCTTTGGCTGGAAGAACCGGTATTTTGTATTTGGCTTCTTAGGTTTTGTGATGTATAAACTGAAAACCTAGTATGACTTCCTTTTTTTTCTTCTTCTCTTTGCTCGAGTGCTTATTCTGAGTTGTGATATGATTATGCTTGCTTGCTTCTTCTGTATGCTCTCTTGATGTAAATGCCTATGATGGTTCCAATCTGAGGGTTTGTATCTCTTTGACTTTGAGTTGCCTCTGAGTTGCCTTGAGATATTTGTTGATGATATGCTTGAATGTTTTGATATCTTATTGTTAGCCCAGTGATGAAGGTTTTCTGAGGGCTTGATGGGTGGTTTGAATGCTGGTAAGGCTTGCTTCAGGTTAAGCTTGGCATTTGGTCAGGTTTGGATATTGGTGAGCTTACAGGTTTACTGCTTGAAGCTTGTAGGGCTGTAAGTTTGTTTGTGTTTGATGGCCTTTGGCTTTTAGGCTAGAAGGTTATGGTGTTCTGAATGTTTGTAGGCTTAGAGGTTTAAGCAGGTTTAGGTTTGACAGTTCAGGCAGGTAAGGCGTGGACAGGGTTTTAACTTCTTTTGCTTGGTTGAAAGCTTCAGGCCGGTTTGGCTTTGATTGAGGCTATGGCTTATGCAGGTTTGGTTTGTTATGCTTGTACAACAGGTTGTTTTTTGATAGTTCAGGCTTGGGACTTTATGTTTTGAGTTATGTTTGGTTTGTGATTTCTGCCCCTTATCTCATGTTCATGACAGTTTGTTTTATATTTCTTCATGCCTAAAGACAGTAAGCCTGTACTTCTTTTCTTTCTTTCTCTCTCCAGTACAAGTTAAAGCATTAAATAATGTTTATGTTTGTACTTTGTTCTGAAAAGGCACTGCTGGAAAATGATGATATTGAAACTTGCTTGATTGCAATACATGTTTTCTCTGCACTTTATGTCTTCTTGATATCTTTCCATATCTTCTTTTGACAGCATTTTGCTTCCTTGTGACAGTATCTTGTACTTTTGTATCTTGACATCCTTTGGACAGCTTTTTGGCAGCTTGTGGAAAGTTTGAATTTGGAACTTTGTAGTTCAGTTTGAACTTTTATAGTTGTACATGCTGTTGGAGACTTTTGGACTTATGCAACTTTTTGATAAACTTTGAATTCGTGCAATTTAACTTTTGTGCATTTTCATACTTTATTCTTTTGCAAGCATTTTTCATCCCTCTCTGTGAACCGGGAGAAATCTCGTGATTTGCAAAGAGGGCGAACTGATTCCAGCCAGTTGCCTTTAATGATGAACCCAAATTAACTGTTTGCCTTTTATTTATTTTATCTGCAATTGACTTTTCTTTTGTTTCTTGTTTTTGCAGATAAAATTCAATGGAGCATTGGAGCAATGGACGGAAGATGAAGACTTAGGAATTTTCTTAGGATAGTTTTATTTCAATTTTAATTGTCTGTAAAATTATCATTGTAAATACTTCGTAAATGAATACTGTATTTAAATAATAATTGCAACAAATAAATTAAAGATGAATAAAATCTATTTTTTATCAGTTAATTCCTTTTCTTCTTCTCAATTGTTTATTTTATTATTCATAATTCTCAAATTATAATAATTGAAAATAAATTCCAACCATTTTAACTCAGAATAATAAATAATCCCTAAACGTCCGGCATCTTGAATAATCAAAGCAATGCACTTTCAAATCACACATGCCCAAATGTCTTTTCCTTTTACTGACTTTAATCAAACACTGCAAACTCAATCCAAATGCTTCTTTTCACTGATTTAGTCAAACACTGCGAACTTAATCCAAGTGCTTCAGTCCACATCTCATAATAACTTGAAAAACACCGTAGAATTAGATCTTTCTGAGAAATGTGCGCGCGAAAACCCTAGTTCTTGATTAAATGTCAAAGAAACGTCCGCCTGATCAAAACCTGAACCAACTCAACCAAACCTTAGCAATCTGACTGAGGTGCTTTAAAACTAGTGAAAACCCTAATTTTGACTGACGAGAAAAGTGTGTTTGATCGATTCTTGAGCCAGTCTGAAAAATCAGGAAAAGCCCGAAGCTTATGATTTCTTGTGGAAAAATACGAGGGCAAATTTTGGGGTACAACAGTTTCCCCTGTTCAATCTTCTTGGACCTGAAGAGTTAGATTGGCAAGTTTGCCTTTCGCAACTCGAGGGTAAAAGGAGATTGGACACTAGAGTTCCCTAAAATTTGCACTTGGTGATGTGATGGTGGAGGGAATAGGCTTAAAGATGCCATTTGGTGATGGGCTTAAGGATGCCATCTGGTTACTGCTGATAGGAGGATGGGCTTATAGATGCCATCTGGAAATGCTGATAGGAGGATGGGCTTATAGATGCCATCTGGAAATGGGCTTAAAGATGCCATTTGGAAATGTCTGGAGGAGGATGGGCTTATAGATGCCATCTGAAGGTGATTGTTGAACTGTATGTCACTAGTGAGTGGACGAGTATCAGAAAGGTACCCATGTTTTGGAACGTCTCTGAACTGGGGGTCTGAACAAGCGATAGATTGACATCCATGTTTTGGAGAATCCGTAAACTGTTTTCAGGAGTTGGAGTTGAATAAGCAATAGAGCAGCATCCGTTGTTGGGAAGCGTCCGTAAACTATTTTCAGAAGTCTTGAAGTGGAGAAGGAACCAGTGTAGGGTTTCCTGATGATGAATCCGTGTAAAACTACATCTGGATGATTCTGGAATAAGTATCAGAATGTCGCCGTGTTTGGGTCACATCTGAACTATTTCTAGACAGAATCTCGGAAGATGATGATCTTTGTCTATCGACTGATCTTTCCTGAAAAAGTGAAGAATTAGTTGTATGCAATGTCATGATGTATGATGCAATGTATGTGACATGAATCCGATGAATGCGCAGGTAAGATGATGAGCTGTCTTGCTGAGGATAGATGAATCCTGGATGGCTGGTGATAAGAATCTTGACTGCTGCCGGGGAAAATAATCCCTTGGCCGCTATTGGGGAGGGCAAGAATCTTAGATCATAAGACGTCCTGGGACCACTGTCGGGGAATCCAGAGCTTGGGTTGTAAGCCAATCTACTGGGGAATTCCTGTCTCGAGGAGATCTTCACTGGGGAATATTCGAATATTCTATGAGGAACTGAAAATGAGAGTCTTCATTCTGCTTGGGGATTGATAGTTGGAAGTTTTAGCTCCGCTGGGGATACCATCATCTGGTCGCAATCCAGGCTATGCGGTAGTTTGACACTGTTATCCGGTCGTAGTCCGGCCTTCACAATATGCTGTAGAGATTAAGATACTATCCGGTCAAATCCGGGCTTCATAACTTGAATTTAGGAGATCCCACTATCTGGTCGTAATCTAGGCTTTGCGGTTATCTGACACTGTTGTCCGATCGTAGTCCGGTCTTCACAATGTGCTGTAGAGATCAAGATACTATCTGGTCAAATCCGGGCTTCATAACTTGAATTCAGGAGATCCCACTGTCTGGTCGTAATCTAGGATTTGCGGTAATCTGACACTGTTGTCCGGTCGTAGTCCGGTCTTCACAATGTGCTGTAGAGATCAAGATACTATCCGGTCAAATCCGGGCTTCATAACTTGAATTCAGGAGATCCCACTATCTGGTCGTAATCCAGGCTTTGCGGTAATCTGAAATTGTTGTTCGGTCGTAGTCCGGTCTTCACAATGTGCTATAGAGATCAAGATACTATCCGGTCAAATCCGGGCTTCATAACTTGAATTCAGGAGATCCCATTGTCTGGTCGTAATCCAGGCTTTGCGGTAATCTGACACTGTTATCCGGTCGTAGTCCGGTCTTCACAATGTGCTGTAGAGATCAAGATATTATCCGGTCAAATCCAGGCTTCATAACTTGAATTCAGGAGATCCCACTATCTAGTTGTAATCCAGGCTTTGCGGTAATCTGACATTGTTGTCCGGTCGTAGTCCGGTCTTCACAATATGCTGTAGAGATCAAGATACTATCTGGTCAAATCCGGGCTTCATAACTTGAATTCAGGAGATCCCACTGTCTGGTCGTAATCCAGGCTTTGCAGTAATCTGACACTGTTGTCCGGTCGTAGTCCGGTCTTCACAATGTGCTGTAGAGATCAAGATATTATCCGGTCAAATCCAGGCTTCATAACTTGAATTCAGGAGATCCCACTATCTGGTTGTAATCTAGGCTTTGCGGTAATCTGACACTGTTGTCCGGTCGTAGTCCGGTCTTCACAATATGCTGTAGAGATCAAGATACCATCCGGTCAAATTCGGGCTTCATAACTTTAATTCAGGAGATCCCACTGTCTGGTCATAATCTAGGCTTTGCGGTAATCTGACACTGTTGTCCGGTCGTAGTCCGGTCTTCACAATGTGCTTTAGAGATCAAGATACTATCCGGTCAAATCCGGGCTTCATAACTTGAATTCAGGAGATCCCACTATCTGGTCGTAATCCAGGCTTTGCGGTAATCTGACATTGTTGTCTGGTCGTAGTCCGGTCTTCAGAATGTGCTGTAGAGATCAAGATACTATCCGGTCAAATCCGGGCTTCATAACTTTAATTCAGGAGATCCCATTGTCTGGTCGTAATCCAGGCTTTGCGGTAATCTGACACTGTTATCCGGTCGTAGTCCGGTCTTCACAATGTGCTGTAGAGATCAAGATATTATCCGGTCAAATCCAGGCTTCATAACTTGAATTCAGGAGATCCCACTATCTGGTTGTAATCCAAGCTTTGCGGTAATCTGACACTGTTGTCCGGTCGTAGTCCGGTCTTCACAATATGCTGTAGAGATCAAGATACTATCCGGTCAAATCTGGGCTTCATAACTTGAATTCAGGAGAAATTGATCTTTGACGACCATGACTTCCGACAGGTGATGAAGGAGTTGTTGAACACTTTTGACATTCGAATGCCCCCAGTGGTAGTGTTGATAATTTCCTGGCTTGTTACAAGTGTTGATCTTCGATCTCTTCATATAGATAATTTCCTGGCTTGTTACAGGTGTTAATCTACAATCAGTCGTCCACAGATATGCCCTGGCTAGGTACAGGAATCGAATCTGGAAAGGTTATAGTTATTCTGTTGGTGGTTGTAATTTCCAGAAGGTGATGAAGGAATTGTTGAACACTTTTGACATTCGAATGCCCCAAGTGGTGATGTAAATAATTTTTCTGGCTCGTTACAGGTGTTAATCCACAATCAGTCGTCCACAGATATTTTCCTGGCTTGTTACAGGTGTTGATCTGGAACTTAAGAAAGGTTGGTCAAGGAGATATTGTACTGGCTTGTTACAGGTGTTGATCTCTGACCTGAGAAAGAAAGATGATTCCCTGGCTTGTTACAGGTGTTGATCTTCAATCTCTTCATGTAGATGATTTCCTGGCTTGTTACAGGTGTTAATCCACAATCAGTCGTCCACAGATATGCCCTGGCTAGATACAGGTATCGAATCTACAATTGGTTGTTCACAGATGTGCCCTGGCTAGATATAGGTATCAAATCTACAATTGGTTGTTCACAGATGTGCCCTGGCTAGATACAAGAATCGAATCTGGAACTTGTGATAGTTATTCTGTTGGTGGTTGTAATTTCCAGCGGGTGATGAAGGAATTGTTGAACACTTTTGACATTTGAATGCCCCAAGTGGTGTTGATCTGGAATAAGTTACTGAATGTCGCCATTTCTGGGTCACATCTTGAACTATCTCTAGATCTTGATTTTGTTCAGGGTCAAAAATTAGGAGTATACCAATCTTCTGAGGCTTCAAGGATGAGAGTCTTCATTCTTGAGGGTTAACTGTTATCTGGTCATAATCCAGTCTTCATAATAACTTGCTAAGCTGTTATCCGGTCGAATCCGGGCTTCACGGCTTGTGCTGAAGATATACCATTATCTGGTCGCAATCCAGGTTTCGTAGTATTCTTGACTGCTGTCTGGTCATAGTCCAGGCTTCACAGAAACTTTCTATTGCTATCTGGTCGTAATCCAATCTTAACAATAACTTGCTAAGCTGTTATCCGGTCGAATCTGGGCTTCACGGCTTGTGCTAAAGATAAACCATTATCTGGTCGCAATCCAGGCTTCGTAGTATTCTTGACTGGTGTCTGGTCATAGTCCAGGCTTCACAGAAACTTTGTATTGCTATCTGGTCGTAATCCAGTCTTCACAATAACTTGCTAAGCTGTTATCCGGTTGAATCCGGGCTTCATGGCTTGTGCTGAAGATATACCATTATCTGGTCGCAATCCAGGCTTTGCGGTAGTCTGACACTGTTATCCGGTCGTAGTCCAGTCTTCACAATATGCTGTAGAGATCAAGATACTATCCGGTCAAATTCGGGCTTCATAACTTGAATTTTGCGAGAATTTGGTCTTTGACGACTGTAACTTCCAACAGGTGATGAAGGAATTGTTGAACACTTTTAACATTCGAATGCCCCAAGTGAAGATGAAGGAGACTTGCCCCGAGTTCACTGAACTTTTTGAGAGATTTGTTGAAACCTTGACTGGACTGCCTCAGGTTAACTGAACTTTGAAAGATCTGTTGAAACCTTGACTGGACTGCCCCAGGTTAACTGGATGGTGCCATGTCATGCCCCTTGTTGATAGGAGATTTGTCGTTGGAAGTGTCATCCTTTTGAAGTGATTTTGTTCACTGAGAGAGTTTTCGTTCCTCCGAACATTCGTTGTATGAATTTCTTCGCTGTCAAACAAATAGTCAAATGAAAACAGTGATATTCAAGTAATGCAAAGTTTATGTTTGTCTCAATGTTTTGAAAAAATGCGTTTTTTAGCAGAAAACTTTTTCATAAGACAAATCAACACAAGATTTTAGAGCAAAGCCTTACAGGAGTCGGGATACCTTTTGTAATAGTATGCTTTCGAACTAACCCATGCTTCAATTAGGACTTTTGAAGGGTTGTAACGTGGCCTGGTTCACGGTTTAAGAAACAAAGGATAAAGGCTCAAAGTATATTTGTACCCACCCGCTCTTCGTGATGTTCTTCAACCTTAAGCTCAGTTAATTGCGCATCGCACTCTGTTTGAGTTTGGAACGACTTTTGGGTGATGGTTCACTAGATGAATTTGGGAGACAGTCATCATCTCCTTTTTCTCTTTTGCAACATTTTTCATGTTGTTGAGGATTTGTAATGACCTCTCTATTTTGATTTTGATTTGTTATCCCTAACTTTTTCCTGACTGTCTCTGTTTTCGAGATCACAGTCAGCGGGATGCCCCAGCTTTCTTAAGCCTCCTTTGCAGGTTTTGGCTCGGTGGGCTTTTTTTTTCTTTTGAGAGATTGACTGCCTATGTGATAGGGAACCATCACTGTCTTTTGGTTCCAAGGGAATTCTTTTCTTTTTTGACGTCGTTCGTTGTGTTACGAACTGAGAGTTTGCGACTTCAATGCGCACCTTTTTTGAATTAACTGAGAGACTACCCTGCCCCAGGTTTATATCAAAGGTTTTGATTGTTTAGAACAGAAAACTCCTACTTCTTTGGCTCGAAGGTGTTAACTAGGGATTATCTTCCTTATAACTCCAGTGTTTGGGAATTGAAAGAAATGCCCGTACATCATCAGCAAGGTCCGTTCAAAAGCATACTGCGTGAGATTACGGTATTGTTTCGTCATCCTCCCTCTAAAGGCTTGCAACTTTTTATCAAGAGTTAAATATCATAAAGAAAGTATAAGAGTAGTGAAAACGAATGGATGAATTCAAGACAAACATATGTAATGCATTAATGAAACAAAGTTCAACATCAACAAATAATTGTTTGAAAACAAAAGAAATTACAACTTTGAAAATTCAAAAAGAAGCAAAAGTCTTTCAGCTCGAGCTTTGTCACTTCAGGTGGAGAACTCCTCAACGGAAGATTTTCATCTCGCCATCTGGCATGAATTCCAGCACTCCAATGTCGATCAGATCTTGAATCTTGTTCTTCAAGGCCCAACAATCGTCGGTGTCGTGTCCCGGGCTGTAGGAGTGGTACACACAAAATGCGTCGGGATGATAGTTAGGAGCGGAGGTATTGAGCTTCTGAGGAGGATCCCTTAAAGTGATCAGGTTGACCTCCAACAGGCGCTTTAGTATGAAGGATGATGGTATCTCAGTTTCGGAGAAATGTCTTCCCGACGTATTTTGATTACGCCGATTACCCTGTTGACGCTGGCGAGATTGTTGTTGGGCTTGTGACCCTGAAGCAAGAAAAGGAGCCTTCCCCTTGTCTTCTTGAGTGGATGGGGGTTAAGCGGTGACTTGCTCTTCAACCTCAGATGTTTGCCCCAATTGGTTGTTTTGAAGCAGCTGGCGGACGAGAACTCTGAGTTCCTCTTGTCTTTGAGACAGGTCTTGGATGAGAGCCATCTGGCCCACTAACTGCCCCATCACTTGAATCCTCAATGTAGCCAGATCAAACTGCAGCTCCGCAAGCTGATCACTCCTGGCATTGTTTGAATTCTCCAATCCCTTTGTGAGGAGAGCTTTCATTTCTTCTTGCCCCAGTGACAGGTTCAGGAACATTTGCTGCAGCTGAGCAGTCTGGTCCTGGATATCCTTGACAATCTTTTCTAGAGCCATCTCTTACTGAAATAAACAGCAGGAGAGTAAGGAAACCTGAAAAAGGAAAGATCGTCAAGATGCGATGCGTGATATGTGGATGCATGCTTTCAAGGATCTCTCGGGGTAAACACAAGAGAATGTTAGAGGTTGAACTTTGATCTTGGATTGGAGAACTTTGCACCGGTGGGTGCCTTTCCGCGGGAATCAAGCTCACCATGTCAAGTGGGTCATAGCCCCTGATTCAAGTTGTTGCACTTGATCTCTGATTGGAGAACTTTGTATCGGTGGATGTCTTTCCACGAGAATCAAACTCACCATGTCAAGTGGGTTATAGCCCCCGATTCAAGTTGTTGTATTTGATCTTTGATTGGCATTTGTTTAGAGGAGAAACCTCTTGCCCATGGTAGATGTCTGGTTCAATGTAACCCTGCATCAAAAGAACCCTCGAGATCCTTGAAATGGTTATTGAAAATGCTATGGTATGATGTCATGATGTTATGTACATGCATGCAAAACAAGCAAGTGTATATACAGGAAATCATAGTCACACAAAGCAAACAAGTCCTTAGGTTTAGGCTTGCATGGGGTTTATAGGTAAGTACCCTCTTGAAGTCAGTTGGCTCATCCTGTCCTAAAATAGAGACCGGGTTCTAAGGAGCTCAATATCATTGGATTGTTTTCTGTGTTCATTGTTTCGGTTTAGCCACTTAACTGGCGACCGAAATATTCCAAGAAAACAACCCTTCATGAGTGTAGTATCGAGTATCTACCAACTTCGGACTGCACCAAAGTCGGTTATCTCACTACCCTTAAAAAGGCTAGGATGGTCAATTAAGGTTCTAAGAGTTCGTTAGTGCTTCACGACATCCCTCAGCGGCCCCGTACTCTCCTTGATTGAACTCAAGGGTTACCGGTACTCACAAATATGTCACACTAACATAGCTTACTGCTTCAACCGTGTCGGTATACCCCGCACAGTTCCCTCACAGTTTTTTTGCTATTTACCTAAAAAGGTGTCCCAAATCCGGGTGTAGGATTTACAACAAACCCAAACAAGAACCCAAAAGATAAAGCAATCAAGTCAATCAAAGAAAGAATGTAAAGGTGATCTAAACCCTAAGGTAACCCCACTTTTCAATATCCCCAGCAGAGTCGCCAGTTCTGTGATATGGTGGGAGAACTGACTTGAGTTTTGCGTTTGTTTTCGCACTTGTTCGGTTTAGCAAGAGTCGCCACCGACTTTTTATTTTATCCTAAAGGAAAGGTTAAAAAATCACAGGAAAACCCTTTTGAGATGTTTCGTGGGTTCGGGGGGTAGATTATGAAAAGGGAAGGTATTAGCACCCTTTTTATCCATGGTTATCCATGGGCTCTTAGTTACTTGGTTTTAGATCACTTGCCTTGATTTTTGATTGCTTGAAATGGTGTGTGTATTTGTGTTTTGAAAATGTTTTTTTGAAATAGACGCCTTTGTTTCGGTAACCGTTGTAATGACTCGTGTTTGAGTATATACGAAGGTGTGTATCTTTTCGAAAAGATGTTTCAAATGTTTTTGTTTTGAAAGTGTTTGTGGAGTGTGGTTTGTAAAGTAGGCAAGTGTTTTTGCAAGTTTGTCAAGTAACTAAGAGTCGTCTACCCCTAATGTACTCAAAGGTTTTTCTCATGTTTTAACCCTTTTTAACAATTTTGTTCCACCATTGTATTTGGTGGACAATCTTGCATTTAGGATGTTTTAACGGGACAGGCGTGGGTCATTGTACGGACCATGAATGCAATGGTGCCAAGTGTCTTTGGCAATTTGCTTGAAGGGACTATGATCATCCCGTTTAGGCAACTTTCGAAAGCGTCATCGAGGGACTTATGATCATTTTGAATTGTTTTGCCAAAGAAACTCGACGTTCAAGCATGGCCCATTTTGGAAGGCAACATGTGGGATTACCCTAGGGGGTGCAAGTGTGATTGTGTATTGAGTTCATGTATTTGTCTTGTACTAGGTTATCTAGCGTTTTATTTTATGTACATACAAACCCTAGGTCTAACCATGGTATAATTGAAAGCGATAAATTGCACGAATTTAAAGTCTACGCTATTACAAAATAGTATCCGGGAGTGGGGGTACAAATTTACAAATGGGGATGAGACTTTAGGAGCATAGCGTCCAAATAATTACAACCAAATCGAATCGCGATCGCCAAATGTAATAAGTATCAAATGCACAGCAATATATAAGAATAAAGCGAATGTGTATGTATCAAGGTATTTGTGTATGTTTTATTTACAAGTTGAGAAATGTTAAAGTATTAAGTATTGTTAACTTAATGAGAAATTTGAATATTTCATTTATATTGTTATCATTTTGTATTTTATTAGATATGTACAAAGTTTTAATTGAAGAAAAGGGAAAATATTTCAAATTTAAGAAAATTATGTATTATTGTATTTATGTACAAAAAGAAAGATATTTAAACCTAATGAAACCTAATGCCTATATATTTTGAATATAATAAAAAGGTATGGTTAAAAATAAAATAAAACTAGTATATTGAGTAAGTTACACAAAAAGGTATTGTTTTAATAAAACTAAGTAAAATATATTAGTTTAAAAAAAACAATAAAAGGATAAGAAAAGATGTTAGCAAAAGAATTGAATGGGCTCTTTTGGAGTTATGCTGGCCCAAACATAATTTGAAACAGAAGCCAGAGGGGGTGTCAATTGAAAACGCGTTTGGGCTTAGGAAGTGAAACGGGTTGTGGCCCAACGCAAACAACAACTTGTTTTTTCTTAGGGTTTGATGATTATTGTTCATTTGGAGAAAAGCTTAGGGTTTGTGAGATAACGGTGCCGTCGTCGCTTTGCTTCGTTCGCCTTCTTCATTTTCCTCAATGTAAGGGCCACTGAATCGAGACCCTCCGCCTAGGGCCACCACGCCATCATCCGTTTTCCTCCCTCCATGGACCGCTCTAGTAGAGATACGCAAAGGTGACGATTTCTCTTTAATGCATTTAGAGTTTCAAATCTTATACGTCTTGCATGTTTAGTTTACTGGTTCTGATTAAGTGTTTTGATTTTATGTTTGAGGTATGAAAGGGAAGGGAAGAAAATTATACTACCTCTTGGAGACGGAGGAGGGAAGGATCTGGAGGCGCTCAGGCGGCCAAGGCGGAGGAAGTGGTGGAGCTGGCCTTTGGTTGGAAGAACCGGTATTTCGTATTTGGCTTCTTAGGTTTTGTGATGTATAAACTGAAAACCTAGTATGACTTCCTTTTTTTCCTTCTTCTCTTTGCTCGAGTGCTTATTCTGAGTTGTGATATGATTATGCTTGCTTGCTTCTTCTGTATGCTCTCTTGATGAAAATGCCTATGATGGTTCCAATCTGAGGGTTTGTATCGCTTTGACTTTGAGTTGCCTCTGAGTTGCCTTGAGATATTTGTTGATGATATGCTTGAATGTTTTGATATCTTATTGTTAGCCCAGTGATGAAGGTTTTCTGAGGGCTTGATGGGTGGTTTGAATGCTGGTAAGGCTTGCTTCAGGTTAAGCTTGGCCTTTGGTCAGGTTTGGATATTGGTGAGCTTACAGGTTTACTTCTTGAAGCTTGTAGGGCTGTAAGTTTGTTTGTGTTTGATGGCCTTTGGCTTTTAGGCTAGCAGGTTATGGTGTTCTGAATGTTTGCAGGCTTAGAGGTTTAAGCAGGTTTAGGTTTGACAGTTCAGGCAGGTAAGGCGTGGACAGGGTTTTAACTTCTTTTGCTTGGTTGAAAGCTTCAGGCCGGTTTGGCTTTGATTGAGGCTATGGCTTATGCAGGTTTGGTTTGTTATGCTTGTACAGCAGGTTGTTTTTTGATAGTTCAGGCTTGGGACTTTATGTTTTGAGTTATGTTTGGTTTGTGATTTCTACCCCTTATCTCGTGTTCATGACAGTTTGTTTTATATTTCTTCATGCCTAAAGCCAGTATGCCTGTACTTCTTTTCTTTCTTTCTCTCTCCAGTACAAGTTAAAGCATTAAATAATGTTTATGTTTGTACTTTGTTCTGAAAAGGCACTGCTGGAAAATGATGATATTGAAACTTGCTTGCTTGCAATACATGTTTTCTCTGCACTTTATGTCTTCTTGATATCTTTCCATATCTTCTTTTGACATCATTTTGCTTCCTTGTGACAGTATCTTGTACTTTTGTATCTTGACATCCTTTGGACAGCTTTTTGGCAGCTTGTGGAAAGTTTGAATTTGGAACTTTGTAGTTCAGTTTGAACTTTTATAGTTGTACATGCTGTTGGAGACTTTTGGACTTATGCAGCTTTTTGACAAACTTTGAATTCGTGCAATTTAACTTTTGTGCATTTTCATACTTTATTCTTTTGCAAGCATTTTTCATCCCTCTCTGTGAACCGGGAGAAATCTCGTGATTTGCAGAGAGGGCGAACTGATTCCGGCTAGTTGCCTTTAATGATGAACCCAAATTAACTGTTTTCCTTTTATTTATTTTATCTGCAATTGACTTTTCTTTTGTTTCTTGTTTTTGCAGATAAAATTCAATGGAGCATTGGAGCAATGGACGGAAGATGAAGACTTAGGAATTTTCTTAGGATAGTTTTATTTCAATTTTAATTGTCTGTAAAATTATCATTGTATATACTTCGTAAATGAATACTGTATTTAAATAATAATTGCAACAAATAAATTAAAGATGAATAAAATCTATTTTTTATCAGTTAATTCCTTTTCTTCTTCTCAATTGTTTATTTTATTATTTATAATTCTCAAATTATAATAATTGAAAATAAATTCCAACCATTTTAACTCAGAATAATAAATAATCCCTAAACGTCCGGCATCTTGAATAATCAAAGCAATGCACTGTCAAATCACACATGCCCAATTGTCTTTTCCTTTTACTGACTTTAATCAAACATTGCAAACTCAATCCAAATGCCTCTTTTCATTGATTTAGTCAAACACTGCGAACTTAATCCAAATGCTTCAGTCCACATCTCAGAATAACTTGAAAAACACCGTAGAATTAAATCTTTCTGATAAATGTGCGCGCGAAAACCCTAGTTCTTGATTAAATGTCAAAGAAACGTCCGACTGATCAAAACCTGAACCAACTCAACCAAACCTTAGCAATCTTCCTGAGCTGCTTTAAAACCAGTGAAAACCCTAATTTTGACTGACGAGAAAAGTCTGTTTGATCGATTCTTGAGCCAGTCTGAAAAATTAGGAAAAGCCCGAAGCTTATGATTTCTTGTGGAAAAATACGAGGGCAAATTTTGGGGTACAACAACTTGCCTAGGCAAAAATTAGGGATAAACACAAAAAAATTGTACACTCGGCAAGCAGAAAATCTGAAAAGGCGGCTTGGGCAAAAAAAGGTATCTTGGTGGACTGAAAACCCGAAAGGGTGGTCCAGCAAAAAGTTAGGGATTTAAAGCGTATGACTATGTCCTGTTGGATCACCTTACAGCCAACCTTCAATATCAATTGTCAAACTCAAACGGTACTAATCAATCCAATTAGCTTCGGACAAAGCAGCTGTTAGAACATAGTTTGATTCTACAACCCTCGTAAGAGTTTTGATGATAACAATCACAAAGAATAATTATGCACTCTAAAATTATATTCTGTTTTGTAGAGAAGTTCTGATGGAAGTATATCAAAAGATAAGCTACAAGGATGTTCCTACTATGAAAGTAGACTATTCTCAGAAAGTTATGTTGAATGAAGATCAGAAGTTGCGCTAAGAGAAAGACGTTTTAACTCTGAAAGAAAGTCTAACGCTGCAAATAGGACCTTATGATTCCGACCTTCCAAATTTCTGAAGCAAGCAGCAAACAAATTCCTTAATGTTCTGAAGCGTTATACTTCATCAAAGCTATATCAAATGCAACAACTACAAATAGACAAGGATCTTTTATTTGAGGAAAGCGCATTAACTGACATTTATCAAGTTTACGAATACTCAAGATTGTTGCGCCTATTTAAACAAGGGATAAGGATAAATCATTTACGATTTACATACAATAATTTACAATACTTCAACGCTGCTACTTCTCATTCATACTACTCTTTAAACTGTGTAATACATCACAAGTCTGCGATACTGTTTTTGTAAGGAAAAACATACAGTACACTGATTTATTCATACTTTGTTTAGTGCAATTCCTTGAGATAAACCATGTTGTGGTTATACTCAAGAAGACTTTGGCAGTAGTCAAAGTAGATTTGTAATCATGTTTGATTAGTGAATTAAGACCTCGTTGGAGAGAGGCGAAATCACCTTTGCGGGTGGACTAGAGTAGTTTGAGTTCAAACGAACTGGGATAAAAATCATCCTGTTATTTCCATTGATTTTTAAGATTCCAATTCAACCCCCCTTCTTATGTTTTTCAATTCTTCAATTGGCATCAGAGCGTCTGGTTCTGAGTTCAAGCACTTAACCATGTCAGTAAAAGATCCAAGCTAAGAAAAACAATATGGTGGGACCAAGTCAGAACATCAGCAATGACTACCATGATGAGAAAGACAGAATCAGCGGCAAACCTCAAATCTTTGATAGAGAGAACTTTGATTACTGGAAAGACAAGATTGAAAGCTTCTTTCTGGCTCATGATGCTGATCTCTGGGATATGGTGATTGATGGGTACATGTATCCTGTTGATGAAAGTGGTCAGAAGATTGATAGAAAAAGAATGTCTGATCATCAAAAGTGTGACTTCAGAAATCATCACAAGGCCATAACTATTCTCTTGAGTGCCACCTCATATTCAGAGTATGAGAAGATCACAAACAGAGAGAGAACTAAAAATATGTTTGATTCTCTAAGAATGACGCATGAAGGAAACATGCAAGTTAAAGAAACCAAAGCCCTTGCGCTCATTCAGAAATATGAAGCCTTCAAGATGGAAGAAAGTGAATCCATTGAAGCAAAGTTCTCAAGATTCCAGATTCTAGTTTCTGGGCTGAGAGTTCTATACAAAGGGTATTCAATTGTTGATCATGTAAATAAGATCATCAGAAGTGTACCAAAGCAATGGAGGCCCATGGTCACTGCTCTCAAACTGGCGAAAGATCTTAACAAGATATCTCTAGAAGAACTTGTCAGCTCGCTTAGAAGTCATGAGATAAAGTTAAAAGATGATGAGCCCCGGAAGCAAGGTAAGTCGTTAGCTCTTAAATATAACAAAAAATATGATTCTAAAGTTTTGCAGGCTATGGAAGAAACCTCTGGTGGATCCTCATCAGAAGAAGAAGAATTGTCTCTTCTCTCCAAAAGAGTCAATCAGCTGTGGAAGCAGAGGCAAAGGAAGTTTAGAAATTCCAGAAGAATAGGGAATCAAAATGAATCATATTCTGGATACAGAAAGTCTGAATCATCTTCTGGACACTGAAAGTCTGAATCATCTTCTGGACACAGAAATTCAAGCATCAGGGACATTGTCTGCTACGAGTGCAATGAACAAGGGCACTGCAAAAGAGATTGTCCAAGGCTTCAGAAGGAGAAACCCAAAAAGAAGTTCTTCAAGGAGAAGAAGAAAAGTATCATGGAAACATGGGATGACTCAGATACTTCTGATGCAGACACAAAATCAGAAGATGAAAGAGACAACATTGCTCTTATGGCCAACGTGACAAAAGATACTAATCATCTGGGTCAGAATCAGAATCAGACACTGAAGAGGTATTTCCTGACTTTACTGTAAAATTTACTAAAGCTGAATTAGGAGAAAGTCTGACTGAAATTCTTGAAAGATATCAGCAGCTTCGAGTCAAATTCAAGAACCTGAAAAAGGATCTAGTTTCAGACTCTGAAGAAACTGAGAATCTGAGATTGGAAAATTTTGAGCTAAAAGAAAAAATTTCAAAAATTGAAAACGATTTACAGAACACTCAGAAGGAAACTATCTCAGAGGTTTCCAGTAACTCTGATAAGATCATAAAGGAATATGATCATAGCTTTCAGAAGTTCCTTGCTAAAAACATAGATAGAAGCAAGATGGCTTCAATGATCTATGGAGTTAGCATAAATGGCATAAAAGGTATAAGATACAAAGGTAAAGTGTCCCAACCTAAGAAAGTCATGAACTTAGTTATTAAATGCACTCCTTTAAAATATCACTTTACCTATGGGCACACACATGACTTAAAATATACCAGTAATGATTTCTCTGCTAAACCAAAATTCAAACTGAATTTTTGTAACACTAACAAACAAGGACCCAAAAAGATATGGGTACCTAAGGATAAAATTGTATATGTAGCAGATATCTTTGACAACAAGACTAAAACACCAATCATGGTACCTGGACTCTGGATGCTCTTGACACATGACGGGAAGAAATCATATGTTCCAAAGCCTGGAACTTAAATCTGGAGGCTACGTAGGTTTTGGACGCAATCAGAAAGGGAAGATCATTGGTTCTGGAACTGTCGGTAACGGTAACCTCCCTTCTATTAATAATGTTCTGTTAGTAGATGGATTAATGCATAACTTGTTATCCATAAGTAAATTAAGTGATAACGGTTATGATATAATCTTTAATCAAAATTCCTGTAAAGCTGTTAGTCAGAAAGATGGATCTATCCTATTTAATGGAAAGAGAAAGAACAACATTTACAAAATAAAACTTTCTGAACTAAAAAGTCAGAACATAAAATGCCTACTGTCTGTTAACAATGAGCAATGGGTCTGGCACAGAAGATTGGGGCATGCTAGTATGAGAAGAATATCTCAGATTAACAAACTCAATCTGGTCAGAGGACTTCCTAATATGAAGTTCAGCTCAGATGCTCTATGTGAAGCATGTCAGAAAGGAAAGTTTGCAAAACCCACTTTTAAAGCAAAAATGTTGTTTCTACCTCTAGACCATTAGAACTTCTGCATATAGATCTATTTGGACCAGTGAAAACTGCATCCATTAGTGGCAAGAAGTATGGGTTAGTGATCATAGATAACTATAGCAGATGGACATGGGTAAAGTTCTTAAGACATAAGGACGAGTCACACTCTGTGTTTGTTGCTTTCTGTAACCAAGTCCAAAATAAGAAAGATCTTAGAATTGTTACAGTCAGAAATGAACATGGTGGAGAATTTGAAAACAAAAAATTTGAAATATTTTTTAATGAGAATGGCATCTCTCATGATTTCTCTTGTCCTAGAACTCCCCAACAAAATGAAGTTGTAGAACGAAAGAACATAACTTTACAAGAAATGGCCAGAACCATGATCAACGAGACTAACATTGCTAAGAACTTATGGGCAGAAGAAATTAACACAGCGTGTTACTTTCAGAACAGAATCTTAATAAGACCTATTCTAGATAAGACTCCATATGAATTATGGAAGAACAGAAAGCCCAAAATTTCGTATTACCATCCATTTGGATGTATCTGTTTTATGCTTAACACTAAAGAACATCTGAACAAGTTTGACTCTAAAGCACAGAAGTGTATTATGTTAGGATACTCTGAACGCTCAAGAGGCTACAGAGTGTAAAACATAGAAACATAGATTGTAGAATAGTCAATCAGTGTTAGATTTGATGACAAGCTTATCCCTCAAAAGTCAAAGCAAAATGAATCTCTTGCAGATATAGAAGTTCAATTCACAGGTATCGAAGCAAATACATCAGAAGTTCCCAATAAAGACTCAGAAGCAACATCAGAAGGAAATGTCACAAACACTACAGCAACATCTGAAGAGCCTCTCCAGAAAAGACTATCCAGATGCAGCCTAGCTCATCCTGAAGACAAAATTCTGGAAAAGAAGGAAGATCCAATCAGAACAAGATCCAAATTCAGATATTATGAAGAATCTCTCATGGGATTGGTATCTTTGATTGAGCCAACTTCCATTGATGAAGCTCTTTTGGACAACAACTGAATATTGTCTATGTAGGAGGAATTAAATCAATTCACCAGAAATGACGTATAGAATATGGTTCCCAAACCAAAAGGGTTCAACGTCATTGGAACAAAATGGGTATGCAGAAACAAAATGAATGAACAAGGAGAAGTCATCAGAAACAAGGCACGACTGGTTACACAAGGTTATAGTTAGCAAGAGGGGATAGACTATACAAAAACCTTTACTCCAATCATCAGGTTAGAATCTATCAGACTCTTAATTACCTTCGCCGTGAATAATGGCATCACTCTCTATCAGATGGATGTCAAAAGTGAATTCTTAAATGGATACATTGATGAAGAAGTTTATGTGCACCAACCCCCTGGGTTTGAAAATTCCGAACATCCAAAATATGTTTTCAAACTAAAGAAATCACTATATGGTCTGAAACAAGCTCCCAGAGCTTGGTATGAAAGACTAAGTAGCTTTCTGTTAGAAAAGGAATTCACCAGAGGGAAAGTGGACACAACCTTATTTTGTAAGTCATTTAAGAATGACATTTTAGTTTGTTAAATTTATGTAGATGATATAATTTTTTGGATCTACTAAAGCTTCTATGGGAAGAGAATTTGCTAAGTCTATGCAGGCAGAGTTTGAAATGAGCTTGATGGGAGAACTCAAATTCTTTATGGGAATTCAAATCAATCAAACTACAGAAGGAACCTAGATACACCAGAGCAAATACGTCAAAGAACTTCTGAAGAAATTTGACTTATCAGAGTGTAAGCCATATAAGACTGCAATGCATCCCACATGCATTCTAGAAAAGGAAGAGGTAAGTAAAAAGGTAGAACAGAAGATCTACAGAGGTATGATTGGTTCTCTCTTATATCTTACAGCTTCAAGACCTGACATTCTATACAGTGTATGCTTATTTGCTAGATTCCAATCAGATCCTAGAGAATCTCACTTAACAACTGTTAAGCGAATTTTCAAGTATCTGAAATGTACTACTAATATTGGTTTGTTTTATAGAAAAACCAGTGAATACAATTTAGTAGGGTACTGTGATGCTGACTTCGCTGGAGACAGAGTAAAAAGAAAAAGCACTTCTGGAAGCTTCCAGTTTCAGGGAGAAAATCTGATCTCATGGACAAGAAAGAGTCAATCCACAATTGCTTTGTCAACAGCTGAAGCTGAATAGCAGCTGCTGGATGCAGCACACAGATGCTCTGGATGAAGAGTCAGCTTGAAGACTTCATCATATTTGAGAGTAACATTCCTATATTCTGTGATAATACTTCTGCAATATGTTTATCTAGGAATCCTATTTTTCATTCTAAGGCTAAGCATATAGAAATAAAACATCACTTTATTAGGGACTATATTCCGAAAGGAATCCTTTCCTTAAAATTTATTGACACAGACCATCAATGGGATGACGTCTTTACTAAACCACTTTATGAAGATAGGTTTAATTTCATTCTGAAACATCTCAGCATGAAATTATGTCCAGAATAAGAGTTTTATTTATATATTCATTAACCCTTAGAATTTTATGTTTTCTTTGTGAACATCCGATCAACAGTTCTTCAGAAGCAAGAGGGACAATTGCATCAGAATCTATCTAAGAAGATCTGAACGGTTCATTTCAAAGATAGAAGCGTGAAATTCACATCATCAACATCTGTCATCCTCTCACAAGCATCCTTCTA
Organism: Vicia faba; assembly: GCA_948472305.1. NCBI lineage: Eukaryota > Viridiplantae > Streptophyta > Magnoliopsida > Fabales > Fabaceae > Vicia > Vicia faba. The sequence continues at coordinate 332,858 of CATIWC010002506.1, read as the reverse complement.
AGGCTGAACACGCGTTCAAATTCTGAAGGTTCTAAAATCTTTGAGTGGGTGCATTGAGACGCGTGTCATCAGTAACTGGTTTATATCTCCATGCCATCCCCTATTTTCAAGATTCATAATTGTTGTGTAATCATTAATATTTTTCTCCTTCTTGTTGATTAAGTTTTCAAATTGATTATAAATACACATTCACTACCACTTTCACTTCTTCTCGCTTCTATTTCCTCTGTAGCTTTCATTTGCAAAAACCCTTTTTCTCAGAAATCTCAAACAGTCAGTGTGAACAATGGCTTCATCTTCAAGCGCTAAAAATATTCAATGTGCTTCTGGTTCATCTTCATCAACTGCAGAACAATACGAAGAACCGTCAAGAATCTTACTTACTCCAATTGAATTTCTTGAGGTTCTCTGTGAGCTTATCATTGGCTTTGAAAGCATGAAGGAGAATGGGTTTGATCTTACTGCAAATGTAGCTATTCAAGGATGGAACAGGTATTTTGATCGTCTTCTAGGCTCGGTGTTCCTAATTTTGGTAAAGGAATTATGGATTCATGCAAACCTCCTCTAATCACCAAGTAACGTCTTATATAATGAGGAAGAAAATTGCAATCACTGAAGATTTGATTGCAAAGATGATTGGTTATAATGGCGGAGGAATCCGTTGCAGCGACATGGTTGAGAAATGTTTTGATCTCACAACCATATCAAGAGTAATCTTCATTTCTGGGCAGCCATCCAACAAGATTAAAGATCTGAAAGACTACTTCATAATCTGGGCAAAGATCATTCTGGGATGTATCAACCACAGGAAGCCAACAAGCTCTCATGACTACATAAATATTGATCAATAGTTTCTGCTATACTTCATTGATAAGAAGACAAAAATAAACCTTCCTCACTTGGTTTTCAATCACCTGAGAACAAGCGTGAAGGAAACAAGAGAATATGAAAGAACCAAGAGGGATTGGACACCTCTGGGCAGGTTAATTTCAGATATTCTGACTGAGAATAGGTTAATAGAGCATCTGACTGAAGCTCAGCAGATAAGCACGATGGAGGTTTATGCTGGAAACCCCTTAATGCCAAGAACCTGAAAAAGATGGAGATTATTGACAGCATTAAAAAGGATACAAACATTGCTACAAAGGAAGTCATCACATCAAGGAGAATCTCTCTGAAAGATTTTCCTCTATTTTCTGAAATTGATGCTTCACCAGAAATAGTGGTCAGATATTTAGAAGCATGCAAGAAGGATGGAACTGCTCCAGAGCTAAACATTTGTGATCTGCATCAGCAAGCTTCAGATGTTGTCTTAAAGAAGTTCAGAAAAAGAAAAGCTGCAGGAGAAGGATCTTCTCAGAAGACTCCAAAAGCTTCTAAAAATAAAGGTAACTCTTCTTTTATTTTTGTTGTAGAATCAGTAGTTTTTCCAACATCTGAAACACCCTCCTCTCCAAAACCAATAGAAGATCCCTCACCTCAAACATTTGAAGATTTTGATATAGAGTTTGACCCCTCAGTAACTCTGTAAAACATACTAAACGAACCTCACTCTCCCAATCCACATCTTGAACAAAATCAGCCAGAACTTGCTAGAGTTCTTTGTGATATTGATCAATTTGATCCAGATTTTCAAACTCCCCAAACAGAAAATCCAAACTTCCAAACGACTCACCCTGAAAATACAAACGCTACTGCTTCCCAACCAGAAAATACATACACATACTCTGATACCACCACACTAATTCCTGGAATAATAGAACCTCTCATGGTTCGACAACCTCTCTCCATCCAAGACATTCCAGAAATTCCATCACCGTACCATTCCACTCCACCAAACACACCTCCATTACAAATCATTATTTCTGATTCGCCTACTCCCTCTCATATTAATCCTCCAAAAGATCACCTTAGAACTTTCATAGACTTAGAAGCGCTAGATCACCTTGCCTAAACCTCTCACAAAATTTCCATTCCCAAACCAAAACCAACTATCACCAAAGCAGATGTTGGTAGAAATTTATTGATTTTTAAAACATAAATAATGGAATGGGTTAACTCTTTGAAGCAAGCAAGCTTAGAAAATCCAAATCTTGCTGCTTCTGATTCTCACTGGAATCGGTTCATAAGATGGTTCAACTTAATCCCAGAAACTCAAAGAATTAAGCTATGAACTGTCCCAATAGAACTTTTGTGATCAACTGAAAGTTTTCAAGGATCAAGTTCTGAGTCACTAGGAAAGGAAATTTATTATTCTACTGGACAATGCTCCCTGGATAGAGAACCAACCTTCAAAAGTTATTGAACCATGCTCTGAAAGTCTTCCATTGGCTATTATTCAAGACAAAGGCACAACAACTGAAGAATCCACTGAATCAGAAAATGCTACATAGTGTTTTGAGAAACTTGCATCTTCTGTGGATACACCAGCTTCATCTTTGGTTATGCAAACTCTAGAAGAGTTAAAGAAAGAGAATGCAGTGATCAAAGAAAGATTGGACAAGCAAGAAGACACGAGCAAAGAAATCAAGGAAATGCTAGGAAAACAAAAGGAATCAAGCACTCAGATTAAGAGCTTGATAGAAGGGTTGTTCACACGACTTCCCCATCCTCAATCTTAGTTTTTTTAATAACTTGTTTTCTGCATTCATTTATCTTGTTTTATTTGGCTCTGAAAGTGTTATTGAAATCATGTTTTAATATAAATCATCTTTTTGACTCTGAGCATTAGTGTTTATAATGCTTTTTGATTCCAGACAAAAAGGGGGAGAACGTAAGATATTTTCAATAACAGTATATCGAGACAAAGTCTCAAACATTTTGAATATCATAACTTGTCATTTTTTTTTCTGAAAGAAAAACAGGAACAAAACTCTGATGAAGACAGAAGGAGATGCATCAAAAGCTCTGATCAGAATAAACTTCAGGGAAGTAATTCATCTCTATCTGAGTTCTCAACTCAGGGGGAGACTCTCTAATGCTTTATGTTTTGTCTATTTTAATTGAAATATCCTAGTTTTTGTCTTCATCTAAAAGGGGGAGATTGTTATAACATAGTTTGATTCTACAACCCTCGTAATATTTTTGATGATAACTAACACAAAGAACAATTATGCACTCTAAAATTATATTCTATTTTGTAGAGAAGTTCTGATGGAAGTAGATCAGAAGATAAGCTACAAGGATGTTCCTATTGTGAATGTAGACTATTCTCACAAAGTTCTGATGAATGAAGATTATAAGTTGCGCTAAGAGAAAGACGTTTTAACTCTGAAAGAATGTCTAATGCTACAAACAAGACCTTATGATTTTAACCTTCCAAAGTTCTGAAGCAAGCAGCAAACAGATTCCTTAATGTTCTGAAGCATTACAATTCATCAAAGTTATATCAAATGCAACGGATACAAACAGACAAGGATCTTTTATTTGAGGAAAGCGCATTAACTAACATTTGTCAAGTTTCCAAACACTCAAGATTGTTGTGCCTATTTAAAAAAGGGATAAGGATAAATTGTTTACGATTTACATACAACAATTTACAATACTTCAACGCTACTACTTCTCATTCATACTACTCTTTAAACTGTGTAATACATCACAAGTCAGTGATACTGTTTTTTTAAGGAAAAACATATTGTACACTACTTTATTCAAACTTTGTTTAGTGAAATTCCTTGAGATAAATCGGGTTGTGGTTATACACAAGAAGACATTGGCAGTAATCAAAGTAGATTTGTAATCAAGTTTGATTAGTGAATTAAGACCTTGTTGGAGAGAGGCGAAATCACCTTGGCAGGTGAACTGGAGTTGTTTGAGTTCAAACGAACCAGGATAAAATCATTGTGTTATTTCCATTGATTTTTAAGATTCCAATTCAACCCCCCTTCTTGTGTTTTTCAATTCTTCAGCAGCAAGTGGATGAGACGCTCAAATACATAAAGGCTATAGTAGAATGGGAACCCCATGGGATTTTTTCACGTAGCTGTCTCTCTTTGTATTAGTTTCCATTCTTACGACGACATTCTCTTACTAGGATGTTCGTCTCTTTGTACAAAAATGCTTATTCAAGTTAATACAAAGCTATTACTTTAAAAATGCAACACAATCTGTTTTTCTTTTACTTTCCTGTTTTGTTTGCAAAAACGTCCAGTGATTATTTTTGAACATATGCATTTAAACATAATTACTATTTACAAATGAACGCATAAAAAAGGAAAATAAAATAGAAAGACAATTACTAATGGCTTTAAGAAACAGGATAATATCTATAGGCCATTCCATAAAATCCCCGCAGGTACTTTCTCCAGCAGGAGCAGAGGCAGAGACATCCTGCTACAGGATCACTGTCGTATATCCAGTATGCAGCCTAATGATATCAGGTGCTCTTATATCCCCAACGGAGAAAATTTCCAATTTCCGCTCCAAAGATTCCCCAGTGAAAGTCGCCCATCTTCTCAGGATTCCCCAGCAGGATTTCACAAAATCCACAAACAATGCATGACGTTTCCCTTACCCAACAAAGTTTATTTCTCTAATAATGGAAATACATCTATCAACGGTTCCACTTCAACAAAATATGAAAACTTACACTCTTCATTCCCAGTAGCACTCAGGGATTTATTTTCCTTAAGTCCAACAACACAGCAGCAGAACAACTAATATGTTCATACATTGCATTCATACATCATAGCATCAAAACCACGAATGCATATATATATATATATATATATATATATATATATATATATATATATATATATATATATATATATATATATATATATATATATATATATATATATATATATATATATATATATATATATATATATATATATATATATATATATATATATATATATATATATATATATATATATATATATATATATCGCAATCTCATTTATTTTGAGAAACATCATTATGCCATACATTTCATACATCATGGCATTACATACAACTAACTCTTTACCTTTTCAGAAAAGATCAATCAACAAAAAATTATCATCAACAAATTTTCGACAAGACAGGATAAATATCTTTGAACAAATCGATTGTAGATCAATTTTCGATACAAGACTGGGTGGCTATTAACATGACAAATACTTCCTTCAGACCTCTGCTGGTTCAATTTAAATCGATTAATGGTTTATCTTGATTCCTTTCTGGTAGACACTTTCTCTGGTTCAGATAAATCGCTCCAAAAATTTATTCTGATTCTTTTCCTGACTTCTGCTGGTTCAGTTTAAATCGATCAATGGTTTATCCTGATTCTTTTCCGGTAGACACTTTCTATGGTTCAGATAAATCTCTCCAAAGATTTATCCTGATTCTTTCCAATTAAAGATTATTCAAGACCCCTGCTGGTCCAGTTTAAATCGATCAATGGTTTATCCTAATTCCTTTCCGATAGACACTTTCTCTGGTTCAGATAAATCTCTCCAAAGATTTATTCTGATTGTTTTCTGGACTTCTGCTGGTTTAATTTAAATCGATCAATGGTTTATCCTGATTCCTTTCTGGTAGACACTTTCTCAGGTTCAGATAAATCACTCTGAAGATTTATTCTGATTCTTTTCCAGACCTCTGCTGGTTCAGTTTAAATTGATCAATGGTTTATCCTGATTCCTTTCCGGTAGACACTTTCTCTGGTTCAGATAAACCGCTCCAAAGATTTATCATGATTCTTTCCAGTTTAAGATTATTCAAGACTTCTGCTGGTTCAGTTTAAATCAATCAATGGTTTATCCTGATTCCTTTCTGGTAGATACTTTCTCTGGTTCAGGTAAATCGCTCCAAAGATTTATCCTGATTCTTTCCAGTTAAAAGATTATTCAAGACTTCTGCTGGTTCAGTTTAAATCAATCAATGGTTTATCCTGATTCCTTTCTGGTAGACACTTTCTCTGGTTCAGATAAATCGCTCCAAAGATTTATCTTGATTCTTTCTAGTTAAAGATCATTCAAGACCCCTGCTGGTTCAGTTTAAATTGATCAATGGTTTATCCTGATTCCTTTCTGGTAGACACTTTCTCTTGTTCAGATAAATTAACCAAATATTTATTGTGATTCTTTTCCAGTTGAAGCCAAGTTTAGACTTAGTGTCATTTTTGTCCACAATCACCTTCGGATGGCATCTGTAAGCCCATCTCCAACAACTATCCATCATTTCTCCAAATGGAATCTTTAAGCCCATTCCATACACAATCAACCACCACATCATCAAGTACAAATTTCCGGGCACTCTAGTGTTCAATCATTTTCCACCTTCAAGTCACGAATAGTAGATTCGCCAATCTAACTCTTCAGTTTAAGAAGATTGAACAGGGGAAGCTGTTGTACCCCAAACTTTTCCCTCTCATTTCTCAAGGAATTTCTCACAAGGATTATCAAAAATTCAAGCTTACACAAATACAATTGGATTTTCAGAACCAAGATAAAGAGGAAACTTCTAAAAAGGGCAAAGCAGATGAAAATATTCTTTTTTGACAAAGTTGAAGAAAAATAAGTTTTCTTTGATTTTACATCTTTCAATTGGGAACTTTGGCTCCTTCGATACAAGCTTTAGTTACACCCTTCGTTTGGGCACTGGACTTCTTTTGGGCAAGTTCATTTCCTGCTTCGTTTGGGCACTAGACTTCTTTTGGACAAGTTTGATTCCTGCTTCGATTGAACATTTTAGTCTCTTTGTGCAAGATGGTATACATCTTTTGTTTGGCCATATAGCCTCTTTCCTGTATGTTTTCCAAATTCACAAGGCAGAATTTCCCACCATGCTAGCATGCACAAGGCCAAAGTCCCCCTTTGAAAAAACTTGTTGCAAGCTTCGACAGGGAAATACTTATCTCCAATTAGCTTCAATTCACAAGGCAAAAAGCCTCCTGCTGATGTCCTTCAATTCAAGAGGGAAAGGCTTCTTTTCTGGTATCCTTCGATTTTGCATTTTTCCTCCTGCATGCCACTTTCGTTTGGGGAATGTGTCCTTCCTTTGTTGCAAGTTTCATTTGGGCATTTAGACCATCTGCATGCATCTTTCGTTTGGGCATTTAGACCTCATGCATGCATCTTTCATTTGGGGCCTGTGGCCCCCCTTCAATGCAAGTTTTGGTTACACCCTTCATTTGAGCAAAGGCTCCTTACATGTTTTCTTGGAGTCATAAAGCAATAGCCTCCTAAATATTTTCTTTGATTCAGAGGCCATTTTCCCTTTGCATGATCCCTTCGACTCACAAAAACTAAGACTCCCTTTAGGCCATAATGCACAAGGCAAAAATCTCCCCATGCCTGGCATTCACAAGGGAATGGCGCCCATAAAGCCTTGGTTACTTTCACGTTAGTTTCGACTGGGCAGTATCTCCCTTGGAAATAGTTTGTTTTAACACACAATTTCTACACTATGACACATAGCCATTGTCTCGTTCGAAAGAAGTACCATGGTGGCACATTCGAAGGACTTTCCAGATATACCTGGATGTCCTAATCAAATGACATACTTTGGTGATCCATTACAGGGGCATGCATTTGGTCCATTTGAAGGAACATACAAAAGGCCTATTCGAAATACACCTATTTGGGCCCCTTCAAAGGATACACATATGAGCCATTCGAAGAGCACTTTAACTTGAAAAGAAATGTTGTTGTTTCAAAAGGAGTCTAGTCGAAGGATATGGATAGGGGTTAAAACAAAAGGTTGAGATTTCCAAAGATACTTGCTGGCCAGAGTCCCATGCGCTGCCAAGTTCAGGCCTGATACACTGGCCATAACACTTCCAAACTGCTGCACATCAGTCCTACCACACTGCCCTTGTTCTTGCACTAATTTGGCATACGAATACTGCCCCTCGAAAGCCACAAGAGCAGCATGCCCTTTTTGTTCAAATTTTTTGTTTTCCCTCCTAAAACATCAGCCAAAATTATCTATAAATATGAGCCTCCACCACACATCTTAGGGGCCCCTGGATAGTTGCAAGAAAACTCTTGTTGTGAGAAATTTCTCAAAACTCTCAAACATCCATCCAACGTCTTTTTTAAAATATTCCTAACACTCCTAAAAAAACTCAGACCCCTTCATACACTAAGTGAACCCTTCTATTCACTCCTCTAGTGGCCAGATAACTAACCTTTGACCCATTCCCCCAACCACAATACAATAATCTTTTGATTCATCCCCTTATCTGTTATAGAGTAACCTTCGATTCACTCACATACCCTCCTTCGATTCAGTGATTATTCAAACAAGGTAGTAACTGAACTAGCCTCGGGAAGACCTCAACGAACTTCCATTCACCACCAAAGAAGTCACTTGCAGTTTCCTTTGATTTAAGCACTTCAAGAGTCGAAGGAGGCAGCAAGGAGCCTAAGGCAAAAAGTGCACCTCACGTTGACCCCAGGCCTCAAACGAAAGAAGTAGCCAGTAGGATGGACACACTGACTGCCAAGTCTAAAACGAAAAAAGCAGCCAGAAGGATGGTCACGCTGACTTCCAGTCCCCAATCGAAAGAAGTAGGAAAAGGGTGAAATCAAAAGACATGACCTTACTGACTCCAGGCCTAAATCAAAGGAAGCTAAGAAGTGTAGAAATGAAGAGTGTTTCTGCCTGAATCAAAAAATCCCATCTTCCTTTCTTTATTTTATTTAGTCTTTATATTTTCTTGCTATTCAATATTGTTGTAATAGTGCAAGATTTATTTTTCAGCATTTTTATTGCTTTTGTACAAATGTTAGTAATTAGGATGTATGGCAAGATAAAACCAACAAGTAGACAACCTAAAAGTCAAAGGCAAAATGCATGCAATTGAACATACTATTCATACACATGCACCTCTAGGGTAATCTCACTTGTTGCCTCGGAAAAATAGTCATGTCCCTTGAATATGGGCGTTTTAGCAAATACCCTCGATAAAAGATTGTAGTTCCTCGATGACCCTAAATGTTGCCTTTGGTAAACGATCTAGTCCCTAAATGAAAATTGCTAAAACGTCCCATAGGTTGCCTTCTATGACTATACAAACGTCCCACGCCCATCCCTTCACATCCAATGATGGGGCTTCTTACCAAATCAATGGTAAGATGGGAACATCTAAAGTAGGAGGAAAAGAACATAGACCTTTTGAGTAGGTAGGATGATCCTAGTTGCTCGCTTGCTCACAACAAAAACACTTTGTACACCAACACTTTCATTTGAAACATTTACAAAAGACAAAGCTTCTTTTTTTGTACACATAGAAACGAGAACCATTACAAAAGACACTTTTCAAAATACTTTCAAAAACCACATCACAAGCACATTTTCAAACAAAAGCAAGTGATCTAGCAAGCAACTAAGAGCCCGTAGATAACTACGGATGAAAATGGTGCTAACACCTTCCCTTTTCATAACCTACCCCCGAACTCAAGAAAATAATCTCAAAGGTCTTTCCTGTTCTTTTCACCCTTTCCTTATCGGATAAAAGAAAAGTAAGTGCGACTCTTGCTATCCACAACAATTGCGATCAAATGCAAAACACCCAAGTAAGTTCTCCCACCCTATTACACTTCTCAACAAACATCAGTATTTCTGAAGAATGTTGAATGTTCACTAAAATAGAATATATGTGTTTACTCCAGATCCAAAACCAAGATACGCTTCTTAGATATACTTTTTCTTTCAACTCAGAAGTTGAGATGGGTTTCTAAGGATATAATTTGTGTGTAAGCTTTTGGGCTTCAAGATTAGAAATCTAAGATGTGCTTCATCAGATAAGCTTTTGCTTCCAGCTCGGTGTAGCGACTGGTTTTAAATACAGAGCCGCCACTATTAGTTTTTATCCTAGGGAAGGGAATCTAACAGAAAACCCTAATTCACAGACAAAGATTCTAGGTTTCTGACTTCTTTAGACGAAAGGAAGGTGTTAGGCACCTTTCATCTACCTTTATCACAAGGATATTAGATTGTAGGTTTGAGATGGGGTAAACAGGGTTTTAAATATTATTAAGGGAAAATAATTTTAATTTTTAATAGGGGAACTCACTATGATTTTTGATACGTATCCTCTTATGAGGAATCAGAGTCCCAATTCGTAGTTCGTATGGGGTTGGTGTTTTTAGGGGGTCACAAACGTACTTTGAATCACCTCGCACTTGGCCGAGAATAGTGATTGTGGAGATTTTGACTAAATACGCGGCAAGTCAAAATCTGTTTGAAACCATTTTGCAAAAAATAGTTGATTACTTAGTTGATTACGAAAAACAGTATTTGATGTTTGTTAGTATTTTTACAATGTTAATTGCGAAATATCTTAATTAATGCATGCTTAAAATATATTTTAATGCAAATAATATAAGAAAATATATGCATGAGTTTTGAATAAAAATAATTTATTTATGCTACTATGATAATATTTACATATAATAAATAATAATAATATTAAAATTAATATTAATAATAATATGAATTATTATAAAAATTAATATTATCAATAATAATGATTAAAGAAATAAATATTATAAAGAGAAAATAGAAGAAAATATAATAATTGTAAAAGAATATAGAAAATAATTTAATTAGGCAGGGGGGTGCAATTTCTGTTGATAAGTAAAAATAAGGGGTGTTAATCAGGAATCTGGGCTAGGCCCAAATATGTTTTTTTAAGGGGGGTGCGCCGCTAGTTTTGAGTTAGTAAAAACAAGGAATGGGGGTGTGAGTAATAACGGGATAGGCCCAAACGCGGTTGAGAGGAGGTCAGGCTGATTGCATGTGGCGAGGCGTATTGTACTTATGATGAGACTTAGCCTTACGGTCTTCTGTTAGGGATATAAGGGACGTAATTTTAAGGGAACATGATAGGTATTACAGGCATGCGCGTATAGAATCACTACATAATATAATTATTGTTTTTTTCACATTCTTTATTCACTATTTCATTTTCATCATAATACCCTCATCTTTCTCCTTCTTTTTCTTGCTACCTTTACAAACCATTTCTTTCTTCTAACCCTAAATTAATGTCTCCGCGGAGGCTCAAGTGTCCTCCCCTTTCCATCGCAGCTCTACCCACAAAACCCCAATTAACGATAAAACAACAAAAATTACCTTACCCCCTTCGCGATTCTGACTTCTTGTTTCGAGCGTGCCTGTTTCTAAACCTTTCTTCTTCTATTCGCAGGTTATAGTGGATCTTGATGATGGTGATGACCGGAGTAACGGCGGCAGATGGTGGAGTGATGACAATGATCTCATCAATTAAGGTTTCAGATGTTGAAACCCTAATTTCTCTTTCTCTCTTCGTCTTCAACGGGATAATGTCGGTATCTCGATATCTTCCTACGTCTTCCTCAATTCTTCTTTAATTCCCCTGTATATCTTCCCCAATTTTTCTATCCTCCTCCCCCCGTTCTTCTAATTCATGTTTAGTATTTATAGGTTCTAATTTTAGGGCTTTATAATTTTGCTGTTACAAACTGTCTAACACAAATTAGGGATTTAGCACTGAATTAGGGATTTAAAATCAGTATGATTCAATTTTTGTAATTGATTTGTAACGTAATGAAGATTTCGTATCGTTTTTAGATTTGATTTTTTTTGTATATGTTTAGAATTTCCGGGCATGGACTATAATGAAGATTTGATTTGCTGTAAAAAAGATTAGATTTTCAATCAATTTGTACAGTAGTTGTATATTGAAGAAAAACATGCGCTAATTCCTCACTGATTTGTACAGTAACCATAAATGGTTACCTTGGGCCAGCCTAGCTTCCGAACAAGTCTGCAAAACTATTACTGCTTTTTCTTCACGTGAAATGGGCCTTCTAGCAATTGATCCAGAAAGCACTAATAATAATATTTGACATTATTACAACAGTTTTAACAGTAATAACGCTTTCTTAAAAAAATATTTTTTTTATTGAAATAACAAGAAGTTTTTTTCTTCCTTTAATAGTAATGTTTTTCCTAAAACAAAGCAGTGACATCAAATGGGATAGAAATCTTAATGGGCTTGTAGTTGGTAATTGTACCCCTCCTTTTTGCTGTAAATGAAATAGACCAAACAAAATTTGAGTTTCCACCTCCCCTTAACAAATAATATTTAAATGGGCTTGGCTATATAATTAAATTTTACCCTCTCTTTTTTACTAACAACAATAATACTTAAGTGGACTTATACTTGCAATCTCACTTTTCTTTTACCACTTAAATGTGCTTATGTAATTAAACTTAATAATTGTTTGAAGTGATTTTTATTTTTGAATCGCATGGGCCATTGGCCAACATGCGTCGCGACTAGGTTTATGGATGCACGAGTATTTCTGATTTAGAAAGCCCCGCTTTCTTGAATTAAAACACACCCCTTAGTCTTGGATAAAGATAGGCCATCAGATATTGTTGTACCATCTTTAATTAAATATTTCTTCTATTTTAATCTCGAAAAATAAAAATCAATCGAGGTAAGACAAATTTGGGGTACGACAGTTGCCCCTATTCAATTATCTTCCAATCGAATAGCGCGAGAGTACAAGAGTCTTACGTATTTTAATTGGGAGTTTATTGAATACTTGGAATACCCTAAATTTTGTCCGACAAACATAAGGTTATGCTAATATAGCATACCCTTACGAGCCTTGAGAAAATAGGCGAAGTTGATGATATATCGCTCACCAGGGTTTGATAACGAGGCAAATAGTCTTGAGCTTGAGAGCACAATTTTGTATGCCTTGGTTTTGCTTTTGTTTATTCATACTTTTTGGAGGGATGAATGAAACAATAATTGGTGATGCATGGCTTCATGGATACTGAGGACATGGGTTATATTCTTGAATCGCTGCATGACGTCTTAGGCGATAAGCTAGATTATATATTTTTTCGAGCATCGCTGCATAAAGTCTGAGGCGATGATCTGTGTTGCGGAATAAGTAAACACATTGCTGCATGAAGACTTAGGAAAATGGTTATATGAGTAGAGTACATTGAGGCTTAGAGGAAACGTACCGATCTAGGAGAGTATATTGAGGCTTAGAGGCAATATATTGAGTTTTGCGAATACATTGAGGCTTAGAGGCAATGTACCAAGCTAGAAGAGTATATTGAGGCTTAGAGGAAATATACTGAGTTTTTGAGAATACATTGCGTCTTAGAGGCAATGTACCGAGTTTAGAGAGTACATTGAGGCTTAGAGTCAATGTACCGAGTTTTGTGAATACACTAAGGCTTAGAGGCAGTGTACCGAGATAGAAGAATACATTGAGGCTTAGGGGTAATGTATCGAGTTTGGAGAGTACATTGAGGCTTAGAGGTAATGTATCGAGTTTTGTGAATACACTGAGGCTTAGAGGTAGTGTACCGAGATAGAATAATACATTGAGTATTAGGGACAATGTTTCAAGTTTGGGGAGTACATTGAGGCTTAGAGGCAATGTACTGACTTTTGTGAATACACTGAGGCTTAGAGATAGTGTATCGAGTTAGGAGAATACATTGAGGCTTAGAGGCAACGTATCGAGTTTGGAAAGTACATTGAGGCTTAGAGGCAATGTACCAAGTTTTGTGAATACACTGAAGCTTAGTGGCAGTGTACCGAGTTAGGAGAATACATTGAGGATTAGAGGAAATGTATCGAGTTTGGAGAGTACATTGAGGCTTAGAGGAAATATATCGATTTTTATGAATACACTGAGGCTTAGAGGCAGTGTACCAAGATAGAAGAATACATTGAGGCTTAGGGGAAATGTTTCGAGTTTTGAGAGTACATTGAGGCTTAGAGGCAATGTACCGAGTTTTGTGAATACACTGAGGCTTAGATGCAGTGTACCGAGTTTGGAGAGTACATTGAGACTTAGAGGGAATGTACCGAGTTTTGTGAATACACTAAGGCTTAGAGGCAGTGTACCGAGTTAGAAGAATACATTGAGGCTTAGAGGCAACTTATCGAGCTTCGTTCATTACTGTATAGAGACTTAGGTAATGGACTACTTTATTAGGAACTCATCACTGCATGGAGACTTAAGTGACGAGTTGAATCATAGGAGAAGTGTTTTGTTGGTTGACCCCTAGATAGCTAAATCGAGGGTGAGATTGTTTGTTTGATGTATGATATATGCGTATGATGTCTGATATTGAGATGGGACCCTGGGCATATGTGTATTGAATGTCCGTGTTCATATGATGTTTGACATTGATATGGAACCCTGAATATATGCGTATTGTATGCAAAAATGTATAATGTATGTATGCTTTGGATATGCAAAATGAAATGTGTGTAAAATGCGCGTATGCCTTGAAATGTTATGAAGACTATTTTTGGCATTCTCTCCTTTAAACCATTGGCTTAGAGTTACCAATTCCCTAGCGTTGTATGTTGTGTCGTCGTAGCTTTGTTGATTTTGAACCCAGTGAACAATGTTAGCAAAATTTTGAACATTTATTTTCTATATTGCAAGTGCAGGTATAGACGTAGACGTAGGTATGGACACAATCGTGGATTTTCTTTTGCTGTTTTTTAACCAAAAATGTTTTTTTCTCGATGTTTTGTCAAATGCTTTTATTTGTTAATTTCCCCGAAATGATTTCAAGACAATATTCACAAGTAATGATCGTAGTATTTTGTAAACAAGTTTGAGAAAATAAAAAATGCAATTTGAAATATGCAAAGAAAGAAAATGTTTTATTGATATGCCTCTGAATAGGAGAGAATACAAGATGCAATTCCTAGAAAGAGGTAATTAAAGAAAGTTTTAAAACTGTAAATGGAAATAAAAAATAATAATTGGTGCTTGTTGTACCCCAAAATTTTCCCTCTCATTCATCAAGACTTTTCTCACAAGGTTTCTTTGACTTAAGACTGGATTAGGGTTTGGTCAGCTCAAGACATCTCATCTTGCACTAATAACCCAAAATTAGGGTTTGAGTTTTCACAAGGATTTTTGGACTATCAATGCTTCATGTGACTTTCAAACATGATTATTGACCTCTAAGATCACTCATGACAAGTTTCAAGCCTTGAACCACATTTTTGATCAGTCAATTGGGCAGTTGACCTAAAAATAAGCAGTATTGGGGAAAAAGTCAACCATGGCCAATTTACAGTCAAACTTCATAATTTTTGATCCACATCAACATTTTAAACTTATATATATCATTTGGTCAAGTTTGGATCACAATTCCTTAAGAAATTTGATCAAATCACCAAAAGGGCAAAATGGTCAAAATTAGGGTTTTGACTGAGGAAGGGCAATTTCTGATTGTTAACCTAGCAAATGACCAATTGAGTTAAATCATGATTTCAAGGATTCAATTGTATCATCTTGACCTTATTACATGGCCCAAAGTTGTTGGAATTCCCTAGACTTGCAAGCTTTTGAGGAAATTGTGGCCCTTCTTATATATGGGATGGTTTTGTTCCCCAATCCTGACCAACTCATAGATGTGAGCGCCGTCAAAATCTTCATGTCACGTAATTCAGTACCTACATTGCTTGGGGATATCCTGCACTCTTTTCAAACTCGTACAATGAAGAAAAGAGGTGTTCTTATGTGTTGCACTCCTCTCCTGGCAAGATGGTTTATTTCTCATCTTGCCCAATCAGTCTTAAAGAATGAGCAAGGTTTAAGGTGGTCACAAAGGTTAATGACGCTTAAACATTCAGATATTCATTGGTGCTCTCGATCCAAAGAGAATGTTATCATTTTTGACTGTTGTGGGGAATTCCCTAATGTCCCTCTACTAGGAATTAGGGGAGGCATAACCTACAACCCATGCTTGGCTCTAAGACAATTTGGTTATGCCCGAAGGGATGGCCCACATGATTTGTTGATTCAAGGCTTGGTATTTGACTACAACAACGACAATCAAGGTCTTCGCCAGAGATTCATCCGAGCTTCGAGGATGCTAAACAATATGGATAGCAAGACTTTGGGACACAAGAATTCCATCCCTCTTGAGCCTTACCTCAAATGGGTATGAACCCGCGCTCAAAGTCTTATGATGCCTTACCCTTCCATTCTCCCGGTGATTATTGAGCCTGTTAAGGAAGGAGAAGTTCCATACACTATCCTACATCCTGACATGCCCACATCTCTTCAATATCTTCAAAGGGATTGGATACAACTCAAAGGAGAGCGAGATACTTTCGAAGCCCAATTCTATGCAAGCGAGAAGAAGGTTTTGGAACTCACTAGGATACTTCAGGAGGAGCAGACTCTAAATGCCTACATAGCACCAAAGAGGATGCGCACTACTTTTTTATCTTAGGGTGTTGTATTATTTTGCCCAAGGGGCATTGATGTACTCAAACTCTATCCTATTAATATAACGTGTGTTTCTTTTTGTTTAAAACGAACTTGAAACTTTTAAAATCATTGAAAACATTACATATGCACATATCATTCATCATGACATAAACAGGTCTTTTGCAACAAGTTTCCTCATCTCTCTACTGTTTATTTCAGTAAGATGGATCTCGAACAGACTGTCAAAGATCTCCAAACTCAAAACACGCAGTTTCAACAGTTACTCACAACCCTAGCCAAAGGACAAGAGGAGCTGAAGACTCTATTGGAAAAGGAGAAAAAGAAGAAAGAAAATAAACCAACTGGTGTTGTAATCATGGGGAGAAGGTTTCAAGGGCAAACTAGGAGAACCTTGAATTTCGCAGCAACATCTGATGAAGGGAAAGGAAAAGAAACAGTAGTTCCGTCAGACTCTGAAGAGGAGGAGGAAGAGAAAGACTACTCTGAGGAACAGTACCCTCTGGCTGATGATAAGTACAAACAGTTTGAAGAGCGTCTGAGCGCTATGGAAATACAAAGGGTGCCAGGTCTAGATTTTGAAGAATTGGGGCTAGTGTCGGGAATTGTGATCCCACCAAAATTCAAAGTGCCGTTGTTTGCAAAATATGATGGGGGTGTCATGTCCTAAAATGCACCTCCGATCATACGTGAGAAAGATTCATCCGCACTCTACAGATAAAGACCCGTGGGTCCATTTCTTCCAAGATAGTTTATCCAGAACACAACTTGATTGGTTTTACCAATTAGAAAGGGTCGATGTCCACAACTGGGAAGATCTCGCCGCAACTTTCTATAAACAATAACAGTATAATGCATATTTGGCGCCTACCCGTACTCAACTTCAGAGTATGGCTATGGCTTCAAATGAGGGTTTCAAAGATTACGCGCATAAATGGAGAGATCTAGCTGGAAGAGTGCAACCCCCTCTGTCTGAAAGGGAGTTGCTGGATATGTTCTTAGGCACTCTATCGGGTCCTTTCTTCAACCATTTGATTGGAAGTTTCATCTGCTGGATTTACTGAGTTAATATTAACCGGAGAGAGGGTGGAAGCTGGCATAAAAAGTGGAAAGATTCAAAAGGATTCGTCTGCCTCTACAGCTATGAGAAAACCTTTCACTGGGAAGAAGGAGGTATATGTTGTTTATCCATAAAGGAACCAAGGGAGAGTTGAACGCCGACCAATGGTAGGGGCTGTTATGATCCCAAAGCTTACATCTGATCAACCAAGGAGTAATCAACCGAGGGTGGAAAGGCCAGTTTGGCAATTCACCAGAATTAATATGACCCTAGCCCAGATTTTACCACATCTTCTAAAGTCTAAACTAGCAACTTTAAAAGAAGCTCCGAAGAACCATAACACAACGTCCCCTCATTATCACCCAAATGCCAGATGCGCATATCATTCCGAAAGCCCAGGTCATGACACTAACAACAGTTGGGCGTTGAAGAACAAAATTCAAGACCTTATAGATGGAAAAGAGATTGAATTTAAGGCACCTGAGAAACTAAACGTCATTTCCGCTCCTATGCATAGGCATGGTCACAACGCCAATGTTATCAAAGAAGATTTGTTTGTTACCACAGTGGATGAAATCTTGACTCCGCTCCCAATCATTAAGATAAATTTGCTGAAAGCTGGTTTATTCCCAGGTTGTAATGAAGACTGCCATCTTTGCTTATCCTTACAAACTGTTTCCCCTCTATTGAAGACAGGCATTCAACGCCTGATAGACAACCAAGAGATTCTGTTTGAAAATGTTCCTGTTTCACCTATTCCTGTTAAAGACGTCTCAATCATAACCATCTCCACCAATCCTTCAAGGGTCCCCAAAAGAACCGTTAGGATTACATCGGTTCCAAAGACTACTCCTCTTATAATCACAATGCCCGGGCCGGTCCCTTATGAATCTGACAAAACAGTACCATGGAATTACGGTGGAGTAATCTACTACCATGGTATCAAACAAGATGGACTGACCGCCGAAGAAGTGAGCTCTGAAGAAGAAGACTCCGACATTAGCAATATTGCCGGAACCAGTAAGATTACTTGTAGCGGTAGAATCTTCTCTCCAGAAATTTCCCCTCCAAAGGCAGTTTTTGGACCCGTGGCTGCTCCAAAGGTTACCCCCATACCAATAATCATATCTGCAAGTGCTCCTACCGACAAAGATGACATGACCCCTGCTGTTATCCCTACCAATACCGCTACTGCTGAAAATCGAGAAAAAAGTATTCAAGAAGATCCTGTCTGGACGAATGCTCAACCATTGGCTATCCCCGAAACCTCCAAGAAGGAAATGGAGGAGATCCCGAGGATAATAAAGAAGATTGACTACGACGTGGTTGAACAGTTGGGGAAAAATCCCTCCAAGATCTCCATGCTAGCATTGGTGTTATATTCTGAGGCACATGCGAAAGCTCTAGTGAAGTTTCTAAAGACAGCCCATGTGCCACAAGAAACGTCTGTTGACCAATTCCAAGATTGTGTGGCCAATTTGACAGCTGATAACAGCCTAGGCTTCTCTGATGCTGATTTGACACCAAAAGGGAGAAAGCACAATGAGGCATTACATGTCTCAGTCGAGTGTAGAGGAACAACTCTGGCCCATGTCTTGGTGGACACTGGCTCATCTTTGAATGTTTTACCGAAGAAAGCTCTCGACAGGTTGGATTGCGAAGGACTGACTTTGAAACCTAGTAACATAGTTGTAAGAGCATTTGATGGCTCAAAGAGGATGGTCCACGGGGAGGTGGACATCCCCATAAAGATGGGAACTCAGACTTTCAACTCAACTTTCTATGTAATGGACATCCGCTCCTCTTACTCCTGTCTGCTGGGACGACCCTGGATCCATAATGTCGGTGCTGACACCTCTACACTACACCAGATGCTGAAGTACCTGGTCCATGGAAAGATTATCACTGTCCACGAAGAGGAAGAGTACATGATTAGCCATCTAAATTCTTTCCCGTATGTGGATTTGGATGGCGAGTTCATTGAAACTCCTTTTCAACATTTTGAAGAAGTCTCTCAAGAGGTAGCAGTAACCAAGACGGTATCCCAGATCCCCGAGATCATAAGACCTCCGCTTCGGATGTCATCTCTAAAGGACGCCAAGGCAGTAGTAGAGGAGGGTGGATGCACCATCTGGGGGAAGCTTCCAGACATTCTGTATAAATTTGACAAGTTTGGCTTAGGGTTTACTTCAAATGCTCAGAAGGTTGTGCACCGTTCCCGTGCTGGGGGGCCACCTCTGAAGATTAGCAACCAAGAGGTCAACGCAATGGAAGATGGTGAAGAAGATGGAAGCTTGGAGGATTGGATATTTCCTACTGTCAACGGAGGACTTCGCAATTGGGAAGCCAGGGACTTTGTCCCAATAACTTTCATCTCTCAGTAATTTATCTTTTACGTTTCTGTTGGACTTGTAATATTCACAAACAATTCACACATTAAAAACCTTGTGTCTTACCCGAGGCACAATGGTCCATTTGTAAGGGTTTTTATTTCATCTTCATATGACATTCAATGAATCATGGACGTTTTTTCCATATACAAACCTTTTGTGCTCATTGTCTTTCTTTTACATTTTATTGTTTAAAGATGGATATACCCTTACACACACCCACACTCACAAATGCAGGTATCCCTCCATTCCGGATCCCATGGGTAATAATACTACTATGGCCTTTAGTGACTCTGAAGATATAATCTACCAAGCCGAAGAACAAGGTGAGGAAGATTGTGAAGTACCAGGGGAATTGGCCAGACTACTACAACAAGAGGAAATAGCTATTCAGCCTCATGAGGAACCGTTGGATACAATCAACTTGGGTACCGAGGAAGATAAAAAGGAAATCAAATTGGGTGCCAATCTAGAGCCGAGTGCCAAGGAGCATCTAATTCAGCTATTGCATGATTATGTTGAGATCTTTGCCCAGTCATACGAAGATATGCCAAGACTTGATACAGACATTGTGGTACATCATCTACCCACGAGAGAAGACTGTCCACCAGTGAAACAAAAAGTCTGCCGCATGAGACCTGACATGTCAGAGAAGATCAAAGCGGAAGTCATGAAACAATTCAATGCTGGATTCTTGGCTGTCACTTCCTATCGTCAATGGGTTGCCAACATTGTTCCCATGCCTAAAAAGTACGGAAAAGTACGAATGTGCATGGATTATAGATATTTAAACAGGGTTATCCCTAAAGATGATTTTCCACTTCCCCACATCGATATCCTGGTTGACAATACAGCCTAGCACAAAGTATTTTCTTTCATGGACGGATTCTCAGGTTACAACCAAATTAAAATGGCACCTGAGGACATGGAGAAAACTACATTTGTCACACAGTGGGGCAAATTCTGTTACAAAGTGATGCCATTTGGACTGAAGAATGCCGGGGAAATCTATCAACGCGCCATGGTAGCTTTATTTCATGATATGATACATAATGAGATAGAGGTCTATGTAGATGACATGATAGCCCAATCCCAAACTGAAGAGGAGCACCTTGATCATTTGCAAAAGTTGTTTGAGAGGTTGAAGGAGTACATACTAAGGTTGAATCCAAACAAGTGCATATTCAGAGTCCGGTCCGGTAAACTCTTAGGTTTTGTTGTCAGCAACAAAGGCATCGAAGTTGATCCCGCCAAAGTTAAGGCGATACAAGAAATGCCTGCTCCTCGTACTGATAAGGAAGTCAAAGGATTCTTGGTACGCCTGAACTATATTGCCAGATTCATTTCTCACCTGACAGCTACTTGTGAACCAATCTTCAAATTATTGAAGAAAGATCAAGTGGTCAAATGGAATGATGAATGCCAGACTGCTTTCGACAAAATCAAAGAGTACCTACAAGAGCCTCCTATTTTGATGCCACCAGTCAAGGGAAGACCACTGATCATGTATCTAACCGTTTTAGAGAACTCAATGGGGTGTGTATTGGGGCAGCATGACGAGTCTGGCCGAAAAGAGCACGCTATTTATTACATGAGAAAAAAGTTTACCGACAGTGAAACCAAATATTCACTGCTCGAGAAAACTTGTTGCACTCTGCTATGGGCTGCTCACCGGCTAAGACAGTATATGTTGACTCATACTACTTTGTTGATATCTAAGATGGATCCAATAAAGTACACCTTCGAGAAGCCTGCTCTGTCTGGAAGGATAGCTAGATGGTAGATGATCCTAACAGAATATGACATACAATACACTACCAGAAAGCTATAAAGGGCAGTGTACTAGCTGATCATCTTTCCCATCAAGCTGTAGAAGATTATCAGCCCATGAAGTTTGAGTTCTCGGATGAAAACATCATGACATTAGACAATTGTGAAGAGATCAGACCATATGACGGACCTGAACAAGGATCCCGATGGACTCTGTTCTTTGATGGGGCATCCAATGCACTTGGTAATGGTATCGGCGCTGTACTCATATCTCCGGAAGGGTGTCACACTCCTTTTACTTCCAGAATTTGATTCAACTGTACGAACAACATGGCGGAATACGAAGCATGCATGTTTGGTCTCAAGGCTACCATAGACTTGGGAATCAAATCTTTAGTTGTGTTTGGAGATTCAGCTTTGGTCATCAGTCAGATCAAAGGAGAGTGGGACACTAATCACCCAAACCTTATCCCCTACAAAGAACATGCTTTGACATTGCTACCACATTTTGAGCAGATTACCTTCGAGCATTTCTCGGGAGAAGAAAATCAGCTAGCAGATGCTCTAGCCACAATTTCATATATGTTTAAACTTGATTGGGATAACGAGGCTCCCCAGATCACCATCGAATGAATGGATGAACCAGCACATTGTCACAAGATTAATACTGAAGAAGTAGTGGACCAGCCTTGGTTTCATGAAATCAAGAGGTATCTCGAGACTCAAGAATATCCAGAAGGAGCTTCAATCAATTTTAAAAAGTTCCTAAGGAGATTCTCTGCTAAATTCTTCATGAGTAATGGCATCTTGTATAAACGCAACCATGACACCATTCTGCTCTGATGTGCGGATAAGATTGAGGCTGAAAAGATCATGGCTGAATTACATGAAGGTACCTTTGGCACTCACTCCGGTGGGCATACGATGGCGAAGAAAATCATACGGGTAGGCTATTATTGGTCTACCATAGAAGCATATTTCTATCAACACTCTCGGACATGTCATAAATGTCAAATTTATGCTGACAAGGTGCACGTACCTCCGGTTCCTCTGAATGTCTTGACGACTCCTTGGCCCTTTGCTATGTGGGGAATTGATATGATTGGGGAGATCAAGCCTACAACCTCTAATGGACACCGCTTCATTCTAGTGGCCATTGACTATTTTACAAAATGGGTTGAAGCAGCTTCCTTCGCATCTGTTACTAAGAATGTTGTTGCCCGCTTCATCAAGCAGAATCTCATTTGCCGGTACGGTATCCCAAAAAGGATCATCACTGACAACGGTACAAACCTTAACAATATTATGATCACCGCCTTGTGCAAACAGTTCAAGATTCAGCATCACAATTCATCCCCCTATCGGCCAAAGATGAATGGTGATGTCGAAGCTGCAAATAAAAACATTAAAAAGATCATACAAAAAATGACAGTCACCTACAAGGACTGGCATGAGATACTACCATTTGCTCTCCACGGGTATCGTACCATGGCTCGCACATCAACTGGGGAAACACCCTATTCTCTGGTCTATGGCATGGAGGCTGTCTTGCCTATTGAGGTTCAGATCCCCTCTTTGAGAATTATGAAGAATGCAGGTATGAATGAAGACGATTGGATCCAGACTCGACTTGATCAACTAAACTTAATTGATGAAAAGAGACTTACTGCTGTTTGCCATGGTCAGATGTATCAAAAACAGATGATCAAGGCTTTCAACAAGAAAGTCAGACGCCAAGTATATCAAGTTGGAGATCTAGTGATCAAGCGCATCATCTTGCCACAAAGTGATCCCAGAGGCAAATGGACTCCTACCTATGAAGGACCATTTGTAATCAAGAACATCTTCTCCGGTGAGGCAATGATCTTAACCACCATGGACGGCGACAACCTGCCACACCCTTCGAACGCGGACATAGTCAAAAGATACTACGCATAAGAGACCCGCTAGGTTGACACACCTAGGCAAAACAAAGGCATCCCGGTGAACCAAAAAGGTTCGGGCAAAAGTTAGGGATAAAATTTTAAAAAATCTGTACACCCGGCAAGTTGAGAACCCGAAAGGGCGACTTGGGCAAAAAAGGGTTTCCCGGTGGACTGAAAACCCGAAAGGGCAGTCCAGGAAAAAGTTAGGGAATTAAAGCGTATGACTATGTCCCGTCGGATCACTTCGAGGATAATCTCTTCACTAACAAACTCGGAGTTTTTGATCAATTCAATCATCTTCGGACGAAGCAACAAATAGACAAGATATTCGGAGATACGGAGGCTATAACAGGATGGGAACTCCATGGGATTATCACACATAGCTATCTTTCTTTGTATAAAATTTTCTTACTTTTATGGCACCATCCTCTTACTAGGATGTCTATCTCCTTTGTACCAAATACTTATTCAAAGTAAATACAAGGATATCTATTTAAAGTACAGAAAACTATTTGTCCTTTTTCTTTACACTTGTTTTTTATTTGGAAAAACGTCCAACGATTCATTGATGAACATATGCATTTGAACATAATTATTGTTTACAAATAAACAAAATGCGAAAGACCATTACTGATAGGTTAAAAGAATAGGAAAACATCTTTAGGCTATTTCATGAGCAATACCCACAATACGTCATTTAAATCCCCAGCGGAACTGAAACTTCAAACTATTAATTCCCGATGGAAACCGTCCAGTTTCTCCAAATTCCCCAACAAGTTGTTTGAAGCCTGAAATCCAACCGGATGACAGCTGATTTCTGATACTCCCCAATGGAACAAAGACTCCCATTTATTAATCCCCAGTAGAAGTCATCAAAAATTCTTTGGATTCCCCAAGTAGATTCCTCAAATAGTATATGGCATTTCTCTCACAATAGGATTTTGTCAATACTTCAAATTTCAAGATATGAAAAATCCACATGTCCTCAGCAGCAGTCAAGGATTTATTTTCCTCAATCATGTAGCAATACAGCAAATCAGCTTACATGCGCATACATTACATCCATACGTCATAAACATTGATTAAAGTAAAAACATTGCATCATACACCGCATGCAACATAACTCTGTATTTCAGCTAACATTTTACCCTTTTCAGGATAAGATTAACAGCTACCATTAACAATATGCAATCATGATACAGTTCAGATATGCTCGAGACACGGATGCCATTCTGTTACTCCTTCAAATACAGTTCAGATATGCTCCAGACATGGATGCCATTCTATTACTCCTTCAAATACAATTCAGATACGCTCCAGACATGGATGCCATTCTGTTACTCCTTCAAATACAGTTCAGATACGCTCCAGACACGGATGCCATTCTGTTACTCCTTCAAATACAGTTCAGATATGCTCCAGATACGGGTGCCATTCTGTTACTCATTCAAATTCAACTTTCAGATACAGTTCAGATACGCTCCAGACACGGATGCCATTCTGATACTCATTCAGATATTCTCCTTCAGATACAGTTCAGATACGCTCCAGACACGGATGCCATTCTGATACTCATTCATATTTCAACTTTAGATACAGTACGGATACGCTCCAGACACGGATGCCATTCTGATACTCATTCAGATTTCAACTTCAGATACAACACAGATACGCTCTAGATACGGATGCCATTCTGATACTCATTCAGATTCAGACTTCAGATACAGCACAGATGCGCTCCAGACACGGATGGCATTCTGACGCTTATTCAGATTTAACTTCCAGATACATCATAGATGCGCTCCAGACACGGATGCCATTCTGACGCTTATTCAGATTCAACTTCCGGATACAGTACATATACGCTCCAAACACAGACGCCATTCTGATACTCATTCTTTTAGCTTACAATTTACAATTCAATAAACATTCTTGGATGGAATCTACAAGCCCATCTCCAACAAGGATCTATTACTTCTCCAAATGTCATCTTTAAGCCCATTCCCTCAACTACATATTGTCGAGTGCAAATTTATGGGCACTCTAGTGTCCAATCATCCTTCACCTTCGAGTCACGAACGACAAACTCGCCAATCTAACTCTTCAGGTTCAAGAAGATTGAACAGGGGCATCTGTTGTACCCCAAAATTTTACCTCTTATTCATCAAGACTTTTCTCACACGGTTTCTTTAACTCAAGACTGGATTAGGGTTTGGTCAGCTCAAGACATCTCATCTTGCACTGATAACCCAAAATTAGGGTTTGAGTTTGCACAAGGATTTTTGGACTATCAATGCTTCATGTGACTTTCAAACATCATTATGGACCCCTAAGATCACTCATGACAAGTTTCAAGCCTTGAACCACATTTGTGATCAGTCAATTGGACAGTTGACCTAAAAATAAACTATATTGGGGAAAAAGTCAACTATGGCCAATTTATAGTCAAAATTCATAATTTTTGATCCACATCAACATTTTAAACTTATATATATCATTTGGTCAAGTTTGGATCACAATTCCTCAAGAAATTTGATCAAATCACCAAAAGGGCAAAATGGTCAAATTTAGGGTTTTGACTGATGAATGGCAATTTATGATTTTTAACCTAGCAAATGACCAATTGAGTTAAAGCATGATTTCAAGGATTCAATTGTATCATCTTGAACTTATTACATGGCTCAAAACTTGCAATTTCATTGGATTGACAGATGAAATTTGCAGTCAACTTATCAAAAGTCAAATGTACATTGAAAAGTCAAACTTTGACTTTTTGGTCAAAATCAAGTGCCAAGGATCACAATTCATCAAAACATGTCAAAATGTGAAATTTGTTCATCTAGAAATCCAAGTTTGAAGATTAGGGTTTGAATTTGAAATTTTTCTTAACTTAGAAATTTTCTAAGTATAGAGAATTTCTTTTTTTTCCTCAACTTTATGCCATGTTTTCACTCGATGCATAATGATTCAAAGAAAGTTCCAAACATGAAAGTTGTAAACCTCCATGAAAGATACAACTTTGCGTCACACACTTTTCCCTAAAGATGCTTGGATCTCAAGATATAAATTTATGAATACATGGTCATGAACTAAATAACTTAGTGAAATTTTGCCCTAGTTTAGGCAGGTTTTGGACCCAACTTCATGGAAATTTTTCACCTAGTTCCAAGAGGTATCTCAAAATGCATTTCAAAGATGAGTTATAGAGCACATTGCAAGATTTCCACAATTTCAAAGAACTCCTCAAGATCATGTTTTAGTAGGGAGAATCGAAGAGATGAAGTTGGCAATTTCTCACTTTTTGTACAAGCCATTTCATGAAGAACAAAATTGCAATCAGTACCTATGTTGCCTAATCCATGATTTACAGGTACCAAACTTGTTCCTCACTCCTTAATTAAATTTTTTACTTAGTTGACAAAGCTTTGATCCATGCCTTAGAACCATTATCGAACTTGCAATTCCATTTATGGCAAAAAGTGACCATTACCATTTTGAAAAAGATTAACTTTTGCAAACTTTACTATCTTGAGCATTGGACATGTCCCCTTGGCACATACAAGTCTCACAGGTCTAAGGCAAATTTTACAATCTGATACCAACCCTAAGGGAGCAAGTACAAGCATGGCAAGCATTGTCCCTTCACTTTACTTCAAATGCAAGAAAAGTTGCAAAAAGGCTAGAACAGGCACAGTTGTTAGAGGGTTGACATCAAACCAATTCTATACTAATATACAAACATAATGTAAGTGCCCTGGCTGGAGAGTTAGCTTCATTTGTAAAACAAATAAGAAAGCAAGTTTACCCATATTCCCTCTGTTGTTTTAATATGTTGGGTTGAAGAAGTTCAACATCTGGACCAACATGTTATGTAAGATGTCACAACATCAGCATATGACATCGCGCCTGAAATTAAGTACTAATTAAGTAACTATGTTATATGTTGAATGTTTGTAACAGCTGTGACTTGTAACCTAACTATTCTAATTGATCTAAATTATGAAAGAGGTTATTTGTTGTGTTGAAGAAGTTCAACATCTAAGACAACATGTTAGATGTAATGTCATGACATCTGACTTGACATCACGTCAACAGAATTGATAATTCAGTTACAGTTTTGGTACTTAAATACTCTGAGAATATATGTGGTGTTTCTTATGGAGAATCTGAAGATCAATCAAGAATCAATCAGAATATTTGAAGAAAATACTGTTTCTAAATGTGGAGATATTTTAGGAACTAGAAGAATGAAGACCTTGATTATAGCAGAAGTTTGCTGCTGAGTTGTAACAGCAAGGAGAAAAGCTTGCTGAGATTTTTGAAGGCCCAAATCCAGTTGGGTAATAGGTTATAAATAGCAGATTGTAACCTAGGGTTTGTAAGTCTCACATGATGTAACATTGGGGGTGTTTTGTGAGGTAAACCTGTCGGTCTGTGGCAAGGTTACCATGTGTGTAACTCGATACCTGTAGGTAAGGGTTTGAGTGTTCTTGGACGAAGCTATGAAGCAAGTCTAAGTATTTCTGCATTACTTCATATACATTGTAATGTAGGAAATCAAGTGGGAGGGCTCTACTTCTTGAGTAGGAGTAAGACTTCTGTTGCTGCGGCAATAGGAATGGAAACTGGTAGGTTTCTATCTAGGAGTTCCTAGGTATAGGTTGCACTGGGTAGATGATTAAGTGAAGGATGGGAACTTGTGAAGTTTAGTCCTGAATTAATATTGCTGATAGTGGATCTTCTTCCTGGCTTGGTATGCCCCCAGAGTAGGTGTGTTTCACCGAACTGGGTCAACAACTGATTTGTGTTTTTACCTTCAACACTTTATAATTCTGTCTGTTATATATCAAGGTAAAACTGTAATGTTGTAACAGATGATGTCTCAGAACATGTTAAGACATCATGCTGATATCTGTGCAGAAGAAACAGAACTGTGAAGGATGTTCGTTCTCTGCTGATCATGTGCAACAGATGAACAGAACTAGGTACATCGTTGTTCTATCCTCTCCACCTTCAAAGTATATCTGGCACAGCTTGGTTAAACTGTGCTTCTGTTTCTCTTCAGTACTGAATCACGAAAAATTGGGTATCTACCTTGCAGTGTATTTATTATGTCATATCAGATGTCTAGACATTGAGTATAACATCTGA
This sequence comes from Vicia faba, assembly GCA_948472305.1. Classification (NCBI taxonomy): domain Eukaryota; kingdom Viridiplantae; phylum Streptophyta; class Magnoliopsida; order Fabales; family Fabaceae; genus Vicia; species Vicia faba. Next base: position 304,345 of record CATIWC010002506.1, on the reverse strand, counting down.
ATTCTGGCATACACCAGAATTTCAATTGGTATCAGAGCAGGCATCCTGTTCTGTTTCTGGATGAGATCCATGGGTGATACTTTCTGGTATCTGCAAGGTCAATCTTAGTACTGGAGATTGTAACCTGGAAAGGTTTGTTATTTCCCTGAATGATCCCTTAAAGTGGGAGGATGGACTATTCATGACAAGAACTGTGTGTACCTGTCTTTGTGATTGGCATTTGGCCTGGTTGTGTGGTAGCTGCTCCAGGTTTGATTTATTTTCAAACCCAGGATTTGTGTACGCCTGAAGTAGTGTGTGTGCAAAGATTGAGTTGTATTATGTTCTTCCGCTGCATAATACTTGGCAAAACTCAAGCTCTGATGTGTTTCCCCTCTTGTGGATTGAAGGCTACTGTATTCAAGATTTCAACGATGGTAAGAATCACATAATCACTGATTCCCTTACTCTCTTGAGTAGTGTTATACGAAGACCTTGAAGAATTTCAAGGAGGGTTTCATTCCAAGGTGATGGAACTGATGTTCTATGCGACGGTGGAACATGTGTTAAACAAGTATGCAGCTACTAGTTGAAAAGCATATGTTTCGGGTGTCAAACAAAGGGATACTTTTGTTTGAAACCTACTCCTGACCTGGAAGAGGAGACATCTGTGTGTGCAAAGTTGACAATGGTAGAGTCAACTATGTCTGTGTGCTCCCGAAGGTTACTTTTAGAAGTCAGAACTCTAGAAGTAGAGGTGGTTGAGATGTGAAATTGTGCAATCCCTATTGGTGGGCTTATTCCTGAAGATTGATCAGGACTGAGCAGTTGTTCCCTGGAGTAATATGGTGTGAAAAAAAAAAGGCAACCCCATTGGTTAATAAAAGTCAATGATGGTGCAGCATTATTGCTCCTTCATAGAAGTAGATTGGGATCATGAGTCTTGTCATTTAAACATCATGATTAGAAGTGGAAGATCTTTCAAGAATATGAAGACTCAGAGTTTGGTTAAGGTAGTATGTTCTGGCAATACATATCTGCTGATGATTGGTGTTGCTGTCTTCACTGAAGTACTTAAGGTCAGCTGAAGTCTGATTGGTGTGATTGGAGTATGAACAGGTATAGCTCTTGGAGTTACTAAAATCTGGTAGGGATGTCATATGTCATGTCGAGACATTTGTGCACAATGCATGGATATTTTGTGTGGAGCTTCCATGACTGGTAGTTTGAGGGGGAGATTTGGTTAACCTCCTCACATTAGTTCAGCCTGGTGTTTAGCTGGCTGTTGACCTATGTCACATGGGTTCTGAGTATTGTGTGACATATTTGCAAGGAAGGATTCATCCCTCTCATTCCTAAGGATGAATCTGATCTGGTAGGAGTCTCAAATCTATTGAAGTAAGTAGAGTTTGTTCAGAGAAAATTCTATTTACTTGAGTCAAGGGTGGCAACCTAGATATCTCAACTCTTTGGTCTCTCAAAGAAAGAGCTTGCAAGAAGAAGATATTAACACACGAAGAGTATGTCAAAGTATTCAAATGGTGAAAGTATCTTACTGGATAATGGGAAGGATTTATGATCAATTTCTATTTGTGACAAGTACAAGTATTTAATTGATTATCCTTGGAGTTCAAGATAACTGATGTTCTTAAAGATGTGGGAACATTCCTTCTTCTAGACCCTGTGAAGAATCACAGGAAGAGTGATGCTTTAGAGCTATCTCTTTGGTAACAACAAAATCATTTGATCCTTGAAAAGGTTTCCTGGAAACATGTTCAGACTTAAAGCTACAAGAAGAAGAAGACATCATAATCTTGATGATGGTCACTTGGATCAGTCTGGAGCTGAATTCAACAACTAGATGTTATAACATAATGCTGTGACATTTGGTTCAACATCAGATTCTTGGTTGGTGAAGTGGCACATCAACTTAAGATAGGATGATCTACGAAGTTGAAGATTAGATCCTTCAAAAAGATCGTCTCTTTGCAGCTCTTTGGAGTTGTTGGGTGGAGAAGATGTTACATGTTCCTGTCTTAGTGTATCTAAGCCTTTTGTGATAACTTGTAGCTTGAAGTTCAAATTTCAATTGGAAGGTCAGAATATCTTTGGGAGAAGTCAGATAAACATGGAGATAATCAAACAGTGGCATTTGGTCTATCTCAGCAGTGGATTCAGAGAATCAAGATAATCAACATGTGGCAGCTGATTATTATCGAGAAAGTTTGATTCACAATATGAATGCGTTCAACCAATATTGTTGAACAGAGGGTGCGCTCTTGAAGACATGAAGATGCGTCTTATGTTTTCCATTCATCAAGGGGTCTTATTTACCTTGAATCAGAAGTTGTCTTGAAGGTCCAACTGAGTATTGAATGTGACCTACTTGTTTCCATGAAGAGAAATGATTGTCCCTAACAGGGGGAGTATTGGTTTGTACGAAAGGTCTTCATCAAACTCGTAGGATATAAAGTGTGGCACCTTATTAACTATTGGGATGATGTGTTCGAGACTGAAGAGGACTATGTCTGACCGAATGTCATCACATTGGTAATGACATTGTTCCTAATTTCCTCTAAAACTACAGACAGGAGGAAAATTGGATGAAGTGTGGATTATTATTAATAAACCCATGTGTGTACAGCTGTATGACTCAGAGGGAGTAACCATCCTCTTTGTGAAAATGGAATGGTTTCAAATTAGCAGAATGTATGACGACATAGGATTTGAGCGTGTTTTCATCTGCTAAGAAAACAGGGCGGTTGTGTCTCATTATGGAGCTGTTTAGTGAGCTGGAATGTTTAGATGATAACTTGTCATCTAATAAAGGTATTATATAACTGAGGCAGAGTGTAATATGCCAACGATGTTTCTTGGATAGGGGATCCTAAGACAAGTACTTAAAAGGAGTAGTCGGTTCTAAAAGACAAATGTCTGTTTTAAAAAGGGCAAGACATACTTCATCCTGACAATGGTCAAAGGGTCAAACCCAAGGGTAGGTACCTGCATTAAAACCAGTCCTAGGGTACTGAAACTGTCAGAGTAAAGTACCAAGATCGTTACTATCTATGCCAAAATTGCATTATTTATGAAGACTCTCTCTATTCCTTCTCTTCATCAGAGGGTTTCAGCAATATGAAGTTTGTTAGCATCTGGGAAAATTGTGCATGGGTATGGATCTGTATGGGCAGTCTTTGTCAAATTCTGGCCAAAAAGGGGGAGAAAGATAGGGACCCAGTCTCAGGCGAGACTCAGGTGAAAGCAACAGACGGCAATGTCCAGCGAGACTCAGGTGAAAGCAACATGATCCCTAAGTAAGTGACTTTGTTTGTGTCTTGTGTTCTGAGTTAAGAGGATAGTTGTGACTTGTGATCTGAGTTACATGATCACAAGTAATCAGTATCAAGATTATCAACAATAATCTTGAGAAAAGAAATCCTCTTGGGCCATCGATGGCTTGGAGTGGCTCACAGTTGAGGGATAGAGGTTTGTTGTTTGCTCAAAGGACATCAGCCTCTACAAAGAAGATGTTGGACAAGATGTTGTAACATCTCAACTGTGTTGTGGCCTGGTCCCAAAATACAACTTGCACTTATTTGTTTTAGCCAAAATTTGCCAAAGGGGGAGATTGTAAGTGCCCTGGCTGGAGAGTTAGCTTCATTTGTAAAACAAATAAGAAAGCAAGTTTACCCATATTCCCTCTGTTGTTTTAATATGTTGGGTTGAAGAAGTTCAACATCTGGACCAACATGTTATGTAAGATGTCACAACATCAGCATATGACATCGCGCCTGAAATTAAGTACTAATTAAGTAACTATGTTATATGTTGAATGTTTGTAACAACTGTGACTTGTAACCTAACTATTCTAAGTGATCTAAATTATGAAAGAGGTTATTTGTTGTGTTGAAGAAGTTCAACATCTAGGACAACATGTTAGATGTAATGTCATGACATCTGACTTGACATCACGTCAACAGAATTGATAATTCAGTTACAGTTCTGGTACTTAAATACTCTGAGAATATATGTGGCGTTTCTTATGGAGAATCTGAAGATCAATCAAGAATCAATCAGAATATTTGAAGAAAATACTGTTTCTAAATGTGGAGATATTTTAGGAACTAGAAGTTTGAAGACCTTGATTATAGCAGAAGTTTGCTGCTGAGTTGTAACAGCAAGGAGAAAAGCTTGCTGAGATTTTTGAAGGCCCAAATCCAGTTGGGTAATAGGTTATAAATAGCAGATTGTAACCTAGGGTTTGTAAGTCTCACATGATGTAACATTGGGGGTGTTTTGTGAGGTAAACCTGTCGGTCTGTGGCAAGGTTACCATGTGTGTAACTCGATACCTGTAGGTAAGGGTTTGAGTGTTCTTGGACGAAGCTATGAAGCAAGTCTAAGTATTTCTGCATTACTTCATATACATTGTAATGTAGGAAATCAAGTGGGAGGGCTCTACTTCTTGAGTAGGAGTAAGACTTCTGTTGCTGCGGCAATAGGAATGGAAACTGGTAGGTTTCTATCTAGGAGTTCCTAGGTATAGGTTGCACTGGGTAGATGATTAAGTGAAGGATGGGAACTTGTGAAGTTTAGTCTTGAATTAATATTGCTGATAGTGGATCTTCTTCCTGGCTTGGTATGCCCCCAGAGTAGGTGTGTTTCACCGAACTGGGTCAACAACTGATTTGTGTTTTTACCTTCAACACTTTATAATTCTGTCTGTTATATATCAAGGTAAAACTGTAATGTTGTAACAGATGATGTCTCAGAACATGTTAAGACATCATGCTGATATCTGTGCAGAAGAAACAGAACTGTGAAGGATGTTCGTTCTCTGCTGATCATGTGCAACAGATGAACAGAACTAGGTACATCGTTGTTCTATCCTCTCCACCTTCAAAGTATATCTGGCACAGCTTGGTTAAATTGTGCTTCTGTTTCTCTTCAGTACTGAATCACGAAAAATTGGGTATCTACCTTGCAGTGTATTTATTATGTCATATCAGATGTCTAGACATTGAGTATAACATCTGAATTCTGGCATACACCAGAATTTCACATAACACAACACATAACACAATTAGTTAAGGCCTAAAACACTCCCAACCAGAAAAACACCAAAAATCTATTCAAACTTGCAGTTTTTGCATAAGCACACCAATCTCTCGTTTGGCTCGTGCGTTTCAAGTCTTGATCATTCAAACATCTTACATACTTGACATCGAACCAATCCAAACCTTCATCCCTGTTCTGTAATCACTTTTCCACCATTTTCCATTGTTGATTTCAGAGCTTACAGTTTGACTTGGCCAAGGAGTTTCAGGCACTCTCAGAGCAATACAAGGGTTGGAATACATTCAGGGAAGCTCAAGGAAGCTCAAGCAAGCATCAGGCTTCCATCAAACTCACTCCAGTTCCATCCACGATTCCAACTGAAGGAGGTAAAATATCAAACTCTATCTCCTTGTATTGGAAACCATAGGCCACAATTTGTGAATAAAAACTGTAGTCCTCATCACAACGAAATTGTAGATATCTTTATCTTGCATTGATTTTACTTGAGTTGAGAGAATTTGGAACTTGAAATTTCTGAAAATATTAGGTTAAAATTTAGGGCTATTAAAATTCTCTTTGATCTTTGATTGATAGTTCACATAACTTATATGGTTGGAATCATGAGTTCAAGTACTACAACTTTGATGTTATGAGTTTTCATTTTCATGGAAGTATGAGAGAGTTACAGGATCTCTGGCCAAGCTTGAGGAAGAAGATGAAGTACATGGCAAGGATTTGTTTTATGTTATCTTATTTTCGTTTCCCTTAAGACATTGGATGTATAGCCACCCCAGTGGCAAAGTAGCACGCTGGTGAGATCCATGTTCTGGGTTCGAACCTGGGCGCGCTACTTTTGTTTTTACACTTTGCTATTTTTTCAGTTTTGACATTTTTGCAGGTTGGGCCTTCATAGTTGGGCCAGGGACTTTTTTACTTGCATAATATCTCTAGCCCCTTTGCCCAATTTCTTTTATGTTTTTATTTTATTTATTTGATTTTTATTTATACATATATTAAATATTTCTTTAATGCATAAAAATCCCAAAAGATGTAAATTTCATATTATTGCATTTTTATTATTTTAGTTTATTTTTTCATATAAAAATATATTTTATTTTTAATATATATCATATATTTTCTTAATAAACTTGTAAAATATAATTAAAACATATTTAGTTTAATTTATTTTTTTTATTTCATAGTTATAAATATTTATTTTTGCATATATAAAAACTTCATCTTTTTATACAATATTATTTATTATTTTGATATAAAAAATACATGAAAAATAATACATATGAACTTCATTTTCTTTTAAAATAGAAATTAGGGTTAAAAACCCCTTTTGAAAATTAATTTCTTTTCCTTATTAAATTTAGGTTTAGATTAAATTTTCTTTTACACAAAAAGACAAAAAACAAAAAAATCTTTTCTTATATGTACATTATATTGCATCTTTAAATATTGTATTATTTATTCGAATTCGTACAAATTCGATTTGGTTGTAATAATTTATTTAGGTTTATATTTTTGCAAATCCCCATTCAAATTTGTATCCCCTCCTCCCATAAATTGTTGTAATAGCTTAGAAATATTTACATTATGCAATTTATCGCTTTATATGCCATGATTAGTAATTAGGGTTTGTATGATAAGATTGAAACAAAGCAAAATAGAAAACCCTAAACACAAGACAAAATCAAAGCATGAAAATGATACACTTGCACACAAGCATCCTTAGGGTTTCTCCACTTGGATGCCTAAAACAAAATGGCCATATTATGCATGCGAAGTATCTTGGAAAAACAAAACAAATATAAGATCATAGTCCCTCGATGACGATATTCAAAAGTTGCCTTACAAAATGATCTTGGTCCCTCAAAATACTAAGATACTTTACGACATTGCTAATCATGGCTATACGATGACCCACGCTCGTCTCGTTTACATCCAAAGATAGGGTTGCTTACCAAATCAATGGTAATACAACAATGTCAAAGGAATAGAAATGTACAAGAAAGACATTTGAGTAGGTTGATTACTTCTAGTTACTTGCTCCATTTCAAACAACTATCCTTGCTATTTTCCAAAACAAATACACACACGTTTCAAAACATCTTGCGAACATTGAAAACATTTTCAAAAAGACAAACATCTTTGTATACATTCTTATGAACAAGAATCATTGCAAAGATTTCCTAATAATGGCGTCTTTTACAAAATACTTTCAAAACCACACCAAACACAATTTCAAACAAACAAAAGCAAGTGATCTAAGCAAGTAACTAAGAGCCCATGGAAAACCATGGATGAAAAGGGTGCTAATACCTTCCCTTTTCATAATCTACCCCCCGAACTCACGAAAACGTCTCAAAGGTCTTTCCTGTGCTTTTTCACCTTTCCTTTTGGATAAAAGAAAAGTCGGTGGCGACTCTTGCTAACCGTAACATTTGCGATAAAACGCAAAACCTCAAGTCAGTTCTCCCACCGTATCACAGTGGTGTTGTTCCCCAATATCCTTTTAATCATCTTATCTCCTTTTCTTCTGAGTTGTATGATTCAGATCTATCTCTCCCTTCGTGGTTCGTAGTCACAATTCTTAAATTGCAGTCTTTTTATTCTTTATTTCTTTGTATGAAATCCCTAACTTTTGCATGGATTGCCCTTTCGGGTTTTCAATCCACCGGGATAATTTTTTTGGTTATAGGCCCCTAATTTTTGCCTGGATCACCCTTTATGGTTTTCGATCCACTGGGATGCTCCTTTTTGCCTAAGTCGCCTGTTTGAGGTTTGAGCTTAGCGAGCTTCTTATACATAGTATTTTTTGACTGCGTCTGAATTTTCTGGATGCGGTAGTTCTTCCCCATCCTTTATTGTGGGGATAAGACCACCACCGAATAATGTTGTTTTGACTACATATGGACCTTCATAGTGGGTGTCCATTTACCGCGTGAGTCGAGGCAAGGTAGCAGAATCTTCTGGAGTACTAGACCATGTTGTGGTTCATCTTGTGCAATACACCGTCACCTAGAAATAATTTCGAGGCTAATTTCCGTAGAGTTCATTTGTCGATGCTAGAGCCATTTTCTAGACGTTCTTGTTTTTTGAGGTATTTCTTGATGTCATAGAACCAAGGATTATCATCCGGTCTTTATTTGATAGAAAGGCAATATGTGGGCTCTTCAAATTATGATGCGTGGTTCGTGGTTCGGCCAAGTTACTTTGGACATAGCTGATATAGTTGCTGGGGCATCTACCATTTGAATTTCTTCTCACGGGATGTGATTGAAAGTGATCTTTGTGAATTCCGTAGTCAGTTTTAAAACATGATCCCGATATGGAATCAGTTTTGGATATTTAGTACCCCATTCGCCATTGACCTGACATATGGCTTGTGAGAATTCTTTAGAGAAGTCAAAATTCCCCCTATATCATGCCCAAGTGCATTTGAAGCCCCATAGAACATGAGTGTCCAACGTGCCACTGGCCCGGGTTCTTTGTCAGGCCCTGGTATTTCGTAGTTGCTTCTTTTTACAGCACTGTCTGTATTTGACCTTGGTCTGTTCCTGTAGGAACAAGCAAATATGTGCAATAATTTGATAAGCTTTTCTGTAGCTCCTCTCCAATATTGCCCCTTATCTTGATTTCTTTCGGATCTTCCTCTGTGCTCGGATTAATGGTCTTAATAGCCTCTTGATATGGTTGTATATTGTTAGCCTTTCGTTTATTTCCCTCACCATTTTCTCAGAGAGTTAAAGATCTTTATCATCTTCCTTTTTAGCTTGGTTGATAGGAGCGTCAAAATTATATCGGATCGCAGCAGTAACATTATCGGTGGCTTTGGGCATGAATTTGCACACTTATCATGTTTTGGTGCAGATTTAGTATATGAAATTTGAAGATGCATATGCAGAGAAAGTATTGCCATATTTAAATTTATGGAATAAATGCAAGAGAAAGATAAGGATCTTAATTGAAAACAAAATATCACTTTTATTAATCATAAATATTGTTTGAAACAAAACGGGGGAACCCATACAAGCAACCCCTATGCCCCGGGCTTGACATAGGTTCTTTCAAAAATAAGAAAAAAATTACTTAGGAAAGAAAAAGATCTCGGGAATCTCCACGGAAGTCCATCTTTTGAGTTCTTCTCCTGGGGTGCATTCTCAGATGTAGTCGGTTGCCCCTTTGGTGTTGGCTAAGTTGGATATCTTCACCACATGTCTGCCATGCTCTATAAAGGTCTCTTAGATCAGATGAAAACGTGCTTCACCCTTCAGAGTAGCTTTATATTTTTCTTCAGGGTATGGTCCGAATTGGACTATCCCCTGGTCCACTATATTTTGTAGCGTTCTCTCGAAGGCTTCATTATTTTCCAACAGGAATCCATATTCGAACAGATACTCCTTCAACAAGTTGATTAAGGTTTTTGCTTGTCTGGTTGCCCCAAATTAGTGACCACTTCAATTGAATTTATTGTCGGCCCATCGTGCGGAGGCATAGGGTTTGATTTGATGTTAGGTTTCTCAAAAGTGATATATTGAGATTCTAACAAGTCTTGAACCATATGCTTGAATGGCCAACATTGTTCTATGGTGTGCCCCGGAGAGTTAGCATCATACTCACATTTGGCATTGGCATTGTACTTTCGCGGGAACGGCCCGACTTGGGTAGCTAGAGGCTTGATTTCCAGCAAGGATGCCTTAACCAGCTTCTGTAATAACTGGCTAGGTTGCATGGGGAGTGGATCAAAGTTTCTTTGTGGCCTTCTGTCTTGCTTCTGTCCTTGTAGGATCCTTAATGGTTGTTGTGCCCTTGGTTGTGACGTTACAACCTTAATTTCTCCCTCTTTTCCTTTGGGGAAGTTTGAAGCAGTCCTTATTGAATTATGGGGTCCTGCTTCTGGCTCTTTTCTTAGTTGGTGACTGCTTGATGCACCGATCGTTTGAGCTACTTCTTTGAAAGCTACCCTAGGAATCTGGTCTTGTTTATCAATGAAGTTCTTTAGGACTAGGAGAACTTGATTCAACTCTCCTTTAATCGAACTCACATCACCTTTGACTTGGTCTAGATCTTCCTTGAATGCAGCTTGGTTTTCTTCGATCTGTTCCAGGGTTCTTTGTTGATAGACCCTTGTTTGATATGGTGGCCCAGGAGGTGGTGATCTTCTTCTATCTATGGCTTAACTAGAGAGAATTTTTTTTGAAAAATCGAGATGAGTTTTGATATGATATGCAGTTGTTTATGAATGCATGCATGCGAATGAATATGTATGAATATGAAATGGTTACTTGTTTTAAATGTCTTATTCATTTGGGTATGTATTTGCCTTTTGCTTATTATTTTACTTGGTGACTAGCTTAAAAATAGATACGCTAATGAGATATGGAAACAAAATGTCGTTATTGAAGGTAACATAATTCAGATATTGAAAAATATTACAACTTTAAACCAAAACTTGTTTACATAGACCTAAATAAAGGGGAATAAATCTTCTAGGCGCGCTTGCGGATGTGTGCTCTAAAACCATCGACCATTGCTCGACAAAGCTGGAGAAAGTCTTCAACGTCCTTTGGAAGAGGGACCATTACACTTTATGCGTCTCTCAAACTTCAAGGGATATCCTCAATGAGATTGTTGGCCAAGAAGGTAAGCTTTTCATGTCTGTCTTTATAATACCGGTACTCTTGATAAAGATGCAGGATTATCTTATGGTTATCTCTCCCTGCTTGGGCGATCTTGGTATACTGATCTTCCCAATAAATCTTTTCACCCCTCATTTCTGTATAAAGTCTCCGATGAATTAGAAAATCCTTTTGGAGGCCTTGTAGCTCTAGACACACATGCTCATATTCCTGAGTTCTCTGAGTCAGGAGTATTTCTTCCTCTACCCTATCAAGGTGTGATTTTACTTGTTCTTCTTGATCTAAGGAAGCTTGTGCCAAACTTTGGATCTGGGCTCTTAGGTTTTCCTCTAGCACCTTTTTGTCATGTGTTTCCTTTTCATACCATATAGTTAACCTTCCAATTTCTGTAATAGCCTCATCTAACTTTTGGTTGTGGGAGTCTAACTTAAATGTCGCACTCAATAGCCCTTCAGCTGTACGCTTTCGTTTGAGACTCTCCTTCTCCAATGCCTTTTGATCTCTCTCAATTTGTTGGTCCTTTGACTCAAGTATGAGTTGCATCTTCTTCTTCTCTTTGGTCATATTGAGAAGGTCGAGTTCTAGCCCTTCTTTTTCCATTTGAGCTTGATTTATGGAGCTCTTCAGATTATCGACTTATTCCAAGGATATAGGCATAATCTCTGGGACCTATGACTTATATTCTGGATCTATATCGAATGACAACTTGATAATTTGTACCCTATCTCAGACCCATCTAGTGTAGGGTTCTCTCGCTATGGAATTCTTGATTTGGGCTTTCCTTTTGTTAACATTGTTCTAAGCCCGGATAACCCTGTTAAGTAACCCTTGGTCTTATATACCCATGTCGTGTATGATCAATGGTTGGAGTTGTTCTTCCGATGGTCTGTCTTCCAAAGGATACCCTAACTGTTGTAGGGCTAAAGTAGGGTTGTAATTAATACAACCTCCAGATTCGATCAATGGAACATTAGGAAAGTCCCCACAACTATAGTGATGTCCCTAATACTCAGCTTCCTGGCATACCATAATACCGAGTTTGCGGTGAGAGACCTTAATTTCTGTGGCCACTCACGTCTGGTCAAGTTTGGGATCATATAGTCTTCTTTGTAAAGATGAGTCATAAACCAAGTATATAGAAGTGGGATGAAACAATTTAGCGTGCCTTTTCTCTTCTCGTACATCATATGCAAGGTGTAATAAATGTCAGCAAGCAAAGTGGGAGTTGGATCCGTATTAAAGACTTTCGCACCCCAGAATATGCTAATGGCCACAGTGTCAATATAGTCCATAATCTAAGGAAATAAAATTACACCAAATACCAGTAGCCCTAAACAATCGACACAAGATTCCCATTATTTATAATTAGAAAGTTCGAGTGCCTTAGCTTCCAAGTATATCCCTTGATTCCTTGTATCATACCTTCTCTTCGGTAATTTTGCATTAACTTAGGGTAAGGGATCCCTAAGCCTTTTGCAAAATCTTTGACCTCAACAGTTTGTCTGATGCCTACATATGCCTTCTCTTTGGAAAAATTCAGAATTCTGTCAACTTCTTCCAGAGTCGGTGCTAGCTGGAAGTCTTAGAAGGTAAAACATCTCAGTGGAGGGTCGTAAAACTGAATGAGGGAAGAAACAACATCCATTTGAACCTCTAATCTGGCCAAGTCAAGGGTATCCCTATAGCGGCGGGCGTACATCTTCAGAGCTCTCTCAGATAATTTCCCCTTTATAGTTTTAATTTCAGAAATGTCAGGCCGGAAGGCATTGACGCGAACAAGTTGTTTCCCTCTGGTATCCATTTTTTAAAGATAGTCAACGTGATCTTGATTTTATTATTATTTGTACCCCTTGTGAATAAGACAAAGAAATAGGTGACGAGTACATTGTTGCACCCCAAAATTTTCCCTCCCATATTTCTCCAAACATTTCAAGAAAAATCTCCAAGTGGCCCAAGATTGCTCAAGAGTTGGACAGTCAAGCTATCTCCTAAGGCAGTCAACCTCAAATTAGGGTTTTGTGTTGCATCAATATCCTTGAGTCCAAATGACCTCAAGTGCTCCACAATGTCCTAATATGCTCTCAAGATCATCCATGCCAAATTTCAAGCCTTGCAGAGGAAGTTTGCTGAGTCAATTGCTCAAAGGGTCCAAAAATCGACTCTGCTAGGGCAAAAGTCAACTGTGACCTATATACAGTCAAACTTCAAGATTTTTTCTCAACATTCTCATTTTGAAGGATATTTCCTAATTTTATCAAGGGTTGATCATGATTCATCAAGGATTGCTCAAAATTCATCAAGACTCAAAAGTTGCTAAATTAGGGTTTTGTAGGAAAAGTCAACTCAACTTTGACCAAGCATAATTTTCTCATACTTTATGAGAAATGACCCATCCAAATCTCATTTTGAAGAGGATGGAATTTTCTACAATCCATCTTCATGCCCCAAGATCAGAAAATGCACTCACAAGAAGTTATAAATTTGGACATTATAGGTCATTTTTGAAAGTCAACAAAAACACCTTTTTGACAAAGCTTATAATTTGCGCATGGAATATCAAAATGATATGAGACCAAAAGGGTTGGTTAGAGGACATCTCAAGCTTTCTAAAAAGTCCAAGAACACCTCCAAAGGTTCAAAATTAAAGAAGTTATGCATTGTTGAAGTTGGGCATTTTTGCAAATTTGCCAAAAGTCAACTATCCCCAAAACTTCAAATTTTGTCAAAGGGGCCCATTCATTTCCATTTGATTTGGGCTTGCCACATTCCACACGTGTCCTAGCTTCAGCCTTGTGTCCATTTATCAATTTTATTATTTTATTTGATTTTTTATTGAATTATTTCATTTTAAATCAATTTAAATCAAATAAAATCCCAAAACTTGATTACATGAGATCTTTTTCTATTTTCAGGACCTAATCATCATCAATGACATGATCAAACTCGTATCAAGCATTCCATGTGCAAAAAGATTGTATTTTTGGCAAATTAGGCAAGTTATCAATGGAGGATCAAATCCAATCTCAAGGCATTGATTTGGAAGGATTCAACCCACATTTGTTGACCTGCATTGCATATTACTTATACAAGCCAAAGCACACGAGATCAAGACCTAGAGACTGCAAGAACATCAAGAACCAAACTTGAAAAAAGGTGGAAAAAGTGCAAAACTGAAATCGAGCTTGGAGGCGTTTTCAAAGGCGAAACTCAACACTAATCCATTGCTGGACAATCACTAAAGCAAAATCAATCCAAAACCAGTCTCCATACGCGCACAAGGGCTCTATAAGTGTCTCAAAAAAATGTTTTTCGCTTGAATTTGTATATCCTTATTCTTGCACTTTTCTTACAAAATCTTTGCATATTCATGATTATCGTCCAATTTACAAGCATTCTACATTAGCCAATTGCATTTATCTGGCCTGTAACCCCATAGCCGAATCTAGGGTTCGTGGTTTGTTTTTTTTGGGCATTTCTTTTTCAGGCAAAATCAGCTCCATTGATGGACATGGACGTAACCAGGGGAGATAGACGAGTATAACCATGTGCTTGGAATCAATTTCCATGGACTGGAATGGATTTTAGGATACACATACGAATTTAGCTACAGATATAAATCCGCAGGTAAATTTACAGGGTTGAAGGAAGAAGATGATGACGCGTCTCCCCCTGGTTGGACAGTTCAAATACTTGGCGCGTTTTTGTTTATTTCTGGCATATTAATGTGTTTTCACTTATAATTATTATTGTCCATTGTATTAACAATTGAAGCGCGATGGTTGAGTGGAAAAGGCGTGTATCCAATATCCAACAGGACCTGGGTTCGAATCCCAGGTCCCTCATGTATTTGCTATATTTTTTCTACAGGTTATCCAATGCAAACCCAAGTGCGTAGCCTACCATGCTCCCTCATTCAATCACTTGCCAGATGGCCCCAGGCCAGATCTGGTGGTCCATATGTGATATCCACCATACTACCTGGTCAAAGTGCACACATGGGATCAGGAAAAGTCAGCCAAGGCCAACGAAATTGGGCCACCAAAATTGCTGAATAAACCTCCAAAAACAGGCCCAAACCTCCTAACTCTCTCTATTTTTATTATTTCTTTTAATTAATTATAATTCTTATTTTTATTATTAATCAACCAACCAAACTTTTTTTCTTCATAAAGTTAAAACCAAAAATATATTTCATTTTATAAATTAAATTTCAGCATTTTATTTTTTGTTAATAAATATTAATTTAATTAATTTAGTCTTAATTAGGAATAACTTTTAATATATTTTGCAATAATTAAAATTAACTTAGACAATTAGGTTTTATTAACATTGACCAAATTTATTTGTATTTCTTTAAATACCAAAAACCCAAAAATATTTTTATTAATTAATTTATTTATTAATTTAATAATTAGCCTAGATTAATCTCTTTCTTAACTAAAAAATAACCAAAAAATCTTTTCTTGAATAACAAAGGGTCAAAACCCTAGAACTCTCCCGATTTAATTTCCCGCACGCGATCCATTTTATATCAAATATTGTATCTGTTTCCGGAATGTAATAGCTTAATAGGACTATATTTATCGCTTTATTTATTTTTCACATTTAATTTTCAAGGGTTTCTTTTGGCGATGTAAATACCCGACGCCTTGTAATAGTTAGTTTAATTTCCGCAATTTAATTTCCACAACTTATAAACTGTTAGATGTTTGATAATAGGAAATGCATGACAAGATCGAATGTTTAACTTAAAATCAACATAGATAACCATTGACATGTACAAAGATAAAATAAACTGAAAACAACACACTCACACATGCGCACTCTTAGGATACACCTCACTTGGTTGCCTTCAAACGCGGTCATTAAGTATAATAAGTTTTAGAGGTCGCCCTCTTGTCCAAAGATCATAGTTGCCTCAAAACGGTTGCCTCGTAAAAAATGATCTAAGACATTAGGGTTACCGCTAAGGCGTCCTAACATTGCTTTAGTGACCGCAAGTCCCTTAATCGAATTGACCCTTAAAACTCCAACGACGGTGCTATCTACTCATCAATAGTGGGATAGCATTGTCTAAAGGACATTAGCATAAATTGATTCCTTTTTCGAGTAGGTAGATGGTTCTTAAATGCTTGCTCTTTCATAACAAAACAAAATTTCCACACTTACACACCTTTCAAACAGAAACTTCTTCAAACCCACAAACACAAAGAAAAGAAACTTTGAAAACACTTTGAGTAAGTACCTAAGAGCCTGTGGATAACCACAGATAGAAAGGGTGCTAACACCTTCCCTTTCTATAATCTACCCCCAGACACGAGAAACATCTCGAAAAAGGAATTTTTCTGTGCTTTTTTCCTTTCCTTGTTGGATAAAATAAAAGTCGGTGGCGACTCTTGCTTACCGCGACATTTTGCAAAAACAAACGCAAAACACAAACCAGCATTCCGAAGAACAGTCAGTTCTCTCCCACCGTATCACATACATGATGAATGTATGAAGGCATAGATGTAGGGTTGAGTGACGGGGTTTCGTGATAAGTACCCTTAGAAGTTAGGTTCCTTAATTTTGACCTATGGTTAATCTATCCTCCCAAAAGGTGGCTTCCTTAAGGGTATCATGAATAACACTAGAGGGACAAGGCACAAGGGCCTCCGTTAAGTGGAGCCTCTTTAAGGACTGAGACTTTCGTCTCAAAGTCGTGAAAGGTCTCGTCATGAGATTTTGGTTAAGGCCATTACAAAGAGTAATGGGTGTCCTTCCAAAGTCCTACTAGTCAAGAGGATATCTCTCGATAAGTATTCCTTTTTTGAAAGTCCACCGACTCTAGGAGAAGTCGTCACATAACCTCACAGGGATGATGTACCCCCTAAGCTAATAGACGAACCTTCTTTCTAAGGGTTATATTGAAAATATTTTTGAGAAATAAAAAATCCCGCCATGAAGTATATATGATGATAAGAAAATTGACAATAAATAAATGCAATAAATAAATAATGTAATAAATAAATAATGTAATAAATAAATAAATAAAAACCCAAAGTAAAAACCCTAAAACCTAAAGTTGAATTTCCCAGCAGAGTCGCCAGCTGTAGCGACTGGTTTTAAATACAAAGCTGCCACTACTAGTTTTTATCCTAGGGAAGGGAATCTAACAGAAAACCCTAATTCGCAGACAAAGATTCTAGGTTTCATACTTCTTTAGACAAAAGGAATGTGTTATGCACCTTTCATCTACTTTGTTCACAAGGATATTAGGTTTTAAGTTTGAGTTGGGATAAACAGGGTTTTAAATATTATTAAGGGAAAAGAGTTTTAATTTTTAATAGGGGAACTCGCTATGATTTTTGATCGTATGCCTACGTATCCTCTTATGAGAAATCAGAGTCCCAATTTGTAGTTCGTATGGGGTTGGTGTTTTTTAGGGGGTCACAAACGTACTTTGAATCACCTCGCACTTGGCTGGAAACTGTGATTGTGGAGATTTTGACTAAATGCGCGGCGAGTCAAAATCTGTGATTGCGAAAAATAGTATTTGATGTTTGTTAGTATTTTTTACAATGTTAATTGCGAAATATCTTAATTAATGCATGCTTAAAATATATTTTAATGTAAATAATATAAGAAAATATATGCATGAGTTTTGAATAAAAATAATTTATTTATGCTAATATAATAATATTTACATATAATAAATAATAATAATATAAAAATTAATATTAATAACAATATGAATTATTATAAAAATTAATATTATCAATAATAATGATTAAAGAAATAAATATTATAAAGAGAAAATAGAAGAAAATATAATAATTGTAAAAGAATATATAAAATAATTTAATTAGGCAGGGGGTGCAGTTTCTGTTGATAAGCAAAAATAAGGGGTGTTAATCAGGAATTCGGGCTAGGCCCAAATATGTTTTTTTGAAGGGGTGTGTACCGCTAGTTCTGAGTTAGTAAAAACAAGGAATGGGTGTGTGAATAATAACAGGCTAGGCCCAAACGCGGTTGAAAGGAGGTCAGGCTGATTGCATGCGGCAAGGCGTATTGTACTTATGATGAGACTTGGCCTTACGGCTGTCTGTTAGGGATCTAAGGGACGTGATTTTAAGGGAACATGGTAGGTATTACAGGAATGCATGTATGGAATCACTATGTAATATAATTATTGTTTTTTTTCACATTCTCTATTCACTATTTCATTTTCATCACAGTACCCTCATCTCCCTCCTTCTTCTATTTGCTACCTTTACAAACCATTTCTTTCTTCTAACCCTTAACTAATGTCTCCATGGTGGCTCAAGAGTCCTCCCCTTTTCCATCGTAGCTCTACCCACAAAACCCCAATTAACGATAAAACAACAAAAATTACCTTACCCCCTTCGCGATTCTGACTTCTAGTTTCGAGCGTTCCAGTTTCTAACCCTTTCTTCTTCAATTCGCAGGTTACAGTGGAGCTTGATGATGGTAATGTTCGGAGTAACGGCGGCGGACGGTGGAGTGATGAAAAGGGTCTCAGCAATTAGGGTTTCAGATGTTGAAACCCTAATTTCTCTTTCTCTCTTCGTCTTCAACGGGATAATATCGGTATCTCGATCTCTTCCTGCGTCTTCCTTAATTCTTCTCCAATTCCCCTATATATCTTCTCCAGTTTTTCTGTCCTCCTCCCCCCGTTCTGCTAATTCATGTTTAGTATTTATAGGTTCTAATTTTAGGGCTTTAGAATTTTGTTGTTACAAACTGTCTAGCACAATTAGGGATTTAACACTGAATTAGGGATTTAAAATCTGTATGATTCAATTTTTGTAATTGATTTGTAACGTAATGAAGATTTAGTATCGTTTTTAGATTTGATTTTGTTCTCCATATGTTTAGAAGTTCTGGGCATGGACTATAATGAAGATTTGATTTGCTCTAAAAAATATTAGATTTTCAATCAATTTGTACAGTAGCTGTATATTGAAGAAAAACGTGCGTTAATTCCTCACTGATTTGTACAGTAACCATTAATGGTTACCTTGGGCTTGCCTAGCTTGCGAACAAGTCCGCAAAACTATTACTGCTTTTTCTTGACGTCAAATGGGCCTTCTAGAAATTGATCCAGCAAGCACTAATAATAATATTTGACATTATTATAACCTTTTCAACAGTAATAACGTTTTCTTAAAAAATATATTTTTTTATTGAAATAACAAGAAGTTTTTTTTTTCTTTTAATAGTAATGCTTTTCCTAAAACAAAGCAGCAACATCAAATGGGCTAGAAATCTTAATGGGCTTGTAGTTGGCAATTGAACCCCTCCTTTTTGCTATAAACGAAATGGACCAAACAAAAATTGAGTTTTTGCCTCCCCTTAACAAATAATATTTAAATGGGCTTGGCTACATAATTAAATTTTACCCTCTCTTTTTTACTAACAACAATAATACTTAGTGGACTTATACTTGTAATCTCACTTTTCCTTTACCACTTAAATGGGCTTATGTAATTAAACTTAATAATTGTTTGAAGTAATTTTTATTTTTGAACCGCATGGGACATTGGCCAACATGCCTCGCGACTAGGTTTACGGTTGCACGAGTCTTTCTGATTTAGAAAGCCCCGCTTTCCTGAATTAAAACACACCCCTAGTCTTGGATAAAGATAGGCCATCAGATAATGCTGTACCATCTTTAATTAAATATTTCTTCTATTTTAATCTCGAAATATAAAAATCAATTGAGGTAGGACAAATTTGGGGTACGAAACTCATATCAAGATTTGTTTGTTAGATAAGTTGTTTATCCAAGTATGAAGACAAGGTTTTGATTCTGAAGACTCTGATACCTTGAGATATATTACAATGAAACATCTTCTGGAATATACATCATTTCACATCAAAAGTATTCCATTAGAAGAATAAAGAACAAATGTGTGATATCTTCTGCACTATATTCGCTACTTCATACCAGAAGTATCTCATTAGAAGAAAAGGTTAGAAACTGAGCTGGTGGCAAGGGAGTTCAGTGTCAACACTCCTAAAACATGTGACAACAACAAGAAGTGCAGAAGGATTTTTGATAGAGGAAAAAGGTGGAAGACCACCTGAGGATGATCAATAAATATGTGTTTCCATATGATATTATTTGTTTCCATCTTCTATTGTGTGTTTCTAATGCTACTTTGTGCTTCCATCAGTTGATTGTGCTTGTTTGCTTGTGTGCTTCCAATGTTATTGTACATTTACTCTATTTTTTGTCAATTTTTAGCTAAAAAGGGGGGAGTAAAGTGTAAGTGAAGTGTTAGTGATTTTTCTTGGAAGATTGTTTGTCCTGATGTTGATGTCATGTCAAATGTCTTGACATATTGATTAACATTGTGATAAGATTGTACAGCTGCTTAGGGAGAGTAGTCTTTGTTGTTGCTTGTTATGTATACAACTATTTAGGGGATCAAGATTGTCTATCATGCTTGTTGCTGGTGCTTAAGTGAATTTGCTTCTACTGCTACTACTGATATGCGTGTATGCATGATATCATCTAAGATGTCCTGACATCTTGCCTGAACTATTTTTATGGAGAACTTTCGTTACTCTGGTTCTCTTAGTTTTCTATTTATAAGGCTTATTTTTCTTTTGCTGCACGAGCCTTTGATGTATGAAATTGGAAAATTCATGTTTAGATTGTTTGGATGTTCCTTTGAGGGGGAATATTGATTATGTTTGACAGGGGGAGCAATGATCCTATCTGAAGTTGCTGAGCAATGTGCTATGGTGCTGAGTTTATTGTGTTGTGTTGGAATTATTTTGGCTGTGTTGATGTGATGTTAGACCATATGTCATAACATCTAATCTTTGGAGACTTTTGGAGTTTGAAGAAGAGTTGTGTGTGAGGCTGGGTCTTTCTGAAACTGCATTTAAACATTTTTGAAGTAAGTTTGATTAAGTTTGATAAAAAATATATCAACACTCGGAATCTCTCACGCAAGCGCTTTTTCGATTCTGACAAATTTTGTTCCATTTTTCTGCTATTGTAGTAGTTTCAAAAACCATGTTTCGGATAAGAATTTGGCCAAACCGAGTTAATTTTCGGAACTGTTGGCACGTTTCTATGTCACCTTAATTTTTGCGTTTAATTCCTGATGCTTTTCGATTAATTTTCTAACTTTCTGATACAATTTTTTTTTGCACATTATCTTCTGTTTCATTTTTGAATTGTAATACATTTTTGTGTGTTAGCTCATACTTTGATGTCAAGTAATATCATTTGGTTTTAACTGATTTCTTAAAAACTTTGTGAATTTAGCGTATCGAAATACATTTTGATTAATAACCTTTGAATTTCACAAGTTGTGAGTTGATTCCTATTCATCACACTTTTGGCATAAATACATAAACTCATGAATTGGAGTTGATTTGCAATTTTTGGATTAAATTACAATACATTAAATTCATTTGGTTTTAAGACTTTAATTCTTGATTTAAGATCAATCTTGAAGTTACACGTGCATGTGCAACTTTTGGATAATTATCTCTTGTTAATATTCAAGATTAATGCACTAAAACTTTGATTTTTGATCGATTCATTATGAATATTAAAATGCACATAATGCTATCCAGAACTTGTATTTCGCGTGTTCGTTGAGTTTTGGCTTGTGAATATTACTTTGTTGTACTTATTTGAGCATTTCTTCGATATCGGTAGCAAGTTTGGATGTTTCTAAACCCGTTTTTGCACCTATTTGCATAACTATGAAGTTGCTGTCCAGGAATGCTATGTTATGCTCTTTTGATTTGTTTTCTTTGTCTTATACCAATTCATGCTTCATTTTTGTGCATATTGCTAATTGTTATTATCACATTTGATTTTTGTTGTTATCTACTAACAAATTATGCGAGATGTGCATATTTTAAGAAGCAATTGAGATGCCAATCACTTTAGTGACAGATACGCTTTGCTTGCATATATTGTTTATGCTTCTGACACTATTTGTCGTTGATGCTAGCTTGCGGTTCCCTCCGAGCTTTTGCCATGCATTGAGTTTGTTTTCGCGGATTCTTATTATCTGTTTGGTATAGTTTCGGGCCATTTGTTGTAACATTACATTTACCGCTTTCCAGAGATAATGTATAGTAGGGACATTTATCGCTTTCTAGAAATCATGTGAAGTAGGAAGCATGAAATAAAGATCATGCGCTCGATGCATCTGTTTAAAGTCCTGTAGCAGCCACCGCTTTTTGTATGCTAATTGTGTTTATTTAAAATCCTATCTTTTAATAGGCAATTATGCCCGTGTTTTTATTTTTCTTGCATGTTTTTGTGTCGTTCTCGATGATAAGTTTGGTACTTGGTCTTGGATTCATTCTCGATGATGAGTTTATTCCAAGTGGATTAGGTTTACATTACCTTTTTGTCATTTACGATTATGTCAAAAATACAAAGAAAGGAATAATAATGTTGTGCACTTGGTTCATACCCGAATAGGGTGTTCCCTTTTAGGCTTGGTTTGGTTCATTCTCGATGAGGAGTCTCCTCCCTCTTTATGTTACTTATTGCACAAGCATAAAAATAAAAGAAATACTTAGATATTATTTTTCTGCGGTTCACTCTTGATGATGAGTTTTGTTCCCTCTTTTGTGTCGGTTCACTCTTGATGATGAGTTTGTTGTTCTTACTTGTTTTTTTATGCGCTTATCTCTTTGTACCTTTTCTTCTATTTGCCATGCACCCTTAGGACTTGCGATTTATTCTCGATGATGAGGTTATTCCGAATAGCAATTAGGATGGTTCTTTCTCGGATGAGTTGGTTCCTAGTAAACCTTGGTCCGAACCTTAAGGCAATCTTGATAACTCTAGGCTAGGAATAGGTTAGTCGCTCGTAGACTCTTCCTTTTTCCCCACTTTGCATGTGCATAAAATATACTCTTTCTTGGAAAATATTTAAAACGCCTCTAATAATCTCAAAACTCTTTCACAAAGGTAAAAGACACAAATAAATTCAAACTTCTTTTTCTCGCCTTTTGTCATTTCAATTTCGAACTAGATGTGTTATTTTCCCCTCTATGCAATACGACGCGTAATTCCCCAAGGGTCGGGTTGCATTATGTCTACTTGCTACGAGTCGCGACGATGGAATTATCCACCTCCTGGACCTTTTTGAGCACATTGATTCCTTTCTACTCCATATGTGTAAGTCTTCAAAGGTCGAGCTACAGGTAGAATGCAAAATTGATGTTGTTCCATAAAAAATACAAACCTACAAAAACTATTGAGTCGAACTACAGATGCTCTGATTCCTTAAAAGGGATATGTAGGCGGAGGATTTTGTGGGGCCTAATCAAGAATAATTTATAAATACTTCTTTCTTTTCCCCACACTTTTTCTTCTTTCTTTTGCATACATATCTTGTACAGCTCAGATATAGATTTCACACCCTTTAGCTAAACAACAAGAGTGTATACCGTAGATTACTACATTTCCCTTACCCGATTTCTTGGTTGAATGATTGTGATTTCTCCCTTTCAGGTTTTCTTCGATATTTCCCTTTCTCCTTCGTGAGATAAATAAATGTTCGGTGGCGACTTTATTGATTTTTATCCAATGAGTTTTGTCTAGTTCCTTCAGTATGCCAACTCCCATGTTGCTCGATGTTGCGGCTATCATTGGCCTTCGTCCTACAGGTGAAAATTTCATCCCTACTGCAGCTGATGAAGATGTTATTCCTTTTGATAAGGATGTCAACACGGTGTCTGATGAAGAGAACATTGCGTTTCTAGCCTTGTGGCTCTCTAAATATATTTTATGCAACAAGTCTCGAAAGGCGGCCAGATGTTATATTGTGTTGGCGCATCACCTCCACATGGGTCTAAACACCCGCTTGAGCGAACTCATCCTTGGGTCGCTTTATGAATCGCCCAGTGTGGAGGTCAACTAGGTGACTTCTCTTGCACCAACTGCCAGTTATATGCTTGTTAGGCCATTTTGGCTGCTACAATTATGGCTAAATGCCACCTTTGAGGATCAACTTAAATTGAAGCTTTCAGAAGCACATGAGTCATTATTTTACAGTTGTTCCATTAAAGGTCCTCGTCTTGCTGCAATGACATCTTCCAATAATGACCTGACTCGAGAGGAGGCGCTTAAGATATGCTTAAAGTTTTTCTTCAGGTGTACCTCTTTTCACCCCAGTATGGCGCCGTTTGCTTCAAGACCATGTGGTCCTGAATGGTTTACTCGACCATTTCCCCCTGCTGAGCCAACATAGTTCCCTGAATCTAAAGCCACTTGGAAAGCTTTTCTCTCCCATAGGCTTATAGCGTCTAGGGTGGCTGCTAATGACGGGGTAACACTTTTGTGTTACCAACCCAATCTGGTGGCTAGGAAATTTGGTTTGTGCCAACCTTTACTTCACGGTGATGTTTCTTTCGTCCTAAAGCTATAGCGAAGGAGAGTGCGCTCAGCGCCTCCAACACTTTGCGACTGACGCCCCCAACCTGAAACTCGTTGCCTTTGAACCCCTCTTCTATATAACAAAGGAGTTTTTCTATTGGTGGACTATGAGGTTCATAAAGAAAAATGGGAACCTCAAATCTTTCAAGCATCGATTGGCCAGCGCTTTCGAAGCTATGAATCAGCAATTTAAGAAAGGTGTGACTTATTATTGTGATTGTTGATCACGTTATTTTCTTTCTCTCTTCTTCATGCTTTGACCTTTAAATTTTGTCTTGTGCTTTTGTTTTCTTCAGCAGTTGAGCACAAGAAGCGTGCTAGGGGGGCTGTTAGTAGTGTAGTTGTTTATATTTCCGCTGACGAAGCTCCTGTAACTTCCTCTCAGGTAATATATTGATTTTTGTGTTCTCTTAATTGATTACATCCCCTGTCTAACATGTTGATTATGACGACCCATTTGCAGGCTGCTGAAGCCCATGTTGTTGTCCCTTCTGGACCCTCTCCAAAGAGGAGAAAACACTCTTCCCATGAGGAGAAGAAAGTGAACAACACGCCTTCCCCTGTCATCCCTTCCAAATCCAAAAAGCCTCGGTTGACTCGATATGAAGACGTTTAAAAAAAACTACTTCTGCCATTGTGCCTGCCACAGTGGTAGAAAAAGTACGAGTCATGCAACCAACTTTGACTCGCCCATAGAGCATCAATTCTAGCCCTGAAGAGGACTCTTAGGTATCTTTCTTTTCCCAAAACTCATTTCCACTTCAAGCTTACTTGCTCCTTTTTAGCTATTTCCTTACTTGTCTCTGTTTGTTTCAACGACCAATCCTTAAATCCAAGCAACGCCCCACCCAGCTCATTTTAAGGACTTCAAAGGGGAAAAAGAAAATGCATGTGATTCTGTCAGATAGTGAATCTAATGATAGAGATATCAATTCTCTTGTCAATCAGGGGCCCCGTGATTATTCTCCCATCAGTGAGGGAGTGGAAGACAATGTCCATAACGACAACTTAGAAGGGAATGTTGGAAATGATGAAATGGAAGGTCCTGAGTATGTTGTTAACATTGATGAGGCTATTAACCAGTAACCTTCTCAAAAATCTGAAGAGCCTCCTCAAACAAATGCTCCCTTTGGCGCCCTCTCAACTCCTCCTAACATGGTTCCTACCAACACCACCATGTCGCCTCAAGCCAATTCTACTTTAAAACAAAGTAGCCCTTTGGAATACTTGAAGTTCTTGGTGGCTGCTAGAAATCGCTCGGATGATGGGAGCTCTAGCACTTTGACTGTCTCTGGGAGTGTTTCTTCTCTTTGAACCCAAGGAGAAGTTCTCAGTCACCTTAAAACACAGCTCTTTCATGTCAATCTGATCAATCATTTGGAGGCGTTTCCTTCTGATGGCACTAAAGTCAAAGAGGTATTGTAAAAGCGTTCATACAGCCTCTCCTCAGGTCGTCACGTTTGTGGCTGGGGTATCTTCTTTTCTTGACCATTTATTGGTCGACTTGGCCAAATGCAAGGAGATCATTGGGAAACGTCTCTCTAAAGAAAAGGAATGTAACCCCGAATTGGCCTTTGTGGAGTCCTCCATAACTTCTAGTGAAGCACTAAAGAAAGTTGTTGATAAAGCCAAAAAGGAATTCAAAAAGAGGGTCGGTAATATCTCTTTGTGGCAATGATAAATTGTTGTCTTGAAATTAAAAATTGAAGAGATGGAGAAGAATATTGATGAAGCTGAAACCTCGCAAGATGTTGGATTTGAGACGGCTGAAAAGGCGCTGAATGACGAAGAGTTTATTGGGGTTCTTCACTAGGAGCGTGTTGAAGCGTTGGACATTGAGCTAACTGAACTGGATACCTCTCTTTCATTGACCATTGCTCGACTGTCACTTGCTCGAGACCACTATTTGACTCTCAAGGAAAATTTTCCCTTTTAGCCGACTTTGTAATGCCTATTGTATTTTGCAGGCCCTTTATTGGCCTTTTACTATGTAATGAATGGTTCTTTACTCTTTGCTTATTACAATTTCTTGAAACATAGATCTATATTTATTTAAGTATTTACCATTTACTCTTAATATTCGACCTTCTGACGTAAGCTCTTCGATCTCATAAGCATTGTTTGAAAAAGCTTAAGCCACTCAAAATTGTCCTTCCCAATTTGGTGACCATTTTCCTAGAACTCTATCTCTTTGATCCATGGATAATATCACTTTCCAAACCAAATCTCCAATGACGAATGCTTTTGCATTCAACCTTTTGTTGTAGGCCTTTGCTACTTGTTCTTTCTGCCTAAACAAAGTGTCTAAAGCTACTAGCCTATGTTCTTCAACATCTATCAGTGCATCATGCATCATTCCCTAATAATACTCAGTGGGAATATCTGATTGACTATATATTCTCACTGATTGCAAATGAATTTCCATGGGAAAAACTGCTTTGTGTCCATAAACCAAATTGAAAGGTGTTGCGTTAGTTAACTCCTTTAGTGAGTTTCGACATGCCCACAATGCTTGGCCCAAAGTTGTATACCAACTTCTAGTCTTTTGGCCAACATATTCCTTGATTAAACTTATAATGGTCTTATTCGCTGCTTCGACTTTCCCATTTTCATGGGTATAATATGGTGTTGACGTTAACAACTTGAACCCCATTTCTGCAGCGAGCTCATTCATCTTTCACCCTACAAACACAGTTCCTTGGTCAGTTGTTACGATCTCTGGTGTTCCAAACATATATATGATTTTATTTTGAATGAAGGCCATGACTTCCTCTTGGTCTACTTTAATCAGAGCGACTGCTTCTACCAATTTTGAAAAATAATCAATGCCTACCAAGATGTACCTGTGGCCTTTTGATGATGCAAGTTTAATTTCTTCAATAATATCCAAAGCCCACCCCCTGAAAGGCCAAGGTTTTACAACATAATGCAACTCACTAGCTGGTACATGTTGAATTCTAGCATGTTTTTGGCATCCTTGGCAGCTTTTAGCAAAATCAATGCAAGTTTTTTAACATGGTCGGACAATATACGCCTATTCAACACAATAACCATTTCATCTTCTGGCCTGCTTGACGCGTTCCACAAGCATCACTATGTACTTCATATGTTACCACATATGCTTTATTCTCTCCTAAGCATTTTAACAAAACTCCTTCAGGCGTTTTTCTGAATAATTCGTCTCCCATTAATCTATAATTTAACGTCATGTACTTAACCTTGTGCTCTGTCGACCCAATTGGATTTGTTAAGTAATCAACTATGGGGTTCCTCCAGTCGTCTTCAGCTAATACATCAATGGTGAAAACTTCTTCTACCATTTCAAATTTTCCAAAATACTCATAGTTCAGGAGATCAGGGATTACTTCAGGTGTTGTCCCCCCCCCCCCCCCCCCCCCACAGTTTTTGTCATTGGTGTGGTTTCAAACCTTAATTTCTCTTTTACCTCAATGAACTCATCTATGCATTCTTTGGATATTTTGTATCTAGATTCCAACTGGGTCATGTCATTCGCTTCTTGGTTGTCAATTCACTTGACTTGACTAATCGACACATTGTCAAATTTTTGAAGTAATGATAACTCTTTTCCCATATACATTATTAGATGGTCTTTAACGCAGTTGTATTCTTTGGTCAACTGTTTCACCACTACCTCTTAATCTCCTTTAATATTAACATCTCTTATTTCAACATCTAACATAATTTGAAGACCAATTATTAAGGCTTCGTACTCAGCCTCATTGTTAGAGCATTCACCTTTGATTTTATAATGAAATCTAGTTGGAATGTCATCCAGTGATAAGATAAAAATCCCTACCCCAGTTCCTTATTTGTTTTTAGAGCCATCAAAATAACATTTCCAAGACTTAGTGCTTACATAAGCTTCAGTAGTGTCGACCACAGAATGGTCGACTATAAAGTCTGCAATGATTTGCCCCTTGAGTTCTTTTGAAGGGACATATGTTAACGAGTATTCAGTTAATGCAAGTGCCCATTTACCTATTCGACTGTGCAAAATGTGTTTAGACAACATATGTTTCATGACATCAAAATTAGAAGAAACATAAACTTCGACTGGTTTTATATAATGTTTGAGTTTAGTACATGAGAAATACAAATATAAACATAGTTTTTCAATTGCATTATATCTAGTTTCAACGTCATTTAGTACTCGACTAAGATGATAAATGGCTCTTTCGACCCCATTTTCATCTTCCTTAGCCAACATACTTCCCAGTGTCGACTCTAACACTGCGATATATAGTCTCATGCCTTTGTTTTTGTTTGAAAGTGCCAACATTGGAGGCTTCATCAAATAATCTTTCAAGCGATTGAATGCCTCTTGGTGTTCGTTTTCCCACTTGAATTCAGACTCTTTACTTAATTTTAGCAAAGGAGAAAATGCCAAAGTTTTTCCGCTCATGTTTGACACGAACCGCCTCAGGAATTTTATTTGTCCTAATAAAGATTGGAGTTTTTCTTTGTTGTTGGCACTTTGGTATTCAAAATTTCCTTGGTTTTATTTTAATTGATCTCTATGTCTTTCTTGTGCACTAAAAAAATCATAAAATCTCCTGCACAAACTTAAAAAGCACACTTTAATGGATTCATTTTTAATACATATTCCCTCATTCTAATCAAATAATATATATGGTCGTCTAAATGACCAGCTCTCGAGGGTGATTTTACTATAATGTCATCAACGTACACCTGCATGAAGGTGTTTATGAAATCATGGAACATTGAGTTCATTGCTCTTTCATAAGTCGCCCCTGCGTTTTTCAAACCGAAAGGCATGACGACCCACTCATATGTGCCTAACGCCACAGGGCATCGAAATGCAGTTCTATGGGTGTCATCTTCAGCGATGAAAATTTGATTATAGCCTAAATATCCATCCAAAAGAATTAAATATTCATATTCTGCAGCCAAATTGACCAGCATTTCAGCCACATGCATTGGATATTCGTCCTTTGGGGTGGCTTTATTTAAATCCCTAAAGTCTATGAAAATTCTCAAAGTTCCATTTTTCTTTATAACAGGGACTATATTAGCTAACCATTTAACATACCTGGATGTCCTGATGAACTTTATCTTTAACAATCGTTCGATCTCTGCTTTGATTTTGGATATGACTTCTGGCACGAACCTTCTTGGCATCTGCTTAATTGGTCATTTTCTTGGATTTATAGGAAACTTCATGTCCACCATTTCTCTATTCAAACCAGGCACCTCATTGTAATCCCATGCAAAGAAGTCCCTGGATTTTTTGAAGTAATTCGATCACTTGATCCTTCATCTGGTTGCTGATCTTAGTGCTGATGTAGGTAATTTCTTTAATCGAACCATCACCCAGGTTGACTTCCTCCAAGGTATCTTGTGCTTGCATCTTCAACACATTGTCTTTGGATATTTCTCAAACCCTAACGGCTCTTCTTCGTATATAAAGTCAAGCCTCTGGATTTCTGAAGCTATTGTTTGGCTTGATTCTCCAAGCTCTTCCTCCATGACGGCCTCTGGTGCCATATTTGCAACCTCTGCAACCTCTAAGGCTGTATTTATTCTGTTATTGGTCATATATGCCAAAATCCTAGCTAGAGCATTCGCCTCAGGCATCATCATGGTTTCGTTCTTCTTCCCACCTAGTGGGCTCAAACTCCCCTTCTGTAGTTGGATGTGTGTCTAACTATTCTTGGTCCCAAATAAAACCATGAGTGGGGTGTAAAGTCAAAAAATTGATTGCATTAGGATGCGGCTTGAAAATTGCATCTTCTGGCTGGACGGTGGTATAGTTGGAAATGCTTTATCAAAATTCTTTTGATTCACCACCTTCGCATCAACAGTAAAATAGCTATGATCTACCTCTATGTTTTCAATGATCTCATCCTGATGCCTAATGCACACACTGATGCAGGGTGGATGGCACTGCCCCTATTCAATGTATCCATTTACGCCCTAACAACAAGATAAAATTTTCCTTGGACGCTATCACCATTAATATGAAGATGTGAAAAACACAAGAAGGGGGGGTTGAATTGAAAAACTTGGATCTAAAACAGCTTAATGACACAGTATTTTTATCCTAGTTCGTTTGATCTCAAACTACTATAGTCCACCGGTCAAGGTGATTTAGCCTCTCTCCAACGAGGTCTTAATCCAGTAATCTCAAAAGATTACAACAGCTATTTTAACAACTGTTAAAGTCTTCTTGAGTACAACCACAATCCGGTTAATCTCAAGGAACTTCTTTTACAATATAATTAAACAAAATGTGTTGTTGTTTTCTAACAAAACAGTTTATCACAACTGTGATAAATTACACAGATTAAGCTTAGAATAAGGATTGAATTTGCTTGAGCTTGAATATGCGTGGTTTGGAATTCTTAGCAAATTGTTGTGTGCGTACGTACGTGCTTCTTTTGCAAGCAGACTTGTTTATATAGGCAAGGAAAAGAAGTTGTCCATAAAGCAAGTTTAATGTTATTTACACACTTTCCTTTTGGAGAAGATCTTGTCTGAAGAAAGCCGTTGGCATTAATTCTGTCTTGAATGTACAGTAACGCTTCAGAGTCTTCTTTCCTTAACTGCTGATGACGCTTCAGAATATTTATGACTTGGTTGATGTGTTCTTGTTCAAAGTCAGAGTTTACTTGATTGAGCGCAGATTCTGGTCATCAATCTTTAGCATACAATTTGATTGCTTCAACGTATAGCACTTATTACTGATCTTCTGATGTTGATCCCATCAGAACTTCTGCATACATAAAACATATTTTTAAGGAGCATACTTGTTCGATATATATATATATATATATATATATATATATATATATATATATATATATATATATATATATATTCTTTGAATTTATTTATTCTTTGTATTTGTTATCATCAAAACTCTAACCAAGGGTTGTAGAATCAAACTATGTTCTAACAATCTCCCACTTTTTTATGATGACAAAAACCAGATTTTTCAATTAAAAATAAAGAATAAAAAGTATAGAATTAAGAAGAAAAACTCCCCCTTAGTTGATTACTTCCCTTAAATTCTTTGAGTCCTTGAGCATCAGAGTTTAACTGCGTCTTTCATCAGAGTTTTGTACATGTTCATGCTTTTCAGAAGAAAGAAGTTAAGTAGTTTAGAATGTTTGAGACTTCTGTCTCAGTAATCTGTTATTGAAAATATCTTATTCTTTCTCCCCCTTTTTGTCAGTTATCAAAAAGGCTATATAATCAGAGCTAAAAAGTTGATTTATATTAAAATAAGAAGCAATGATAAGAAGTTCGTAACAGAAGCAATGTAAAACAAAACGTTACAGATAAAAATTTTTTAAAACAAAAGAGAATCTAAGAGGGAGGAGGAAGGCGTGTGAACAAAGCTTCCATCAAGCCCTTGATCTGGGTGTTGGTTTCCTCTTGTTTGCTCAAAATGCTCTTGATTTCTTTGTTTGTATCATCCTGTTTATCCAACCTTTCCTTCATAACAATATTTGCTCTCTTCAGTTCTTCCAGAGTTTGCCTTTCATATGAGGGAGCTGGAGAATCTTCAGTAACTGGATGCTTCTCAGAGAATTCTGCAACTTGATCACGTTGAACCAATTCTTCTTCTAAGATCATCTCATCTGGAGCAGCAGTCAGAGTGAGACCTTCTGATTCTGGTTGAACTTTGTCTGAGGGACGATGTTCTGACCAGGGAGCATTATCCAGAGGGATAATCTCTTCCTTGAGCAGTTGGCTCAGAACTTGGTCTTCATAAACTTTTAGCAGATTACTGAAATTCTATTGAACCTGTCCATAGCTTTGTTCTTGCATCTTATGTGTTTTAGAACTTAGCCAGTTTCTGAACCTTGTCCAAAGATAATCAGAAGCAGCAGGATTAGTCATCTCAAGACTAGCTTGCTTCAAGGAGGTTATCCATTTATGCATTTCTGTTTCAAACATCAAGATACTAGTACCAACATCTGGTGAGGGTTCAGATGGTTTTGATTTTGGAATGGCAGTTTTGTGAGTTATAGCAGCTAGTCGTTCTAATGCAGTTAGATCAATGACAAGTTTAATGTTGTCATCTGGATTTCTCTTTGGTGATGGAGTGGGAGAGTCTGGTATAATTATTGGACTAGTTGGGGAATTTGGTGGTGTTGATTCTAGAGAAGAGGGAATTTATGGAATGTTCGGGATGGTGAGGGGAAAACGGATGGCCAGAGGTTCAGTGATTCCTGGAATAGGGATTGTATCTGAATCTGAAGTAGGTTCTTCAGATTGGTTGGATTGAACATTGTGAGGTTCTGGTTCACAGGTCTCAGCTGGTTGGTTCTCAGAAGTTTGAACTTCTGGTTGTGATTGTGCAGGTTGTGGATATGGTGGATGAGGAATATCTGGTTGTGTAGAGAGGTAGTGGAATATCTTGTTGTGGAGCTTCTGTTGTGTTTTCGGAATTTGGATTATCAGGGATTAGAGGATTTGGATTTTTTGGTGTGGGAGCTGAAATATCTTGGTCAAACGAGTCAATGTCTGACAGAAATTTTGCAAGTTCTAGTTCAGTTGATTCAGTATTTGGATTGATAGGAAGGGAATGAGTTTCTCTAAGACTTAGAGTTTCTGAGGGGTCAAACCCTATGTTAAAATTATCAAAAGTTTATGGGGTTGGAATTTCTGATTGGGTAGGTAAGGGTTCAGATGTTGATAAAGATATTGATTCTAAAACATTAACAGAAGAAGGATTACCTTTCTTTTTAGCAGCTTTTGGAGTCCGCTGGGATGATCCTTCTGTTGTTGCCTTCCTTTTCTTGTTCTTCTTCAACACAACTCCTGGATATTTAACCCTGGTAAATATCTGACGATTATCTCAAACTTGGAGTCAATCTCAGAGAACATAGGAAAATCATCCAGAGGAATTCTTTTGAAAGTGATGGTTGCAAAGGAAGTAACGTTGGGTTCCATTTTTATGTTCTCAATAATTTTCATCTTTTTAAGATTCTTTGCATTCAGTGGCTTCCCAGCAGTTGCCTCTAGTGAGCTGATTTCTTGTGCTTCAGTCAGATGCTTTATCAGCCTATTCTTTGTCAGAATATTTGATATGAGTCTTCCAAGAGGTATCCAGTCCCTTTTGGTACGCTCATCTTCTCTTGTCTCCTTAACACTGGTCCTCAGATGATTAAATAGTAAGTGAGCAAGATTTACCTTAGTCTTCTTGGAGATAAAGTAGATTAGAAACTGCTGATCAATGTTTATGTGATCAGGAGAGCTGGTTGGCTTCCTGTGGTGGATGCATCCCAGAATTATCTTAGCCCAGATTTTGTGATGATCCTTCAGATCCCTTATCTTGTTGGAGGGAAGACCCAGAGTGGAAATTTCTCTTGCAATTGAAGCAACATCAGAACATCTTTCAGCCATGTCTATAAACCTTACACCACCACCATTATAACCTATCAGTCTTGCAATTAAGTCTTCAGTAATGACTATCTTCTTCCCCATGACATACGAAGTGACTTGATGGTTTGAGTATGAAGCATGAATCCTGAATTCTTTCACAAGAATTGGAAACGTTGGACCTAGAAGACGGTCAAAAAACCTGTTCCATCCTTGAGAATTAACCTCTTCAGAGAGATTGAATCCATTTTCTTGAAGACTTTCAAAATCCACAATTAGTTTTGAAAGGACTTCCAGGTTGTCAATGGGCGTGAGTAGAGTTCTGAGCGGTTCTTCGTACTGTTCCAAAGAATCTTTTCTCTGAGCATTGGTGTTTGGGACGCTTGAAGAAGCCATGTTCACACAGAAAATTTGAGAAAGATGAAAGGGTTTTTGAGAAAGTACGAACAGAAAACAAATAGAATGTATTGAGAGAGTAAAAGAGAAAGAGTGTAAAGAGTGAAACTTGTGTTTAAATAGATTTTTGAAAACATAAACTGCAAGAGAGAGAAATAATTAGTAATGATTATAAGCATTAATGACAGCTGATTTTAGGGGATTCAGAAAGATATTGGAACGGTTACCCATGACATGTGTCTTAATGCACCCAATCAGCGCTTTTGACCTTTCAGAAAGGTGAACGCGTGTTCAGCCTCAGAAGGTAGATGATGAATGGATGAAAATTGTTTGCTTACATGAATAGCACACTTCTATCCTTGAAATGAAACACTCAGATCTTCAAGGATAGATTCTGATACAATCTGTACTTCTAAAACTCTGAAGGCAGGTTGATCAGCAGTTCACAGAAAATAACCAAAATTCTGAAGGTTAAGATATGTAAATAAAACAGTTTATTCTGGGCAAAGCTTCATGCTGAGATGTTTCAGAAAGAGGTTTTGTAAAGACATCAGCCCATTGATGGTCTGTGTCAATGAATTTTAAATTAAGA
Organism: Vicia faba; assembly: GCA_948472305.1. Classification (NCBI taxonomy): domain Eukaryota; kingdom Viridiplantae; phylum Streptophyta; class Magnoliopsida; order Fabales; family Fabaceae; genus Vicia; species Vicia faba. Next base: position 269,872 of record CATIWC010002506.1, on the reverse strand, counting down.
ATCCCTTTCTGAATATAGTCCCTAATAAAATGATGTTTTATTTCTATATGCTTTGCCCTAGAATGCAAAATAGGATTTTTACTGAAAAAAATAGCAGAGGTATTGTCACAGAGGATAGGGATGTTACTCTCAAATATATTGAAGTCCTCAAGTTGACTTTTCATCCAGAGCATTTGCATACTACATCCAGCTGCTGCTATGTATTCAGCTTCTGTTGTTGATAGAGCTATTGTGGATTGTCTTTTGCTGGACCATGAGATCATATTTTCTCCCAGAAACTGGAAGCTTCCAGAAGTGCTTTTACGTTCTACTCTATCTCCAGCAAAGTCAGCATCACAGTATCCTACTAAGCTGTAATTACTTAATTTTCTATAAAACAAACCCAGATTAGCAGTACCTTTCAGATACTTGAAAATTCGCTTAATTGCTGTTAAGTGAGATTCTCTAGGATCTGATTGGAATCTAGCACAAATGCAAACACTGAATAGAATGTCAGGCCTTAAAGCCGTCAGATAGAGAAGAGAACCAATCATACCTCTGTAGACCTTCAGTTCTACCTTTTTAGTTACCTCTTCTTTTTCCAGAATTCATGTGGGATGCATTGGAATCCTTGAGGGCTTACATTCTGAGAGATCAAATTTCTTCAGAAGTTCTCTGACATATTTGTTCTAATGAATGTAAGTTCCTTCTGGAGTTTGATTTATTTGAATGCTCGGAAAGAATTTTAGTTCCCCCATTAGGCTCATCTCAAACTCTGCCTGCATACATTTAGCAAACTCTCTTCCCAGAGAGGGTTTAGTGGATCCAAATATGATGTCATCAACATAAATTTGAAACACTAATATGTCATTCTTAACTGTCTTACAGAAAAAGGTTGTCCACTTTCCCTCTGGTGAATTCCTTTTCTAACAGGAAGTTACTTAGTCTTTCATACCAAGCTCTGGGAGCTTGTTTCAGACCATAAAGTGACTTCTTTAGTTTGAAAACATATTCTGTATTTTTGGAACTTTCAAAACCAGGGGGTTGGTGCACATATACCTCTTCTTATATATAGCCATTTAAGAATGCACTTTTGACATCCATCTGATACAGAGTGATGCCTTTATTAACAGCAAATGATATTAAAAGTCTGATAGATTCTAACTAGAGACTGGAGCAAAGGTTTCTGTATAGTCTATCCCCTCTTGCTGACTATAACCTTGTGCTACCAATCATGCTTTGTTTTTAATGACTTCACCTTGCTCGTTCAGTTTGTTTCTAAACACCCATTTTGTACCAATGATGTTGAATCCTTTTGGTTTGGGAACCAGATCCCATACGTCATTTCTGGTGAATTGATTTAGCTCCTCTTGCATTGCCAAAATCCAGTCATTTTCCAGAAGTGCTTTATCAATTGTTGTTGGTTCAATCAGAGAAAGCAGTCCCATGAGGGATTCTTCAGAGTTTCTGAAAGTAGATCTTGTTCTGATTGGATCTTCCTTCTTTCCCAAAATTGTATCTTCTGGGTGATCAATGCTGCTTCTGGATGGTCTTTTCTGGAGTTGATCAATAGAAGGTACTGGATTACTTGTAGTGACTCTTTTTGATGTTGAGGGAGTGACTCTATTGAGAGCCTCTGATGAGTTATCTTCAGTACCTGTGAGTTCAACTTCCATACCTGCAAGGAATTCATTTTGCTTTGACTTTTGAGAGTCAAGCTTATAATCAAACCTAACACTGATTGACTCTTCAACAATATGTGTTTCTGTATTGTATACTCTGTACCCTCTTGAGCGTTCAGAGTATCCTAACATAATACACTTTTGTGCTTTAGAGTCAAACTTGTTCAAATAATTTTTTGTATTCAAAATAAAACATGTACACCCAAATGGGTGAAAATAAGAAATGTTGGGCTTTCTGTTCTTCCATAATTCATATGGAGTCTTTTCCAGAATAGGTCTTATGGAGATTCTATTCTGAATGTAACACGCTGTGTTTATTGCCTCTGCCCAGAAGATCTTAGCAACGTTAGTCTCGCTGATCATGGTGTTGGCCATTTCTTGCAATGTTCTGTTCTTTCGTTCTACAACTCCATTTTACTGGGGAGTTCTAGGACAAGAGAAATCATGCAGAATGCCTTTTTCATTAAAGAATAATTCAAAATCTTTATTTTCAAATTCTCCACCATGATCACTTATGACTTTGACGATTCTAAGATCCTTTTCATTCTAAACTTGGTTGCAGAAGGTAACAAACACAGAGTGTGACTCGTCCTTGTGTCTTAAGAACTTTACCCTTGTCCATCTGCTATAGTCATCTACGATTACTAACCCATACTTCTTGCCATTAACTGAAGCAGTCTTTACTGGTCCAAATAAGTCAATGTGCATAAGTTCTAATGGCTTAGAGGTGGAAACAACATTTTTGGATTTGAAAGCCGGTTTTGCAAACTTTCCTTTCTGACATGCTTCACACAGAGCATCTGAATTGAACTTCAAGTTAGGAAGTCCTCTGACCAGATTGAGTTTGTTAATCTGAGATATTCTTCTCATACTAACATGTCCCAATATTCTGTGTCAGATCCATTGCTCGTTGTTAACAGACAGTAGACATTTTACATTCTGACTTTTTAGTTCAGAAAGTTTGATTTTGTAAATGTTGTTTTTCCTCTTTCCATTAAATATGATAGTCCCATATTTCTGACTAACAACTTTGCATGAATTTTGATTGAAGATTATACATAACCGTTATCACTTAATTGACTTATGGATAATAGGTTATGAATTAATCCATCAACTAATAACACATTACTTATAGAGGGAATATTTCCATTACCTACTGTTCCAGAGCCAATGATCTTTCCTCTCTGTTTGCCTCCAAAGCCCACATGGCCTCCAGGCTTAAGTTCCAGGCTTTGGAACATATGCCTTCTTCCCGTCATGTGTCGTGAGCAGCCAGAGTCCAGGTACCATGATTGGTGTCTTTGCTTTCTGCTAAAGATATCTGCCACATGTATGATTTTATCCATAGGTACCCATATTTTCTTGGGTCCTGATTTGTTAGTTTTACCAAAATTCTGATTGAATTTTGGTTTGACAGAATAATCAATACTCGTGTATTTTATGTCATGTGTGTGCCCATATATAAAGTGTGAATCAAGTGGAGTGCGTTTTATAACTAAGTCCATGGAATTTTTTGGTGTAGGTACCTTACCTTGATATCCTATCCCTTTTCTGCCGTTTCTGCTAACTCCATAGATCATTGAAGCCATCTTGCTTCTGTCCATGTTTTTACCTAGAAACTTCTGAAAGCTGTGATTATACTCTTTGATGATCTCATCAGCATTGCTGGGAGTTTCAGGGATTGTTTCCTTCTCAGAGTTTTGCAAATGGTTTTCTAATTTTGAAATTTTTTCTTTTAATTTAGAATTCTCCAATCTGAGACTCTCAGTCTTATCAGAGTCAGAAGCAAAATTCCTTTTCAGGTTTCTAAATTTGACTCTGATCTGCTGATATCTTTCCAGAATTTCATTAAGGCTTTCAGCAAGTTCAGCCTTAGTAAAGTTTATAGTAAAGTCAGGGAATACCTCTTCAGTGTCTGATTTTGAGTCTGAACCAGAAGCTTCATTGTCTTCTGATACGTTTTCCATGAGAGCTATGTTTTCTCTTTCATCATCTGATTCTGAGTCAACTTCAGATGTGTCAGAATCATCCCATGTAGCCATGAGGCTTTTCTTCTTTTCCTTGATAAATTTATTTTTAGGCTTCTCCTTCTGAAGCTTTGGGCAGTCACTTTTGTAGTGCCCTTGCTCGTTACATTCATAGCAGATGATGTCTTTGTTGTTTGGCTTTCTGTATCCTGAAGAGACTTCAAATCTTTTGTGTCCAGAGGAGGATTCTGACCTTCTATATCTGGATGAGGATTCATTCTGATTTTCTGATCTTCTGGGATTCCTGAACTTTCTTTGCCTCTGCTTCCACAGTTGGTTCACCCTTCTGGAGAGGAGAGACAGTTCATCTTCTTCTGATGAGGATCCATCAGAGGTTTCTTCTACAACCTGCAAAACTTTGGAGTCAGATTTTCTAGTAGATTTTAAAGCTAATGGCTTACCTTGCTTTTGAGTTTGTCTTCTTCTAGCTCTATCTCGTGACTTCTGAGGGAGCTGACAAGTTCCTCCAGAGAGATTTTGTTGAGATCTTTGGCTATCTTAAGAGCTGTGACCATTGGCCTCCATTGTTTTGGCAAGCTTCTGATGATCTTCTTAACATGATCAACAGTAGAATACCCTTTGTCAAGAACTTTTAGACCAGCAACAAGAATTTGAAATCTTGAAAACATAGTTTCTATTGATTCACTATCTTCCATCTTGAATGCCTCATACTTTTGAATGAGCGCAAGGGCTTTGGTTTCTTTGACTTGAATGTTGCCTTCATGCGTCATTCTCAGAGAATCAAACATGTTCTTGGCAGTTTCTCTGTTTGATATTTTCTCATATTCTAAATATGAGATGGCGCTGAGAAGAATTGTTCTAGCCTTGTGGTGGTTTATGAATTCACGCTTTTGTTGATCAGACATCATTTTCTTGTCTATCTTCTGACCACGTCCATCCACTGGATGTGTGTATCCATCAGTCACCATATCCCATAGATCAGCATCATGGGCCAGAAAGAAACTCTCAATTCTGTCTTTCCAGTAGTCAAAGTTCTCTCCATCAAAGACTGGAGGTTTGCCACCGAATATATCTCTGTCTTCATTGTTGTCATTGCTGATATTCTGGCTTGGTCCCGCCATAGTGTTTTTCTGATGCTGGATCTTGTATTGACACGGTTAAGTGTTTAAGCTCAGAACCAGGCGCTCTGATGCCAATTGAAGATGTGAAAAAAAACAAGAAGGGGGGGTTGAATTGAAAAACTTGGATCTAAAACAGCTTAATGACACAATATTTTTATCCTGGTTCGTTTGATCTCAAACTACTCCAGTCCACCCGTCAAGGTGATTTCGCCTCTCTCCAACGAGGTCTTAATCCACTAATCTCAAAAGATTACAACAGCTACTTTAACAACTGTTAAAGTATTCTTGAGTACAACCACAATCCGGTTAATCTCAAGGAACTTCTTTTACAATATAATTGAACAAAATGTGTTGTTGTTTTCTAACAAAATAGTTTATCACAACTGTGATAAATTACACAGATTAAGCTTAGAATAAGGATTGAATTTGCTTGATCTTGAATATGTGTGGTTTGGAATTCTTAGCAAATTGTTGTATGCGTACGTACGTGCTTCTTTTGCAAGCAGACTTGTTTATATAGGCAAGGCAAAGACGTTGTCCATAAAGCAAGTTTAATGTTAATTACACACTTTCCTTTTGGAGAAGATCTTGTCTGAAGAAAGCCGTTGGCATTAATTATGTCTTGAATGTACAGTAACGCTTCAGAGTCTTCTTTCCTTAACTGCTGATGACGCTTCAGAATATTGATGACTTGGTGGATGTGTTCTTGTTCAGAGTCAGAGTTTACTTGATTAAGCGCAAATTCTGGTCATCAATCTTTAGCGTACAATCTGATTGCTTCAGCGTATAACACTTATTGCTGATCTTCTGATGCTGATCCCATCAGAACTTCTGCATACATAAAACATATTTTTAAGGAGAATATTTGTTTTATATATATTCTTTGTATTTTTTATCATCAAAACTCTAACCAAGGGTTGTAGAATCAAACTATGTTCTAACAAAATAATGTTGGCCTCGAAGTCAATCCAACTGACAAATTCACTTACATAACACTCAAGATGTGACTTGTCTTTCCTTCATAGTTCGATATGACCATATTTTATGGTTTAAGGTCTGTGTCGAACTTACCAATTTTTGTTAACAATGATTGTGACATCAAATTAACAGCAGCACCACCATCAACAAACACTTTTTTCATCGGGAACCAACAACCTTAGCCCTTATGAACAGAGGTTAGAGATGATACATCATGTCAGCTGTAGGTTTCATATGTTGAATGTTGCTCTTATACCACCCCATTGTTCATGAAATAATAACACAGAGGTTTTTGACCTGCTGATTCTTCACACATGTCTTCCTTCTCATCCCCAGACGCCTATGAGGCGAACCCATATTCATTGGGAAAAACCGACACAATGTTGTAGTGAATTATGAAACCGTCCTCTGAACTATCTTTAAAATCGTCTGATACTTCATCCTCCTTGTTATCATCACCAAGATCCTCAACCTTTGCTGGCGACTCATTTGCAACTGGCATCGACAACCTTTCTTTCGCCAGTCGATGTTGTACTTCCTTTTGGGCGCTTTCACCCTTTTGTAGAACAACCTCTGTTCTATCATCTCTCATAGCTTTCTTATTCCTCTGTTGTAGAACAAATTTTGTTGCAGCCTCCCTTGCCGATTTCTTGTTCCTATGAAACCTCCTCCATTGAGTTCTTGTCATAGGACTATTCCTTTTATAGGTGGGAGGAACATGGTATTTCTTTGGGATGATCCCTATTTCAGAAAGTTGAGTCGAACTAGATCCTTTTTCCATCATCTCCCATTTTTGGGTCGAACGTGACCCTTTTTTCACCACCTTCCAGTTCTGATTTCCCCCCTAGAATAAAAGGGACGAACATAGTTATTGTTGGGCACATAAGTTGGTGGAACAAAAGTTCTCAGATATGGAAACTTGGGTTTCTCTCGAGGCACTTGAATGTTGTTTATCCCCTTAGCATGGTCGAACAACACTTTTGGACTTTTTTCCTTGATGGTGCTTTTTCTTCAGCGCCTAAATCTTCTTTGCAGCTTCTTCGTCGTAGATCACGTTACAGTTTGGGCATAACATGGATCTAGAGTTACTCAACTTTCATCTGTTCAGAAAGTCTACCAACTCCTCTTCAGATTTAGGAAACATGACCTTCATTAATTCAGCCACGATTTCCTCAAAAAGCTCTTCATCTTTGCAGTCCATTTTTGCTTTGTCATCCTGATCACCTTCAGGCTTTTCAGCAAAATCAACAATCGTCACTTCATGTGGCTTAGACAGATTGTCATTGCCACCTTTCAGACCCTTAGTAGCCTCGACTGATGTAGCAAAACCTGGTTCATCTTCAAGACCATCAGTAGCCTTGAGAGTCAATGTTTCTAGCGAGTTGATAGTGTCTACCCGTTCGTCTATGAGGCCCTCAGTAGCCTCCATCACCAGCACTTCAAATGGCTCCACATAGTGTGCATCAGCCACATATAAGAGATCCGAGTCGATCTTAATAGTTTTTGGTTTCTCACCAAATTTCAGTCAACCATCTTTGAAAGCCTTTTGAATCAAATCCCTAAAAAGAAAACATTGAGAAGTATTATGATCCAAAAAAATTATGATATTTGCAAAAACCTCTTTTTTGTTTTTGCTGTAATGGTGGATCATTAGTGCCTGGGAGCACTATAATATAACCATCTGAAACTAAAACATAAAATAATTCATCACATTTTGACACATAAAAAATATATGTTTTAGTATTAATGTTATCATTTTTTGGACCTTTAACCGTCTTCCCCTTAGACGGTCATATAGGTTTAAATACATATGGAGATCCATTTTTCAATTCGGCCACATTAACCTCTCCTTCTTCCATGTATTCATCCCCATACTCTATGGAATAATTCTTTGTGTCAACATAGGCAATTATGCCTTTTCTATGATCCTTTGACACTCTAACTTTCTCTGTTTTTGAACGTTCGACATATCGAACCTTACCACCTAGGTGGGACATATCTGTAATACATTGAGGATCAAACTTTTTCGTAATAGAATAATCTAACCCCCAACAGCCATTTCGACCGGCTCATGTTCAGGAACCCTAGTAAAGTATCTAGACTTTAGGACCCTAAACCTATTCAAATACTCTTCCATCGACTCAGATGACCTTCTCTTCACAGAGGATAATTCTTTTAAAGTTATCTTAGGCTGACAAACATAAAACTATTCATGAAATATCCCCTCAAGTTATTCCCAAGTATGTATAGAGTTTGGAGTTAATGTTGTAAACTAATTAAAAGCATTCTTTGTCAAATAATTAGGAAAATATATTAACTTTAAGCCCGCATCGTTGGTGATATCGCCAATTTCTATTTCGTACCTAGCAACGTGTTCAATGGTCGACTCACTGGCCTCACCAACAAACTTGGTAAACTTAGGAAGCTTACATACGCTAGGTAATTCTTCCTGTCTAATGTAATCAGGCAAGGGTGAAGAGTAATTGGGCCTCTAGAGACCAACATTTACTCCAGATCATGTTAATACTTCTTCTACCACATTTAGTATGTTGTTACGGCCATTAGTGGCATTTCTTAACACTCGATCAGCATCTTGGTTTATCCTAACTATGAGCGGCCTAGGTTCATATTATTTAATAAATTCTTCCTCTTCAAAAGTGGATGTTTCCACTCTTTGAGGTCTAAAAGGACGCTCATTGTTTCCCCCCTCTAGTTCCTCAAAAACCCTTAACGGCTTGTGGCACGTTTGAGTTTGAGTTGGTTAGACCCCTAATGAGTCGATCAATCTACCTATTTGGTCAAGTACAGGGTTTAGGGTGACTCCCTTTACTTCCTGTTCTTAATTATTGTTATTATCAAGAGTGCGGAAACCATATTTTATTTAAAGGGGATTATTTTTAAAGAAAAGTTTTTTATTTAAAACCCAATTCAAACCCCCCCCCCCCCTTTCTTGTGTTTTTCACACATTCAATTGGCATCAGAGCTCCGATTCTAAGGTTATAAAAGTTTGCATTTTTATCAACACTTAACAGTGTTCATACCGATCCAGATTGTGTGAAAAGCCAATGGCTACACCTGTTGCTTCCACTGTTGATAATATGGATAATGATAGAGACCATTATAGTGTAAAACCTCATATGTTTGATGGAGCGAAGTTTGACTATTAGAAGGATAAAATCGAAAGTCACTTTTTGGCATATGACTTGGATCTATGGGATTTGGTAGTTGATGGCTACACTCACCCAGTAGATGATAAGGGTCTGAAGATTGCAAGAAGTGCAATGACAGATGCTCAGAAGAATGTTTACAAGAATCATTACAAAGTGAGAACCATTATGCTTAGTTCTATTTCCTATAATGAATATGAAAAGATATCTGACAGAGAAATTATAAAAGGCATTTCTGATTCTCTTCAGATGACACATGAAGGCAATGCTCAAGTAAAGGAGACAAAGGCTCTTTCCTTAATCCAGAAATATGAGGCTTTCAAGATGGAAGATGAATCTGTGGAAACGATGTTTTCAAGATTACAGAGACTTGTTGTAGAACTTAAGGTTCTGAACAAAGGTTATTCTACTTTAGATCATGTAAAGAAAATTATCAGAAGTGTGCCTAAGAGATGGAGACCAATGGGAACTGCTTTGAAGTTGTTAAAGGATCTGAATAACCCGAGTCTTGAGGAACTAATCAGTTCTTTAAGAAGTCATAAGATAGATCTTGAGGAACATGAACCTAAGAAGAAAGTTAAATATGTGGCTTTAAAGTCTAAGCCTGGAAAGACCAAGGCTTTTCAAGCAGAAGAAGAATCAGAAGGATTTGAAGAAGATTAAGATGAAGATTAACTTTCTCTGATATTTAGAAGGATAAGTCAGATATGGAAACATAGACAGAGCAAGTTTAGAGGGTCAAGAAGAACAAACGGTAGATCGGAATCTACATTTGGTCAGAAGAATGCTTCTGGAAAAGAAGTTACCTGTTATAAGTGTAAGGAGCCTGGACATTATAAGAATGAATGCCCAAAGCTCAAGAAAGACAAGAAACCTAATAAGGCCTACAAAGCTAAAAAGGGTCACATTGCAACATGGGATGATTTAGAGTCAGAAGAAGAAAATTCTGATGAAGAACATGCCAACATAGCATTCATGGCAATGACCAGCACGAGTGAAGCAGTATCAGAGGACGAACTGGCACTTGATGATGAATCAGACCCTGATGATGACAAAGAGGTACTTTCTTCTTTATCTGTTTCTGAACTTGAAATTGGTTTATCAGAAATAACGAAATGGTATCAATCTCTAAGTAAACACAAAAATATGAAAAATAATTTTGTAGTTACTTCTGAGAACTCTATTAAAGATGAGAAAAACCTTTATGATTTAAATGAAAAATTATTTGTTTTAGAAAAATCAAATACTGCTCTAAAAAGTAAAGTTTCTAGATTTGAAGAAGAGATTGTCTCTAGAACATATGTTATTGATGAAGTAACCAGATATGATAGAGCTTTTTATCACTTCCTAGTTAAAAGCATAGATAAAAGCAAAATGTCTTCAATGATCTATGGAGTTAGCAGAAACGAAAGTAGAGGCTTGGGATATTCAAGACCATCAAAAATAATTGATGAGACTCTCAGTGTCAAACCAAAACCTCTTTTTGAACATTTCATGCTTGCTGGAACCAAATTGAAATGTCCAGAACAAGAAGGTTTTTATTCCACTGTAACACAACCACATACACAAAAGGAAACTTCCAAACCAAAATATCATGCATAAATTCCATTAGATTATACTGTTGCATAAGATTCCAAAGGGGTCAGAACCTCTAGAAATGCTACAAGAAAGGACCCAGAAAGTGGGTACCTAAGGATCATATAATCTATGTTGTAAATGTCCTTGATGGCTCTACTGAAACACAAATCACGGTACCTGGACTGTGGATGCCCGTGACACATGACGGGCGAAAGGCATATGTTCTAAGATTTGGAACTTAAGTCTGGAGGAGTCATTTGTTTCGGAGGAAACCATAAGGGAAAGATAATTGGATCTAGAACTATTGGTAATGGTAAACTTCCTTCTATTAACGATGTTCTTTTAGTCGAGGGTATGATGAATAACCTATTGTCAATTACCCAACAAGGTGACAATGGTTATAACATCATTTTCAATCAAATGTCTTGTAAAGTTGTTAGTTTGAAAGATGGCTCAGTCATGTTCAATGGTAAGAGGAAGAACAATATTTACAAAATCATATTATCATATTTGAAAAATTAGAATTTAAAATGTCTTCTGACTGTTCAAGAAGAGCAGTGGGTCTGGCACAGACGTCTGGGCCGTGTTAGCTTGGGAAAGATATCTCAACTAAATAAGCTTGGATTAGTCAGAGGCTTTCCCAATATAAGGTATTCTTCATATGCTCTTTGTGAAGCTGTTTACCTCTGGATTTGGTAAACTATGCTGGTCTCTTTAAAACAAGTTAATGGGCAAGATCGACCAGGGAATCTTGGAGCAGCGCCTCAGTTTACGCGCGTAGTCAAAGCGTTTTCAAAAAGGATGTGTTCGACTGAGAGCCAAACGTTTTAAATTGCAAAAGATAATGACAAGAATAAAAAGTAAAGGAGATGAAAAGTGTTTTAAGTTGTAAAAGATAATGACGTAACATTAAAGAAAGATTTAAAAATAGGTTGGTTCAAACCTACATTGCCTTTTCCTGACTCATTTCGCTCGTTCGATTGGTATATTTGAGTGACTAGCGTGCAAAAATGTGAAAAGTTTGACCATTTACAAAGTTCACTAAATGCTTTATTTATAATACACAGAAATAACTACTTTCTAAGTGGGCTTCGTTTTCTTGCATGCCACGTGTTTTTCGTAACTTCCCCTTACGAAACCAAGTTCTCTATTGTAACTTATCTCAATGAACCCATGTTATCCATTATTGTGGTCGAACCTATGTTTTCCATTGTAACTGTCGAATCCATGTTCTCCCTCCATAACATTTTGCCTTTGCAGTTTAGGCGCTTATGGGCCTTTTAACTCTTTTGGGCTTCTCACCTATTATGGCCCAATCCATTCACCATGAACCTTTCTCTGAATGATTTTACTTACGTAACCTTGGTCCACTGCTTGTGAAATCAACCATGGTCAACATGCTTATGTAGTTGACTCCTCATAATTTAATGCTTTTTAATGCTCTTAAAAGAGCCTTTTGACTTTTGGTTTGAATTTCTCTCTTTATGAAAATCCCAGCCAACAGAAGCATGTCAGAAAGGCAAGTTTTCTAAAACATCTTTTAAAGCTAAAAAGGTTGTTTCTACCTCTAGGCCATTAGAACTTCTTCACATTAACTTATTTAGACCAGTGAAGACTGGTTCTGTCAATGGAAAGAAATATGGACTTGTCATTGTTGATGATTACAACAGATGGACATGGGTAAAATTCTTAACACAAGGATGATTCACATTCTGTGTTTGCTTCTTTCTAATCTTAATTACAAAATGAAAAGAGTTGAAAAATAGTCAAAGTCAGAAGCGATTATGGTAGAGAATTTGAAGATAACGATTTTGAAAAACTTTTTGATTCTAATGGCACATCCCATGATTTCTCCTGTCCTAGAACTCCACGACAAAATGGGGTTGTAGAGGGGAAGAATAGGACATTGCAAGAAATGGCTCGTACCATGATCCAAGAGATTGATATAACTAAGCATTTATGGGCAGAAGTTGTAAATACAACATGTTATATTCAGAATAGGATATCTATAAGACCTATCTTGGGTAAGAATCCTTATGAATTATGCAAGAATAGAAATCACAGCATTTCTTATTTCCATCCCTTTGAATGTGTATGTTTTATGTTGAATACTAAAGAGAATCATGGAAAGTTTGATTCTAGAGCGCAAAAGTGTCTGTTGTTAGGATATTATGAACGATCCAAAGGTTTCAGAATCTATAACACAGAATTAATAATCGTGGAGGAATAAATCCATGTCAGATTCGATGATAAGCTTGACTATGAAAAGTCAAAGATGGTTGAAAAGCTTGCAGATGTGAAGATAACGTTCGCAGAACCCAAGGAGAAGATACAAGAAGATAAATAATCAGAAGCTCCTACTTCTGATATTGTTATTGTTCCTTCTGATCAACCACAACAAAGGAAAAGTAGAATCTCATCTTCTCATCCTAAAGATTTTATTATGGGAAACAAAGATGCTCTAGTCAGAACAAGATCAACGTTTAAACATTTTGAAGATTACGAGACTCTAAGTTAAACCAAGGTATTGTATTTCTTTTAGAACCTGAATTATATGAAGATGTTTCGGTTAGAAATGTCTCTGATCAGATGGAAACCTTTTGGTGTTTCAAATTCTTAGGATATCAAACGTGTTACCTAATTAGATATAGTGATTAACGCGTGTAACCTTTGGTTATTCTTAATCATCACTCTACCTAGGCTACGTATTGGAAGTAATTTTTCTTGGAAATGATTAAAATCATAATTATTAATTTCATTTAATGCTCCCAATAATTATTTCTATATGTGTTTATTTTTATTTATTTTTCTCTCACTTCTAAAACACTATAAAACACACACTTCACTTCACTTCCACACTTTAGAAACCCTAAACCCTCTTTTTCTCTCAAACTGTTCAACAAGTTCTCAGTGTTCATCATCTTCATCAACGCTCTTCATCAAGATCATCTTCTTTGTCAACAACCTTCATCATCTTCTTCAAAGTTTCTTCATCACTGTTCTTCATCTTCAACAATGATGACCCCATATCAGCAAGAGGTTGTTAAGTTCGCAAGTGAAGCGGAACAAGTTATGAGTCCAACCATTTTGTCATCATCAACTGTTGCTCCATCATCCTAAATCGTGGTTCCTTCATCTTTAATTGTTCCTCCATCAACTTCATTTGATCCTTCATCATCCTGAAATGCCATTGGTGAGAATCACATTACATAGAAAAGTGTTCAAGTTCATTGCATTTTGAAACCTGAAGAGATGATCGTTCTTAGAGAACTCATGGTTAATTTTGACAACTTAGCTGCAAATCGGTGTGACCTAAAGAAGGAATTAGGTGCTCAATGCCGAGAAAACTATTTCAAAAGGCTTCATGGTCTTGGCCATGGGGCGCTAGTGAAATATTTCTGCAAAATGGATGATTGTGATGATCTTGAAATTGTCTCTGATATGAATGGGAAAAGAATCATCATCACTGAAGAATCTATTGCAAAATGTTTGGAATTGATGTTCTTGCAAGGAAAACGTGTTTGTGGAATGGTTAATAAATCAAAGTTTGCAAAGGAATCTCTTAACCAACTATTATTTAAGAATTATTCTGCTGAAAAGACTGAGTACAAGAGATAAGATCTTCATGATCATCTCAGAGTTTGGCATACGATTATTTTGGGTTGCATAAACCCTATACCTACTTCAAGTTCTTCTGATTATTTCAACATCAACCAGAAGTTCATATTGTACTTTCTGCTAAATAAACAAAAGATAAACCTTCCTTTTATTCTGTTTAATTATCTGAGGGATTCTATCAGAAATACAAGAACCACTGCCAATCCAAACAAAAAGGTCTCACCTAATATTCCTTGTGGACGTCTTCTGACGGATATTTTTGTGGAAAGTGGCTTAGTAAAGTTTTTGATTGAAGAATCCAATTACACAAAGGACCTGGCTTGAAGCATTGGAGATTATTTCAATGGACTGTTGTACCCCAATTTTTGCCCCTAAGATTCCCCTATCATATCATGTCAACTTGATCATAACAAAATCACATTAGGGTTGGTTCTTCCTCTTTGTTCTATCTCTTATCTTTAAGTTTGCTCTTGAGGAATCTCCAAGCACTTTAGTTGTGTATTTTGTATATGCGTTGATAATTAACCTCTAACCAAAATACAAAAAATATTTGTCTTTTCCTTTGCAAAATTGTGTTTTATAGGTACCGAGTCAACGCATTCGACCCATAAAGCTTGCATCAATCCACAGAGGCTTGTGTCGAACTCATGCAAGTTGATTTAATTCTGTAATGTGTTGAATAGCAGCTTGCATCGCCCCACAGAGGCTTGTTCGAACTCATGCAAACTGATTGATTATGTATTGTGTCAAAAGATAGCTTGTATTAATCCACAGAGGCTTGTGTCGAACTCATGCAAGTTGATCAATTATGTATTGTGTCGAAAGGCAGCTTGTATTGATCCATAAAGGCTTGTGTCGAACTCAGGAAAAGCAATCAATTATGTAATGTGTTGAAAGGCAGCTTGATTGATTCTCTTTTATGGAGAAAGACAGCATGCATCGACCCATAAAGATTATTTAATTATGTAATGTGTCGAATAGCAGCTTGCATTAATCCACAGAGGCTTGTGTCGAACTCATGCAAAGCAATCAATTATGTATTGTATCGAAAGGCAGCTTGTATCAATCCACAAAGGCTTGTGTCGAACTCATGCAAGTTGGTTGATTCTGTATTATGGCGAAAGACAGCATGCATCGACCCATAAAGGTATGTATCGACTCATCCTGTTGTATATAACTAGCATGTGTCGACACATGCATGTTATGTATCGACTCATCCTGTTTGTATAACTAGCATGTGTCGACACATACGTGTTATGTGTCGACTCATGCAGATTGTTTGATTGTGTAATGTGTTGAAAGACAGCATGCATCGATACATAGAAGCTTGTGTCGACACATGTTGTGTTATACAACTAGGATGTGTCGACGCATATGACTCATATGTCGACTCATAGAAGCAAAATACACGTGATTTTTGAAAAAAGGCAGCAATTTCAAACTGTCATCTTTTTGGCTCCAATTGTTTCTGCATAATTTGAAAATTATATCACTAATTCAATTTTGGCTCCAAGAATCAATTACCAAATTACCACTAATCCCAATCCTAAAAATCTATAAATAGAGACCTCATTTCATTCAAATCACAAGCTTTTGACAGCCAAACTCATCTTGCTAAAAAATCTCTCAATTCTCTCCATCTACCAAATTCACTCAAAGCTCCATTTTAAAAAAGTTAGTAAGCTTTGCATTGAAGCTTATTAATCTTTGAGCTAAACCTTCATCCAAACACCTTTTCTCCATCAATTATCTACATCCAAGCCTTGGTAATTGATTCTTGTGGTCGAATTGCAGCAAATTCTGGAAGTTGTTTGATAATTCTCTAATTCTATCTTTGGTAAGTTGGATCATCATCTTTCACAATGTGATCTTTTGTGGATTTCTGGTTTTGATTCATTGAGCATTGTTTTATGATTCCATTAGTTCTATTTTCTCATAATTTTATGGAATTTTCATGCTCAATTGGATCCATGATCATAAGGTGTTTGATGAAAAGTTGGAACAAGAATTTGATCCTTGAGATGCTGTTTTCGACTGATTTTTAACAGGTTGCAATCAATTGTTGTAACATTGTAATTATTTGTCACAAAAAGTTGATTTGAAAAAAACTGCACTGATGCAATTGGTAGCTGTCGAAGTATAATCGATTGCAACAGTGTCGAAAATACTTTTTCTGCCTTATTCTGGGGTTGTTTCGAAAATACTTTTGTTGCCTTATTTTGGGGTTGTTTTGACTCAAATATTTTTCTGCTCACTCTCTTTGATGGATAACTTGGATTGCAATTTTAAATGTCTAATTTGTTTTTAAACTCAATGGACTTTGTGATGTAGATGAAGTTGGATAAATGTTCATCAATTCAAATCTACCTAAGAGTGAATTATTTAATTCATTTTTGGTGCTTTGGATTAATGATATATTTAGTACTTTAATCCATCAAGAGGAGTGGTTGAATTTAAAGATGAAAATTTTTGAGATGGTGATCCAAATTAGCTTATCATTCCCCTCCCTCTCCATCTTATCCCTTTCCTTTTAATTGTGCTACATGTTAAAGGATGGTGATCTTTATATCATTTATCCAAACATGAAGTACATAGATTGCTATTGACCGACCTCAAAATAGGTGTGACTTCTACATAAGTCCACTTACGATTTCTTAACATAGCGCTAAATTTTGTCCCGATTCGAATAAATGATCATTCGTGGCCCAAACTTATGATTGCAAAACCAAGTATGTTAATTTGATCTCTTTGATCCAATAACCTTGAGATTCATTGTGTGGAGGCTTATGTTCTACCAATCCTCTAATGGATCTACAACACTTTTGTTCAACGCGGATCACTTAAACATCATTGATCATTAAATGTTACTTTTGAGAATTCCAAAATGGATGGTATACTTGACAAAAAGCAAATGCAATTTGTTGTGTGGAGGATTTGGTTCTACCAATCCTCTAATGAGTTCCAAATGCAAGTCTCAAAATGGTCATCCAACTAACCACTAATTTCTAACAATTGACTTTACTTTATGTTTTTATTTTTTATGCTTTATGTACCATTTAATTTAAGCATTTACACCTAATAATCAACATGAACCATAAAAATCTTTAATGATACTTGGACTATTTGGTTACTATCCTTGGCATTATGGAGTATTGGACTTCTTGGACTTAAGATTAGAGACCTTGGCCTATCTTGGAGACTTTCTGACTTTATTTGATATTTTGTATGGAGTTCTTGAGGTTTACCTCAAGACATTGGGTTGTTTTTTTGTTTTGTATGCAGGTTATTGTGATTACATACTTTGTTTGTAATATGGAATTCACCCGTATACAGTCGTTACTCTGCCCAATTTTTGTGAAGACTTAATACACTTGAAGTTTGGTTCTCTCAAGAGGTCTAGTATCTTTGCTTGCTTGGTTTCGATCCAAAGAATGGGAATTCTATCTTGGCTCATAATGTCAAGTATTAGCTTCTTGTTGGTTAGATGGTTCTTATCCTTAGCTTTTACCTTATGCTTTAGAATAATCTTTTCATCTCCTCCTATCTTCTTTAATTTCAAAAGTCTTCTCCCTCCTTTTAAAAACTCTTCTTATTTCTAAACTTGAAACACTTTCATAATAAACTTGGACTTAGGTCCATGCATTTTCAAAACATTTTCATAAATAAATTTCAATCAATTTAATAATACCTTGACATTTTTGTGAGAATACTAAAAGTCAATCAATCTCATTTCAAACCATTTTTGCCACTTTGGCTTTTTATTTTAAAACTTTTCTTAAAAGATTAGACTCTTGTCAATCCTTGTAGTGATGTAAACAACTATACTTCTACAATATGTAGTAAAGAGAGATATTTTCCGCTTGGGTGTTGAGTGAGGCATTATTGATTTTAAAATCCAAGTCATGTCCTCCACTTTGAGATGATGCAAATTCTCCTTTCTCATGATTGTGGGTAGTAAGTACGTTTTCCACACGGACAATGATGATGATATCTTATCTCATAAAATTAACCAACACACTTGTGTTTCAAAAATTTTAAAATAGGAACTATGTGTACCCTGATCCCCTATTGCACGAAAGGTGGTACGTAGGCACTAAAGGTTCGCAACCGCGGCGGGTGCAAAAATCATAAAAATATTTCTTTTCTCACCTCCACCATCCATTTTATATATAACACATTTTTATAGCCAAAATATACAGATTTTTCAAAGAGGTTCATGCGGAGTACCATAGATGTTTAGGGTGCTAATACCTTCCCTTTGCATAACCAACCCCTTTACCTAGAATCTTTCCCTCTTTTTTGGGTTATTCGCTCTTTTCCCATTCCTTTGGAAACAATAAAGCGCGGTGGCGATTTTTATTTTGATTTGTATAAAGTCTAGTTAATCCAATGTGTGATACGGTGGGAGAACTGACTTGAGTTTTTGCGTTTGTATTCGCACTTGTTCGGTTGAGCAAGAGTCGCCACCGACTTTTTATTTTATCCTAAAGGAAAGGTTAAAAAGCACAGGAAAAACCTTTTTGAGATGTTTCGTGGGTCCGGGGGGTAGATTATGAAAAGGGAAGGTATTAGCACCCTTTTCATCCATGGTTATCCATGGGCTCTTAGTTACTTAGTTTTTAGATCACTTGCCTTTGATTTTCAATTGCTTTGAAATTGTGGTGTGTGTGTGTGTTTTGAAAATGTTTTTTTGAAATAGATACCTTGTCTTAGGCAACCAATGTAATGACTCGTGTTTGAGTGTTTCACAAAGGTGTGTATCTTTTCGAAAAGATGTTTCAAATGTTTTTTGAAAGTTTGTTTTGAAAATGTTTGTGGAATGTGGTTTTTGAAAAGTAGGCAAGTGTTTTTGCAAGTTTGATCAAGTAACTAAGAGTTGTCTACCCCTATTGTACTCAAAGGTTTTTCTCATGTTTTAACCCCTTTTAACAATTTTGTTCCATCATTGTATTTGGTGGACAATCTTGCATTTAGGATGTTTAACGGGACAGGCGCGGGTCATCGTATGGACCATGAATGCAATGGTGCCAAGTGTCTTTGGCAATTTGCTTGAAGGGACTATGATCATTTTGATAGGCAACTTTCGAAAGCGTCATCAAGGGACTATGATCATTTTAATTTGTTTTGTTTTGCCAAAGAAACTCGACGTGCAAGCATGGCCCATTTTAGAAGGCAACATGTGGGATTACCCTAGGGGTGCAAGTGTGATTATGTATTGATTTCATGTATTTGTCTTGTATTAGGTTATCTAGCGTTCGATTTTATGTACATGCAAACCCTAGGTCTAACCATGGTATAATTGAAAGCGGTAAATTGCGGGAATTTAAAGTCTACGCTATTACAAATAAGTATCCGGGAGTGGGGGTACAAATTTACAAATGGGGATGAGACTTTAGGAGAGTAGTGTCCAAATAATTACAACCAAATCGAATTGTGCAAATGTAAAATATAATGTATAGCAATGTATAAGAATAGCAAATGTGTATAAGAGCAATGTAAATGTATTTGTGTATTGTAAATGTGTAATTGTATGTGTAAATGATTATGTGATTTATTTACAAGTTTGAGAAATGTTAACTTAATGAGAAAATTAAGTATTTTATTTATGTATTATTGTATTCTTGTATTTTTTGTTAGGTATGTACAAACAAAATATCTTAAGAAAAGAAAAGTATTACGTATTGATGTACAAGAATAAAATATTTTAAGAAAAGAAAATATTCAAATTCTATATATTAATGTCTTTAAAGAAAAGTATTTCTTATGTATTTACAAATTAATGTATTTTACTTAATCTTTTTATGCACAAAGTTTTAATTAAAAGAAAAAGAAATAAAGGAAAGTTTATTTTCTTATGTAAACTAAAAAGTTTTAATAAACTAAAGATGATTAAACCTAGATAAAAAAGTCTAATTTTACTTTAAATGTGATAAACAAAATTAGTAAGATTAATGTATTATTTATATTTTAGTTAAAATATTATATATAAAAAAAAAAGTTAGGTTATAAAATAAACGAAAATTTAGAAAAGATTAAGAAGGGTTTGTTAATAGAAAAAGAAAAGAGGTTATGTGGGCCTGAAAGGGTTTTGGCCCAAACTAAAAAAACAAGTGAATCAGAAGGCAAGTGGAAATGGGGGGTACGTTTGGAAAAAAGGCAAATGGGCTTAGGCATTTTGAAACAGGGCAAGGCCCAAGGCTTTAGAACAATTGTTGTGAGGGTTTCAAAGTTTGTTCACTTGGAGAAAAACTTAGGGTTACAGCGCCGTTCGTCCTCCTTTGTCTCCTCACGCCATAGCCTCTGAGTATAGCTCAGCCTTCGCCCATGGCCACAGGCGCCACCGTCCCTCCTTTTCCCTCAGTGAACTGCTCAGGCGATGCTTACGAGGTAGCGATTTCTGTCCCTATGTTTTAAGGTTTATATCAATTCCCTTTGCATGTTTTAGTTTCATTTTGAATTCTGATTTTAAGCTTTGTTATTGTTTGTGTTCTGATTGAGGAGAGAAGAAAAGATGCTACCTTCTTTGGAGGAGGATGGTGGACGCGGAGGCGCTCAGGCGGCCAAGGCGGAGGCTCGGTGTTGATGGAAGCTAGCTTGGAACCTTTGCTTCCTGGTTTGT
Source organism: Vicia faba (assembly GCA_948472305.1). Classification (NCBI taxonomy): domain Eukaryota; kingdom Viridiplantae; phylum Streptophyta; class Magnoliopsida; order Fabales; family Fabaceae; genus Vicia; species Vicia faba. Next base: position 249,142 of record CATIWC010002506.1, on the reverse strand, counting down.
ATCTTTTACCTTCTTTAGGGTTTTATGATGAACTTGAAAACCTCAGTTTGATAGTTGCCTCTCTTCTTCTCCAGTTGCCTTGCTTTTGTTTATTCTGAGTTGTCTATGAACACTTTGTATGCTTCTGAGGTGTTTGATTACTGATATGCTGACTTGCTCGCCTTTTCCTCTTCTTATGTTTGCCCTATTTTTGTATGCTTGATTGATGTCTTGATGCCTTGACTGATAAATATGGTTGCTTGCTGATGTTGGTTATACTGATGCTTCTTTATCCTCTTCTTCTTGTTGCCTTCTGCTGCTGTATGCTTGGATATACTGTATTATTGGCCCAATGATGAAACCTTTCTGAGGGCGTGTGTTGGTTTGGAATCTGATTTTGGAAAGGGCTCCATGTTTAGGCTTTTGACAGTTTGTATTGTTTAAGGGTTTTTTTTTTTGGATTTTTGGCTAGGAGCTTTTGAGTGTTTTGTGGCCTTTTGTGAGGTTTTGAGGCATTTGGAATGGAACTGAGTTTTTAGGCTCTGAGCTTCTGTTTTCAACAGGCTTTAGACTTGATGCAGATATGGTTTGATGGCTCTTGTTTTGATGTTATTTGATGGTTAAGGTTTGTGGCCTTTGAAGGTTAATGCAGGTTTCTTGAAAAGGTTGAGGGCTTTACTCCTTTATGCAGGTTCAGGGTTTGTGAAAGCTTTGAAATGTTTTTGGCTTCAGGCTGGGCAGATCTGGGCTTTGAAAGGCTTTGATGCCGGTCTGATTTGTAATGAGCTTTGGTTGTTTTGTTTGGTTTCAGCAGGGTGGAGGCTTGGGAACTATTACAGTTTTGTGAGATTCTCCCTTTTGTTTATGTTGTATCTGCTTCTTTTACTGTCTTGATAAGTTTGTTATATCTCCTTGCCTAAAGCCTGTAAGCCTATCTTCTTTCACTCTCTCTCTCCTCTCTCTTGACAGTTTTGAAGCATTATTATATTGCTTAGAAGTCACTTTTTTCTGAAAAACAATGGCTTGGGAAATGATGACTTGAACCTTGCTTGCAATGTAGTTTAGCTCTGCATACTTTATGTACTTCTTTGCACACTTCTTATCCTGATTTTCTGCATATTGACAGCATTTTGTACATTGATATCTTGAGATATCTTTTGGGCAGCTTTTTGTTTAGTTTGAAACTGTGATTCAGTTTGCCTTTTTTGGTTTGGTTAGGCAATTCAGTTTGGACTTTCATAGTTGTACATGCTGTTGGAAACTCTTGGAATTATGCAGCTTTTTGACAAACTTTGAATTTGTGCAATATTAAAATTTGTGCATTTCATATTTCATTGCAAGCATTATTCATCCCTCCTTGTGAACCGGGAGAAATCTCGTGATTTGCAGAGAGGGCGAACTGATTCCGGCCAGCTGCCTTTAATGATGAACCCAATTTCTTATCTGTCTGCTTTTAATTCTTTTATTTGTTCTGACTTTTCTTTCTTTTCTTTGTTTTGCAGATCAAATGGAGCAAAAGAGGAGGCATTGGATAGAAGATTTGAAGACTTGGGGATTTTTAGGATAGTTTTTATTTCAATTTTAATCATTGTAAACTATTATTATTATGAATACTTTGTAAATAAATACTGTATTCAAATAACAATTGTAACAAATAATTAAAGATGAATAAAAATCCAATCTTGATCAGTTAATTCTTTTTCTTCTGCTGTCTATTTTAATTGTTTAACTTAATTATTTGAATTTCTTAAATTAAAACAATTGGAAATAAATCCAATTATTCTGACTTTAGAAAGAAAAAAAAATTAATAAACGTCTGGCGCTTCAAATATCCAATGCACAGTTAATCAAACCAATATCCAGATATTTATCTTTTTACTGATCAAATCAAACACTGTAGATTCTCAATTTAAGTACCTCAGCTTTTATCTCTTCTCAAATCAAATGCCTTAGCCTTTACTGATTAAACAAAACACTGCAATTTCTTGATTTAAATACCGCAATCCAAATCTCAGAGTAAACTGAAAAGAACTGTAAAATTAATTCTTTTTGCGCGCACAAACCCTAGTTCTTGATTAAATGTCAAAGAAACGTCCGCCCAATCAAAACCTGAGCCAACTCAACCAAACCTTAGCAATCTGCCTGAACTGCTTAAAATCAAAGAGAACCCTAATTCTGTCTGACTGATAAGAAAAGTCTGTTTGACCGATTCTTGAACCAGTCTGAAAAATCAGGAAGAGTCCAAAGCTGTGATTTCTTGTGGAAAAATGCGAGGGCAAATTTTGGGGTACAACACAATGCTTAGTCTTGAACATTTCTACCGCTACATGGACAAACTCTGAAGAACATGAGGATAATAGAGAAACTCATTGTCAAGCTTCTGATTGAGTCTTATGAAAGTATTCATCATAGAATAATTCTTGCTGACAACTATCCTCTATTCTCCAAGAAAGATCATGTATCGAGTGTGGTTGTATTTGTTCTGATGATGCAACAAGAAGGACATGATATGTATAATTTCAATTACACGGATCTTCATGCTGAGGGTGTTGATTGTTACTTAGAAAAAAGGAAGAAAAGTTATGATGCTTCTCAACCTGAGAAGAAGAATAAGAAGAAGAAGAATATGAAGAAGAAGAAGAAGAAGAAGAAGAAGTTTGGTTTCCTTAAAGATGATATTCTAGGTACTGAGACTTCTAAATCTGCAAGTAAGTTTACTATTTCTGGTTCTGCTATTCCTGTGTTTTTTATTATTTCTAACATTATTAATGCTACTTCATCTATTACCTCCTCCATCTCACAAACTTCATCTCTTGCAACTTTTTCTCTTCCACCACCCACAAATATCTCACTTGTATCTAAAACTGTTTCAACTTCCTTTCACTTCAAATGTTTTTGCTTCACCAAAAACCACCACCTTTTTTGAATATTAAAATGCCATCACCACACTCCCTTCAATAACTCAAGAACCTGCTTCAATCACCATTCCATCTCTCACTACACACATTTCATCAAAACCTATTCCTACATTAACCCCAACCATCATTACTCTCGTTTGTAAAACTACTACACCACCACCAGTTACTCAATCATTATTTGATTTTTCCTTTTACAACCTAGATCTAATCCATATTGACCCACCCACTATTCACTCTGATCCTCATTCACCGTCTAATCATGAAATGCTTGAAAGGACCATTTTTTACAATTTGGAAATTCCCACTATAGAACCATTAAGTTTTTTCTGAAATAATTGATCTTGTTGATCAACAATCTTCTGAACCACAACCATCTAACCTCAATACTTATGAACCAACCTCTTCTAAACCCTCTTTAATTGTTTATGAAAAGTTGATTGAAAAATTCTTGGATGAATGTGTTAGAACATAGTTTGACTCTACAACCCTCGTAAGAGTTTTGATGATAACAAACACAAAGAACAAATTTGCACTATAAATTATGTTCTATTTTGTACAGAAGATCTGAACGAAAGTAGATCAGAAGTTAAGCTACAAGGTTGTTCCTGCTGTGAACGTAGACTGATCTCAGAATGTTCTGGTGTATGAAGATCATAACTTGCACTAAGAGAAAGAAGTTTTAACTCTGAACGGAAGTCTAACGCTACAAATAGGACCTTATGATTATGACCTTCCAAGTTCTGAAGCAAATCAGCAAGCAGATTCCTTATGTTATGAAGCGTTACTATTTCATCAAAGCTGTATCAATTGCAACAACTACAAACAAACAAGGATCTTCAAATTAAGGAAAGTGCATTAACTGCCAATTATCAAGTTTCCATTTGCACAAGATTGCTGCGCCTATTTAAACAAGAAATAAGGTTAAATCGTTCATGATTTACAACACTGCTTTTCACAACCTTTCAATGTTATTACTCTATATTCAAATTATTCTCTAAATTGTGTAATACGTCACAAGTTTGTGATACTGTTATTGTAATGAAAAACATCTTGTACACTGATTAATTCTTAATTTTGTTAGTGAAATTCCTTGAGATACATAAGGGTTTAGGGTTTAGGGTTTAGGGTTTAGGATTTAGGGTTTAGGGTTTAGGGTTTAGGGTTTAGGGTTTAGGGTTTAGGGTTTATGGTTTAGGGTTTAGGGTTTAGGGTTTACGGTTTGGCAGTTGTCAAAGTAGATTTGTAATCAGTTTGATTAGTGAATTAAGACCTTGTTGGAGAGAGGCGAAATCACCTTGGCGGGTGGAATGGAGTAGTTTGAGATCAAATGTACCAGGATAAAAATCATCGTGCCATTTGCATTGATTTTAACGTTACAATTCAACCCCCAGCCCTTCTTGTGTTTTTCACTTCTTCAATTGGTATTAGAGTGCCTGGTTCTGAGTTCAAGCACTTAACCGTGTCAGTACAAGATCCAAGCTTAGAAAAACACTATGATGGGACCAAGTCAGAACATCGGCAATGACTACCATGATGATAAAGACAGAATCAGCGGCGAACCTCCAGTCTTTGATGGAGAGAACTTTGACTACTGGAAAGACAGAATTGAAATCTTCTTTCTGGCTCATGATGTTGATATTTGGGATATGGTAATTGAAGGGTACATGCATCATGTGGATGAAAGTGGTCAGAAGATTGATAAAAAAAGAATGTCTGATCATCAAAAGTGTGACTTTAGAAATCATCACAAGGCCAAAACAATTCTCCTGAGTGTCATCTCATATTCAGAGTATGAGAAGATCACAAACAGAGAGACAACTAAAAACATGTTTGATTCTCTGAGAATGACGCATGAAGGCAACATGCAAGTTAAAGAAACCAAAGCCCTTGCGCTCATTCAGAAATATGAAGCCTTCAAGATGGAAGAAAGTGAATCCATTGAAGCAATGTTCTCAAGATTCCATATTCTAGTTGCTGGGAGGAGAGTTCTATACAAAGGGTATTCAACTACTGATCATGTAAAGAAGATCATCAGAAGTTTACCAAAGCAATGGAGGCCCATGGTCACTGCTCTCAAACTGGCGAAAGATCATAACAAGATATCTCTGGAGGAACTTGTCAGCTCACTCAGAAGTCATGAGATAGAGTTAGAAGATGACGAGCCTCAGAAGCAAGGTAAGCCTTTAGCGCTAAAATCTAACAAAAAATATGATTCTAAATTTTTGCAGGCTATGGAAGAATCTTCTGATGTATCCTCATCAGAAGAAGACGAATTGTCTCTTCTCTCCAGAAGAGTCAATCAGCTGTGGAAGCAGAGGCAAATAAAGTTTAGAAACTCTAGAAGAACAGGGAATCAGAATGAATCATCCTCTGGATACAGAAAGTCTGAATCATCCTCTGGATAAAGAAAGTCTTAATCCTCCTCTAGACACAGAAAGTCAAGCAACAGGGACATTGTCTGCTATGAGTGCAATGAACAAGGGCACTACAAAAGCGATTGTCTAATGCTTCAGAAAGAGAAACCCAAAAAGAAGTTCTTCAAGTAGAAGAAGAAAAGTCTCATGGAAACATGGGATGACTCAGATACATCTGACGCAGACAGAGTCAGAAGATGAAAGAGCCAACATTGCTCTTATGGCCAACGTGACAGAAGATAGTGAATCATCTGGGTCAGAATCAGACACAGAAGAGGTATCTCCTGATTTTACTGTTAACTTTACTAAAGCTTAATTAGGAGAAAGTATGAGTGAAATTTTTGAAAGATATCAGCAGCTTAGAGTCAAATTCAAGAACCTGAAAAAGGATCTAGTTTCTGACTTTGAAGAAATTGAGAATTTGAGATTAGAAAATTTTGAGTTAAAAGAAAAGATTTCAAAACTTAAAAATGATTTACAAAAGTCTCAGAAGGAAACAATCTCAGAGGTTCCCGATAACTCTGATAAGATCATAAAGGAATATGATCATAGCTTTCAGAAGTTTCTGGCTAAAAACATAGATATAAGCAAGATGACTTCAATGATCTATGGAGTTAGCAGAAATGGCAGAAAAAGTATAGGATACCAAGGTAAAGTATCTCAACCTAAGAAAGTCATGGACTTAGATATTAAATGCACACCGTTAAAATCTCATTTCACCTATGGGCACACACATGACTTGAAATACACCAGTAATGATTATTCAGCTAAACCAAAATTCAAATAGAATTTTGGTAACACTAACAAACAAGGACCCAAAAAGATATGGGTACCTAAGGACAAAATTATATATGTAGCAGATATCTTTGACAGCAAGACTAAAACACCAGTCATGGTACCTGGACTCTGGATGCTCTCGACACATGACGCGAAGAAAGCATATGTTCCAAAGTCTGGAACTTAAATTTGGAGGCAACGTGGGTTTTGGAGGCAGTCAGAAAGAGAAGATCATTGGCTCTGGAACAGTAGGTAACAGTAACCTCCCTTCTATTAATAATGTTCTGTTAGTAGATAGATTAATGCATAACTTGTTATCCAGAAGTCAATTAAGTGATAACGGTTATGATATAATCTTTAATCAAAATTCATGTAAAGCTGTTAGTCAGAAAGATGGATCTATCCTATTTAATGGAAAGAGGAAAAAAAACATTTACAAGATAAAACTTTATGAACTAAAGAGTCAGAATGTAAAATGCCTTTTGTCTGTTAACAACGAGAAATGGGTCTGGCATAGAAGATTAGGGCATGTTAGTATGAGAAGAATATCTCATATTAACAAACTTAATCTAGTCATAGGACTTCCTAATCTGAAGTTCAGGTCAGATGCTCTGTGTGAAGCTTGTCAGAAAGGAAAATTTTCAAAACCTCCTTTTAAAGCAAAAAACATTGTTTCTACCTCTAGACCATTAGAACTTCTTCACATAGATCTATTTGGACCAGTGAAAATTGCATCCATTAGTGGCAAGAAGTATGGGTTAGTGATCGTAGATGACTATAGCAGATGGACATGGATAAAGTTCTTAAGACACAAGGATGAGTCACACTCAGTGTTCGTTGCTTTCTGTAACCAAGTCCAGAATGAGAAAGATCTTAGAATTGTCAAAGTCAAAAGTGATCATGGTGGAGAATTTGAAAACAAAAAATTTGAAATATTTTTGAATGAAAATGGAATTTATCATGATTTCTGTTGTCCTATAACTCCCCGACAAAATGGAGTTGTAGAACGAAAGAACATAACTTTACATGAAATAGCCAGAACCATGATCAATAAGACTAACATTACTAAGATCTTTTGGGCAGAAGAAATTAACAGAGCGTGTTACATTCAAAATAGAATCTCCATAAGACCTATTCTGGATAAGACTCCATATGAACTGTGGAAGAACAGAAAGCCCAACATTTCTTATTTCCATCCTTTTGGATACACCTGTTTTATGCTTAACACCAAAGAACATCTGAACAAGTTTGACTCTAAATCACAGAAGTGTATTATGTTAGGATACTATGAACACTCAAGAGGCTACAGAGTATACAACACAGAAACACAGATTGTAGAAGAGTCAATCAGTGTTAGATTTGATGACAAGCTTGGCCCACAAAAGTCAAAGTAGAATGAATCTCTTGCAGATATAGAAGTTGAATTCACAGGTACTAAAGGCAACACATCAGAAGCTCTAAACGAATAATCACCAACAACATCAGAAGGAAATGTCACACGCACTACAACAACTTCTGAAGAACATCTCCCGAAAAGACTATTCAGAAGCAGCCTAGCTCACCCTGAAGATAAAATTTTGGGAAAGAAGGAAGATCCAATCAGAACAAGATCAACATTCAGAAATTTTGAAGAATCTCTAATGGGATTGGTATATCTGATTGAGCCAACCACCATTGATGAAGCTCTTCAGGACAACAAATGGATTCTTGCAATGCAGGAGGAGCTAAATCAATTTACCAGAAATGACGTATGGGATCTGGTTCCTAAACCAAAAGGATTCAACGTCATTGGAACAAAGTGGGTATTCAGAAACAAACTGAATGAACAAGGAGAAGTCATCAGAAACAAGGAACGACTGGTTGCACAAGGTTATATTCATCAAGAGGGGATAGACTATACATAAACCTTTGCTCTAGTCGCCAGGTTAGAATCTATCAGACTCTTAATCTCTTTTGTTGTGAATAATGGCATCACTCTGTATCAAATGGATGTCAAAAGTGCATTCTTAAATGGTTACAGTGATGAAGAGGTTTATGTGCACCAACCCCCTGGGTTTGAGAATTCCAAACACCCAGAATATGTTTTCAAACTAAAGAAATCACTTTATAGTCTGAAACAAGCTCCCAAAGCTTGGTATGAAAGACTAAGTAACTTTCTATTAGAAAAGTAATTCACCAGAGGGAAAGTGGACACAACCTTGTTCTGTAAGACATTTAAGAATGACATTTTAGTTTGTCAAATTTATGTAGATGATATAATATTTGGTTCTACTATTTGAAATGAGCTTGATGGGAGAACTCAAATTCTTTTTGGGAATTCAGATCAATCAAACTCCAGAAGCAACCTACATACTCCAGAAGAAAATATGTCAGAGAACTTCTGAAGAAATTTGACCTATCAGAGTGTAAGCCATCAAAGACTCCAATGCATACCACATGCATTCTGGAAAAGAAAGAGGTAAGTAAAAAGGTAGAACAGAAGATCTACAGAGGTATGATTGGTTATCTCTTATATCTTATAGCTTTAAGGCCTGACATTTTATACATTGTTTACTTATGTGCCAAATTCCAATCAGATCCTAGAGAATCTCACTTAACAGTTGTTAAGCGAATTTTCAAGTATCTGAAAGGTACTACTAACCTGGGTTTGTTTTATAGAAAAACCAGTGAATATGATTTAGTAGGATATTGTGATGCTGACTTCGCTGGAGACAAAGTAGAACGAAAAAGAACTTCTGGAAGCTTCCAGTTTCTGGGAGATAATCTGATCTCATGGACCAGCAAGAGGCAATCCACAATTGATTTGTCAACAGCTAAAGCTGAATACATAGCAGCTGCTGGATGCAGCACATAGATGCTCTGGATGAAGAGTCAGCTTAAAGACTTCAACATATTTGAGAGTAACATTCCTATATTCTGTGATAATACTTCTGCAATATGTTTATCTAGAAATCCAATTTTCATTCTAGGGCTAAGCATATAGAAATAAAACATCACTTTATTAGGGACTATATTCAGAAAGGAATCCTTACTTTAAAATTTATTGACACAGACTATCAATAGGCTGATGTCTTTACCAAACCACTTTCTGAAGATAGGTTTAATTTCATTCTGAAACATCTCAGCATGAAATTATGTCCATCATAAGAGTTTTATTTATATATTCTTTAACCCTCAGAACTTTATTTTTACTTGTGAACATCTGATCAAGAAGTCTTCAGAAGTTAGAAGAACAGTTGCATCAGAATCTATCTAAGAAGATATGAACCTTTCATTTAAAAGAAAGAAGCGTGCAATTCATACTATCAGCATCTGCCATCCTCTCACAAGCTACCTTCTATGGATGAACACGCGTTCAAATTCTGAAGGTTCTAAGGCTTTGATTGGGTGCATTGAGATGCGTGTCATTGGTAACTGTTTCTTATCTCCACAGAAACCCCTATTTTTAAGTTTCATAATTGCAGTGTAATCATTAATTTGTTTTCTCTTTATTACTGATTAAGTTTTCAAATTGATTATAAATACACAATCACTATCACACTCACTTCTTCTCGCTTCTATTTTTCTCTCTAGTTTTCGTTGCAAAAACCCTTTTTCTCAGAAATCTCAAAACAGTAAGTGTGAACAATGGCATCTTCCTCAAGCGCTAAAAATCTTCTAAGTGTTCCTGGTTCATCATCAACAGCAGAACATTACGAAGAACCAATAAGAACCTTGCTCACTCCAGTTGATCCTCTTGAAGTTCTCTGTGAGCTTATCATCAATTTTGAAAGCTTGAAGAAGAATGAATTTTATCTTTCTGAAGATGTAACTGCTCAAGGCTGGAACAGGTATTTCGATCGTCTTCTAGGTCCAGTGTTCCCAGTTCTGGTAAAGGAATTCTGGATTCATGCAACTTCCTCTAATCATCAAGTTACGTCTTACGTAATGGGGAAGAAAATTGTAATTACTGAAGATTTGATTGGAAAGCTGATTGGGTACAATGGCGGCGTAATTAGGTGTAGAGACATGGCTGAGAAATTTTCTGACCTAAAATCCATATCAAGAGTTATCTTCACTTCTTGACAGCCATCCAACAAGCTTAGGGATTTGAAGGATTACTATAGAATCTGGTCTAGGATCATTTTGGGATGTATAAACCATAGGAAGCCAACAAACTCTCCTGACTACATCAATATTGATCAACAGTTTCTGCTTTATTTCATTTCAAAGAAGACAAGAATAAATCTTCCTCACTTTCTTTTCAATCACCCGAGGACAAGCGTAAAGGAAACAAGAGAAGAAGAAAGGACCAAGAGGGACTGGATTCCTCTGGGTAGGTTAATTTCTGATATTCTAACTGAGAATAGGCTGATAGAGAATCTGACAGAAGCTAAGCAAATAAGCACACTGGAGGCATGTGCTGGAAAACCCCTTAATGCCAAGAATTTGAAAAAGATGAAGATTATTGACAGCATTAAGAAGGAGCCAACAATTGCTACTCATGAAGTTATCACGTCAAGGAGAATCCCTCTTAAAGATTTTCCTTTATTTTTTGAGATTGATGCTTCACCAGAAATTATGGTCAGATACTTAGAAGCATGCAAGAAGGATGGAACAGCTCCAGAAGTTAATATTCGTGATCTGTATCAGCATGCTCTAGATGTTGTCTTAAAGAAGTCCAGAAAGAGAAAATCTGCTGGAGAAGGATCTTCTCAGAGGACTCCAAAAGCTGCTAAAAAGAAAGGTAACACTTCCTTTATTTCTGTTGTAGAATCAGTAGTCTTTCTAACATCTGAAACACCCTCCTCACCAAAACCAATAGAGGATCCCTCACCTCAAACTTTTTAAGATTTTGACATAGAGTTTGATCCTTCTATAACTCTAGGAAACTTCCTAAACAAACCTCACTCTCCCAATCCAAATCTAGAACAAAATCATCCAGAACTTGCTAGAGTTCTTTCTGATATTGATCTATTTGATCAAGATTTTCAAACTCCTATCCCAGAACATCCAAAACTTTAAACTCCCCAAACAGAAACTCCAAACCTTCACACTCCCCAAACAGAAAATCCAAACCTTCCTACTCCCCAAACCGAAAGTCCAAATGCTACCGTAAACCAACCAGAAGATTCTTTCACAGACTCTGATACCACCACACCTGTTCCTGGAATCACAGAACCTCTCATGGTTCATCAACCTCTCTCCATTCTAGACATTCCAGAAATACCATCACCTTATCATTCCACTCCACCAAACACACCTCGATCACCAATCATCGTCTCTGATTCTCCTACTCCTATTCCTATTAAACATCCAGATGATCACCTCATAAAAATCATTGATCTAGAAGTGCTGGACCACCTAGCCTCAAACTCTCACAAAATAGCCATTCCCAAACCTAAACCAACTATAACCAAAACAGATGTTGGTAAGAACTTATTGATTTTTGAAACAGAATTAATGGAATGGTTTAACTCTTTAAAGCAAGCAAGTCTAGAAAATCCAAATCTTGCTGCTTCTGATTCTCACTGGAATCGGTTCAGAAGATGGTTCAAATCAGAATCCCATAAGCTCAAAGAATTAAGTTATGAACTGGATCAACAGAACTTCTGCGATCAACTGAAAGCTTTCAAAGATCAAGTTCTAAGTCACTGGGAAAAGAAATCTATCCTTCTGCTGGACGATGCTCCCTAGAAAGAGCACCAACCTTCAGAAGTTATTGAACCATGATCTGACAGTCTTCCTCTGGTTATTATTCAAGAAAAGGAAAAAGCAACTGAAGAAGCCACTGAATCAGAAAATGCTGCAGAATGTTCTGAAAGACTTACATCTTCTGAGGATTCACCAGCTCCATCTTTGGTTATGCAAACTCTGGAAAAGTTAAAGAAGGAGAATGCTATAATCAAAGAAAGATTGGATAAGCAAGAAGACAGAAGCAAAGAAATCAAGGAAATGCTGGGAAAGCAAGAGGAATCAAGCACTCGGATTAAGAGCTTGCTGGAAGTGTTGTTCACACGACTTCCCCCTCAATCTTAGATTTTTTTTATAACTTGTTTTATGTATTCATTATCTTGTTTCATCTGGCTCTGAAAATGTTATTGAAATTTGTTTTAATATAAATCATCTTTTTGACTCTGAATATTAGTGATTATATTGCTTTTTGATTCCTAAAAATAATGGGGAGAGCTTAAGATATTTTCAATAACAATATACCGGGACAAGGTCTCAAACATTTCGAATATCTTAACTTCTCGTTTTTTCCTGAAAGCAAAACAGGAACAAAACTCTGATGAGGACAAAAGGAGATCCATCAAAATCTCTTATCAGAATGAACTTCACGGAAGTAACTCATCTCTATCTGAGTATTCAACTCAGGGGGGACTCTCTAAAACTTTATGTTCTGTCTATTTTTATTTAAAAATCCTAGTTTTTGTCATCATCAAAAAGGGGGAGATTGTTAGAACATAGTTTGATTCTATAACCCTCGTAAGAGTTTTGATGATAACAAACACAGAAAAAATATGTACTCTAAAATTATGTTCTATTTTGTAGAGAAGTTTTGAACGGAAGTGGATTAGAAGTTAAGCTACAAGGTCGTTCCTACTGTGAACATAGACTGATCTCAGAATGTTCTGATGTATGAAGATCAGAACTTACGCTAAGAGAAAGAAGTTTTAACTCTGAACGGAAGTATAACGCTTTAAACAGGACCTTATGATTCTGACCTTCCAAGTTCTAAATCAAATCAGCAAGCAGATTCCTTAGGTTCTAAAGCGTTACTATTTCACCAAAGTTGTATCAATTTCAACGGCTACAAACAGACAAGGATCTTCAAATTAAGGAACGTTCATTAACTGCCAATTATCAAGTTTCCATTTGCACAAGATTATTGCGCCTATTTAAACAAGCAACAAGGTTAAATCGTTCATGATTTACAACACTACTTTTCACAATCTCTCAACTCTACAACTCTAAATTCAAATTATTCTCTAAATTGTGTAATACATCACAAGTTTGTGATACCTTTTTTTTAACGAATAACATCATGTACACAGATTAATTATTACTTTTTTTAGTGAAATTCCTTGAGATAAACCGGTTTGTGGTTGTACTCAAGAAGACTTTTGCAGTTGTCAAAGTTGATTTCTAATCAGTTTGATTAGTGAATTAAGACCTCGTTGGAGAGAGGCGAAATCACCTTGGCGTGTGGACTGGAGTAGTTTGAGATCAAATGAACCAAGATAAAAATCATCGTGTCATTTGCATTGATTTTAAAGTTACAATTCAACCCCCCCCCCCCCTGTTGTGTTTTTCACTTCTTCAGAATGCATTAACATGTTTAGAATCAAGGCTAAGAAAAAGATTGCAATGCTAAGGGATAAGGAAAGTACTAGTACTAAGCCTCATCACATGGATGTTTCCTGGAAGCTGTTTCAGAAGTGGATGTCTTTTGAGTTTGATCGTATGAAGACCATTTCTGAAGTATCCAAAGTTTGGGATGTTCAGATGGTGATAGAAAGGGAAGAAACAATAAAAAGAGTCAAAATCTTTGAACTGATTGCTGCAAAATAAAGATAACCAGAAGCTAGAGCGCTAAACAAGGAAGAGGAAGCCAGGCTTAAAGATCAAGAGGTAGAAAAATCCAGAAAAGCTGAAGAAGCCAGATTGGCTAAAAAGGCAAAAGTAGCTCATAAACCAAGATAAGATGTTGTAATGGTATCTTCTTCTGATCCTGTCATTGCGCATCTGGAAACTTCAATTCGTAAAATCAGAGAAGAATAACAAATTTTCAGAGAGAGCATCGCTCAATAGAAGGTCGTCAACGAGAGTGTTCAGAGTATGTTGAAGCTGATTGTTGACAAGATATCTTCTATAACACCTCCTGCATTAGGACCCTATGCTCTTAGGCTTTTATTTTACCTTTTTCTTATGAACCTTAGAAATATTGCTTCTTATGTTTTCTTTTATATTTTATGATCTTTTGAACTAAATGAAAGTATTATTTTCGCTTCAAACTTTTACTTAGTTATTTCTTCTATTTTTATGTTTTTCACACATAATTACCTTTTTGATTATGACAAAAGGGGGGAAAATAACTGAAAGTAATATTTTGATTCCGATAATCGAATTATGGAAAACGTCTCTGAAAAGAGTTGCTTACATTCTAACCTAGTTAAACTTCTGTTTCTATTAGAATTGTTTTCTTTTTCAGAAATTATGAACTCTAATTAAAGTCAAGATCTGAAAGTGTTAGACAAGGCTTTTGTCTAGCTTTTGGATTCAGACTCTGAGAAGTTCTTAAGTTCATAGTCAGACTATTCATAACTAGGCTCTAAATTGAGAATCTGGAATTTGTCTTTGTGACTCTAGAGGTTCAAGATCTCAATTGGCATGATTGGTATCAAGACTTTCAAGATATCAATATATGATCTATTGGAACAAGGGGGAGTTCTACTCAAATGGTTCAGAATCAGGATATTTGATCTTCATCAAGCCTTTGAGTCACGGGGGATAAGTATTCCTTACCTTTCTTATTTGACTTTTTCTGATTATGTACAAAATTGTGTCATCAAAATACATAGTTTTTTCATCATCAAAAAGGGAGAGATTGTTAGAACAAGATTTGGTTCTGCAACTTTATCTTTGAATTTTGATGATAACAAAAAGTATGTTTGTATGAACAATTTTGGTACTCTAATGTGTGTTACTTGTGAGCATCTAATAAACAGGTTCTGCCTTTGTTAATTGGTGTGTCCAAGACATTAGAAGAGACAAGTTCCGCTTATGTGCTACATAAGTTCCGATGAACAGTAGCAAGACACTCCAGAAGAATCTGAAGTGTAGGCTCTGATATGAAGTCTAAAGAAACCAATCAGAAGATCTAAATAAAAAAGTTCTACTGAAGTCTAGATGCTAAAGACTCATGTTTCTGAAGACAACATGGTCTAAAGAAACTTGTAAGAAGATCTGAAGACAGAAGTTTCTACTGAAGTCCAAATGCTTAAAACTCGTGTTTCTGAAGACAAAGGGTTCTGAAAGACCAAGTGCTGAAGATTCTGAAGACGAAGTTCTTAAGACTCTTAAGACTTGAAGTTCTGAAGACCCAAGGTTCTAGAATAGGTTCTCAAGACCAAGTGTTGAAGATTCTAAAGACAAAGTTCTTAAGACTCTGAAGAATTGAAGTTCTGAAGACCTGAGGTTCTATAAAAGGTTCTCAAAACCAAGTGTTGAAGACTCAAAAGATGCAGTTCTGAAGACTCTAAAGAGTTGAAGTTCTGATGACCTTAATGTTATATTATCTCTTCTAAGCTCATGCTCGCAGAAGCCTCTGAAGTACAAAAGGAAAGAAGATAACATTAACGTGGTACAATAGTACATGGTACAATCAAAACATTTCATTACACTATGTGATACGGTGGGAGAACTGACTTGAGGTTTTGCGTTTGGTCGCAAATGTCGCGGTTTAGCAAGAGTCGCCACCGAATTTTATTTTATCCAAAAGGAAATGTAAAAAAGCACAGGAAAGACCTTTGAGATGTTTTCTTGAGTTCGGGGGGTAGATTATGAAAAGGGAAGGTATTAGAACCCTTTTCATCCATGGTTTTCCATGGGCTCTTAGTTGCTTGCTTAGATCACTTGCTTTGCTTTTGAAATTGTTTGAAATGGTACTTTGTGTTTGGTGTGATTTTGAAAGTATTTTGAAAAGAGGCCTTTCGTTTAGGCAATCTTTGTAATGATTCTCGTTCGTAAGAATGTATACAAAGATGTTTGTCTTTTGAAAAATGTTTCAATGTTTTGAAAGTTGTTTGAAAATGTTTTGAAATGTGTATGTTTGTTTTTGAAAATAGAAAGGATTTGTTTTGAAGAGAGCAAGTAATTAGGAATTATCTACCCTACTCAAATGTCTTTCCTATGTATTTTTATTCCTTTGACATTGTTGATTTACCATTGATTTGGTAAACAACCCTATCTTTGGATGTTAAACAGGACGGGCGTGGGTCATCGTATGACCGTGATAGCAATGTTGCCAAGTATCTTAGCATGTCTGAGGGACCAAGATCATTTGTTTTAGGCAACATTTTGATAGCGTCATCAAGGGACTATGATCTTATTTTTGTTTTATTTTGCCAAGATACTTTGCATGCATACCATGGCCATTTTTATTTAGGCAACCAAGTGGGTGAAACTCTAAGGGTGCTTGTGTGAAATGTGTGGCATTTTACATGCATTTTTTTGTCTTGTATTAGGTCATGTCTATTTGTTTGATTTTTGTCTTATCATGCAAAACCCTAATTTACTACATAAGTATAAATGCGATAAATTGTGTAAAGTAAACTAAACTATTACAATAATTATTATGGGAGGGGGGATACAAGTTTTTGAATGGGGATATTGCACAAAATAAAACCCTAAAATACTATTACAACCCAATAGAATAATGTGCAAAAATAAATAAATATACAATTATTTAAATATGCAAATAAAAATGTATTTATGCAAAATGTTTTGTATTTGATTTTTGTATGAGAAAAATGATTTATTAAACCCTAGAAAAAGAGAAAAAATAATATGGTTATTTTTGAAAGGGGAAACCCTAGTTTTTGATTTAAAAGAAAATATTTATTCTATATTTATATAGTCCATTTCTATTTAAGAAAATAATAAATAATATTATTAACAAATATTAAAAATTAAAATATGTATAAAAATAATATTTTATGTGTATGAATAATAAAAATAAAAATGTATGGTATTTTTAAAATGTATTTACAATTTTTTATAAGAAAATAGATTTTATTTACTAAAATAAAACTACTTTTATATGTGGAAAAAATGATAAAAATAAAATAAAATTGCAAAAAATTAAGAAAATATTTTTTGTGATTTTTTAATGTTCAGAAAAAAGAATTAAAATCAATAAACATAAAAAATATGAGAAAATATACAAAATAAAAATATGAAGTAGGGGGTGCAAATATCAAGTTAGAGGGGGTGCAGAAAGTCAAAACAGCAAGCCCAAGGCGCCAAGGCCCAAGCCAGCCATCGTCCCTGTCCTCCAGCTTTCATTTGCGCGTGTTTCTTCTTCAAATCTGGAACTTGCTCATGCTTGCATAAAATAAAAAACTCATAACATAAAAAATGTAGCTTGTAATCTCACGATTCCAACCATATAAGATTTGTAAACTAACTCTAAAAGATCAGGGAGAGTTTTGTAACCCCTAATTCCTGGCCTAATTTTTTCAGCATGTTCAACATTCAAATTCTCTTAGCTCAGTTAATATAAATGACAACTATGCATATGTACAGCTTCACCATACTAGAGAATACATTTTTGCTTCACAAATCGTGGCTTGAGGATGCCTAAATAGAGAGATAAAATTTTGAAAAATACCTCATTCAGCTGGATTTGGATATGGCAATGTGGGGACTTTGAGTGAGGCCCGAGGATCGTGTGAGCTTCCTTGAAATTCCCTCAAGCTATTCCAATGCTTAGCTGGCTTTGTGGATGGCTAAAACTCCCTGTAGAAGTCAAGCTGCAACCTTCAAGTTTGAAAATGGTGATGTCTGAAACAGAGCTCACAGTTGCAGGATGAAGGCTTTGATAGCTTGGATATGGTGTGGATGAAGTGTTTCAAAGGTTAAAAGGCAAAACGCACGAGCCAAAGTGAAGTTGGCTTTGATTTTGCAGAACTGCTATGCTTTGGACAGAAAAATGTGTTTTTTGAGTCTGAGAGTGTTTCAGAGGTCAAGCATCTGTGTCTTGTCTTGTGATAAGTTTGTGAAGATGTTTAGAATGATACCAAGTCCACCCTTTATCAGATGTACAAGTTCTTTGGACTTTTGCAACTTTTCTTGCTTTTGAAGAAAAGTGAAGTGACTTGTGCCAAAGGCATGTACTTGCTTGCTTGTGGGCTGCAGAGAGTTGGTGAACAATGCTTGATATCTGTGGACAATGCTTGCACAAAAGGAACAAGTCCAAGGCTCAAGGCTGATAAAGTTTGCAAAAGCTTGCTTTATGAAAATGGCAATGTGCCCTTTATGCCATTTATGGATTTATTCTTTGTATAATACTCCAAAAGCCAAAATAAAGCCATTATCCATTGAGTTAGTATTTAATTATGGAGTGTAGAAGGAGTTTAGGACCTGTAATGCAAGGTACAAGCATGCTTGAATCTGATTTGCAACTTGATCTCATGTAAAAATGGCTTGAACAAAAGTGACAAAATGCCAACTTCCCTTCTTCGATTCTCCCTAACCACAAATGATCTTGGAGAGTTCTTGGACATTTTAGAAAGATTGCAAAATTCTCTACATCCATATTTGAAATGAATTTTGAGATACCTCTTGGAACTAGGTGAAAAATGTACATGAAGTTGGGTCAAAAGCCTGCCTAAATTAGGGCAAATTTTCACTAAGTCTTTTAGTTCATGGACCTCTATTCACAAATTCATAACTTGAGATCCAAGCATCTTTTGGGAAAACTTTGTGAATCAAATTTGTATATTTCATGGAGGACTACTACTTTCATGTTGGAATTTTTCTTTGAATCCAATTTCATCATGGTGAAAAAGTGGTGAAAAGTTGGGAAAAAATAAGGAAATTTCCATACTTAGGAAAATTCTAAGTTATGAAAATTTTCAAATTCAAAACCCTAATTTTCAAAATTGGTTTTCTTGGTCAACAAGTTTCAAATTTTGACATATCTTGATAAATTGTGACCCTTGGAACTTGATTTTGACCAAAAATTCAAAGTTTGACTTTTCAATGAACAGTTGACTTTTGATCAGTTGACTGCAAAATTCATCTGTTAATCCAATGAACTTGAGATCTTTTGAACCATGTGATTAGGTAAAGATGATGCCATTGAGTCCTTGAAGTCATGATTGAATCCAATTGGTCATTGGCTAGATAAAAAATCAGAAATTTCCCTTCCACAATCAAAACCCTAATTTTGACCATTTTGCCCTTTTGATGATTTGATCAAATTTCTTGAGGAGTTGTGATCCAAACTTGATCAAATGGTGCATATGAGTCTAAAATGTTGTTTTGGATCAAGAATTATGAAGTTTGACTGTAAATTGGCCATAGTTGACTTTTTCCCCAATACAGCTAATTTTTAGGTCAACTGTCCAATTTACTGGGCAAAATGTGATTCAAGGCTTGAAACTTAACATGAGCAATCTTAGGGGTCCAAGATGGTGTATGAAAGTCACATGAAGCATTGATGATCCAAAAATCCTTGTACAAACTCAACCCCTAATTTCAGGTTATCAGTGCAAGATGAGGTCTTGAGCTGAGCAAACCCTAATCTTGTCTTGAGTCCAGGAAGTCTTGTGAGAAAAATCTTGATAAATAAGAGGGAAAATTTTGGGGTACAACAGCTGCCCCTGTTCAATATTCTTGAACCTAAAGAGTTAGATTGGCGAGTTTTGTCATTCGTGACTCGAAGGTAAAAGATGATTGGACACTAGAGTGCCCGTAAATTTGCACTCGTCAAAGTGTAGTTGAGGGAATGGGCTTAAAGATGACATTTGGAGAGGTGATAGAATCTTGTTGGAGATGGGCTTGTAGATTCCATCCGAGAATGTTTGTTGAATTGCAAAAGAATGAGCATCAGAAAGGTGTCCATATCTGGAACGTATCTGAGCTGTATCTGAACTTTGTATCGGAATAAGTGATAGAATGGCAACCGTGTCTGGAGCGTATCTAATCTGGGGAAAATCAGAATAAGTGGCAGAATGGCAACCGTGTCTGGAGCGTATCTGAGCTTGAAAATCTGAATGAGTGACATAATGACTTCCGTGTCTGGAGTGTATCCGTACTGTATCTGAAATTGAGGTCTGAATGAGTAACAGAATGGCTTCCGTGTCTGGAGTGTATCTGTACTACAATCTTGACTTGAAATATGAATAAGTATCAGAATGACTTCCGTGTCTGGAGTGTATCCGTACTGTATCTGAAATTGAGGTCTGAATGAGTATCAGGATGGCATCTGTATCTGGAGCGTATCTGAACTGTATCTTGATATGAAATCTGAATAAGTATCAGAATGACTTCCGCGTCTAGAGTGTATCTGTATTGTATCTGAAATCCTTAAACATTGTTAATGGTAGATGTTAATCTTATCCTGAAAAGGGTGAAATGTTAGCTGAAACACAAAGTTATGTTGCATGAAATGTATGATGCAATAAATGTGCTTTATCAATGTTTATGATATATGAATGAAATGTATGCGCATGTAAGCTGATTAGCTGTTTTGCTGAGGAGAAAAAATCCTTGACTGCTGCCGGGGAAAATAAATCCTTGACTGTTGAGGATAAGAAGTCATTGACAACTGTTGGGGATTAAAAATCCTTGATGACTTTCCTGGGGATATAGGGATCCTTCAAGTCTTGAAGTTGGAGTATTGACAAAAATTCTGTTGAGAAAGTAATGCCATGTACTGCTTAAGTAAACTGCTTGGAGAATCCTGAGAACTTTGATGACGCCTACTGGAGATTATACAAAGGGAATCCTTGTTTTGCTGGGATATAGAGAAAACTCTGATGACTTCTACGGGGAATTAAGAATGAGAATCTTTATTCTGTTAGGGGGCAATGAAAACTCTGTGGGGAAGAAAGCTATCATGTTGGGGAGTAGGTTCAGGAGTTTGGGTTGTCTGCCAATCTACTGGGGAGTTATCAGAAGTTGTTGTCTGGTTTTCAGGCTCCAAAATAACTTGCTGGGGAATTTGGAGAAATTGGATGGTCTCCACTAGGGATTGATAGTTGGAAATTTTAGCTCCGCTGGGGACCTGGGAGTTTGAAGTTTTAACTCTGATGGGGATTAATGGTTTGAATTTTTAGCTCCGCTGGGGATCTAGATGATGTACTGTAGGGATTTCTCATGGAATAGCCGAAAGACGTTTTCCTATCCTTTCAACCTGTCAGTAATTGTTCTTTTCCCTCTTGTTTATTTGTATACAGTAATTATGTTCAAATGCATATATTCATTAATGAATCATTGGACGTTTTTGCAAATAAAACACAAGTGTAAAAAAGAAAAAGACAAATAGTTTTCTGCACTTTAAAGAGATATCTTTGTATTTACTTTGAATAAGTATTTTGTACAAAGGAGACAGGCATCCTAGTAAGAGGATGGTGTCACAAAGATAATAAAACTTTATACAAAGAAAGATAGCTATGTGTAAAAAAATCCCATGGGGTTCCCATTCTGCTATAGCCTTCATATCTTCGAATATCTTGTCCATTCGCAGCTTTGTCCGAAGATGATTGGATTGATCAGAAGCTCCAGGTTTGCTAGTGAAGAGATTGTCCTTAAAGTGATCCGACGAGACATAGTCATACGCTTTAATTCCCTAACTTTTGCCTGAACCGCCCTTTCGGGTTTTCGATCCACCAAGAAACCCTTTTTTGCCCAAGTCTCCCTTTCGGGTTTTCAACTTGCCGGGTGTACATTTTTTTTTTATCCCTAATTTTTGCCTGAATTACCCTTTCGGGTTTTCAATTCACCGGGATGCCCTTGTTTTGCCTAGGTGTGTCAACCTAGTGGGTTTCTTATGCGTAGTATCTTTTGACTATGTCTGCGTTCGCAGGGTGTGGCAGGCCGTCCCCGCCATGGTGGTTAAGATCATTACCCCACCAGAAAAGATGTTTTTGATCACAAATGGTCCTTCATAGGTAGGAGTCCATTTGCCCCTGAGATCACTTTGCGGCAAGATGATGCGCTTGATCACTAGATCTCCAACTTGATACACTTGGCGTCTGACTTTCTTGTTGAAAGCCTTGATCATCCGCTTTTGATACGTCTGACCGTGGCAAACAGTAGGAAGTCTCTTTTCGTCAATTAAGTTCAACTGATCAAGTCGGTTTGAATCCAATCGTCTTCACTCAAACCCGCATCCTTCATGATTCTCAAAGAGGGGATCTGAACCTCAATAGGTAAAACAGCCTCCATGCCATAAACCAAAGAATAGGGTGTTGCCCCAGTTGACGTGCGAGCCATGGTACGGTACCCGTGGAGAGAAAATGGTAGCATCTCATGCCAGTCCTTGTAGGTGACTGTCATTTTCTGTATGATCTTTTTGATGTTTTTGTTCGCAGCTTCGACTGCACCATTCATCTTTGGCCGATAGGGGGATGAATTGTGATGTTGAATCTTGAACTGCTCGCACAAGGCGGTGATCATAGTATTGTTAAGGTTTGTACCGTTATCAGTGATGATCCTTTCTGGGATACCGTACCGGCAAATGAGATTCTGTTTGATGAAGCGGGCAACCACATTCTTAGTAACGGATGCGAAGGAAGTTTCTTCGACCCACTTTGTGAAATAATCAATGGCCACTAGAATAAAGCGGTGCCCATTGGAGGCTGTAGGCTTGATTTCTCCAATTATGTCGATTCCCTACATAGCGAATGGCCAAGGAGTTGTTAAGACATTTAGAGAAACTGGGGGCACGTGTACCTTGTCTGCATAGATTTGACATTTATGACAAGTCCGGGAGTGCTGGTAGCAGTCTGCTTCCATGGTAGACCAGTAATAGCCTGCCCTTAGAATCTTCTTGGCCATCGTATTCCCGCTAGAGTGAGTGTCGAATGTACCTTCAGGCAATTCAGCCATAATCCTTTCAGCTTCAGTCTTATCCACACAACAGAGAAAAATAGAATCATGATTGCGTTTGTACAGGATGTCATTACTTAGTAAGAACTTAGCTAAGAATCTCCTTAAGAACTTTTCGTCATTGACTGTAGCTCCTTCAGGGTATTCTTGAGCCTCGAGATACCTTTTGACTTCATGGAACCAAGGCTGGTCCACTACTTCTTCGGTGTTAATCTCGTGACAGTGTGCAGGTTCGTCCATTCGTTCAATGGTGATTTGGGGAGCCTCATTATCCCAGTTAAGTTTAAACATGGATGACATTGTAGCTAGAGCATCTGCTAGCTGATTTTCTTCTCGCGGGAAGTGCTCGAAGGTAATCTGCTCGAAATGTGGTAGCAATATCAAGACATGTTCTTTGTAAGGGATGAGGTTTGGATGCTTAGTGTCCCACTCTCCTTTGATCTGACTGATGACCAAAGTTGAGTCCCAAAACACAACTAAAGATTTGATTCCCAAGTCTATGGCAGCCTTGAGACCAAAGATGCAAGCTTTGTACTCTTTCATGTTGTTCATACAGTTGAAGTAAAGGCTGACGGTGAAAGGAGTATGGCAACCTTCTGGAGATATAAGTACATCACCGATACCGTTACCAAGTGCATTGGAGGCCCCATCAAAGTACAGGGTCCATCGGGACCCTTGTTCAGGTCCGTCATATGGTCTGAAATCTTCAACATTGTCCAATGTCATGATGTCTTCGTCAGGGAAGTCGAACTTCATGGATTGATAATCTTCTACAGCTTGATGAGCTAGATGATCAGCTAGTACACTGCCCTTTATAGTTTTTTGGGTCGTGTATTGTATGTCATACTCTGTAAGGATCATCTGCCATCTAGCTATCCTTCTAGACAAAGCAGGCTTCTCGAAGATGTACTTTATCGGATCCATCTTAGATATCAGCAAAGTGGTATGAGTCAACATATACTGCCTTAGCCGACGAGCAGCCCATACCAAAGCGCAGCAAGTTTTCTCGAGCAGTGAATATATGGTTTCATTGTCGATAAACTTTTTTCTAAGGTAATAAATGGCATGCTCTTTTCGGCCAGACTCGTCATGCTGCCCCAATACGCACCCCCATTGAGTTCTCTAAAACAGTCAGATACATGATTAGCGATCTTCCTTCGACTGGCGGCATCAAGACAGGAGGTTCTTATAGATACTCTTTGATTTTATCGAAAGCAATCTGACAGTCATCATTCCATCTAACTACCTGATCTTTCTTCAACAGCTTGAAGATTGGTTCATAGGTAGGTGTTAGGTGAGAAATGAACCTAGCAATGTAGTTTAGGCGTCCCAAGAAACCTCTGACCTCCTTCTCAGTGCGAGGAGCATGAATTTCTTGTATACCTTTGACTTTGGCAGGAACAACCTCGATGCCTTTGTTGCTGACAATGAAACCCAAGACTATACCGGATCGGACTCCGAATGTGCACTTGTTCGGGTTCAACCTTAGTTTTTACTCCTTCAACCTGACAAACAGCTTTTTCAAGTGATCAAGGTGTTCTTCTTCAGTTTGTGATCGGGCTATCATGTCATCTACGTAGACCTCTATCTGATGATGTATCATATAATGAAACAAAGCTACCATGGCGCATTGATAGGTTACCCTGACATTCTTCAGTACGAATGGCATCACTTTGTAGCAGAACGTACCCCACTGTGTAACAAAAGTAGTTTTATCCATGTCCTCAGGTGCCATTTTGATCTGGTTGTAGCCTGAGAATCCGTCCATGAAAGAAAATACTTTGTACTGAGTTGTATTGTCAACCAGGATGTCGATGTGCGGAAGTGGAAAATCATCTTTAGGGTTGGCCCTGTTTAAATCTCTATAGTCCATGCACATTCTCACTTTTCCATCATTTTTAGGCACAGGCACAATGTTAGCAACCCATTGTGGATAGGAGGTAACAGCCAGAAATCGAACATTGAATTTCTTCATAACTTCTGCTTTGATCTTCTCTGACATGTCAGATCTCATGCGGCAGACTTTTTGTTTCACTGGTGAACAGTCTTCTCTTGTGGGTAGATGGTGTACCACAATGTTTGTATCAAGTCCCGGCATGTCTTCGTATGACCAGGCAAAGATCTCAACGTAATCATGCAATAGCTGAATTAGGCGCTCCTTGACATTCGGCTCTAGATTGGCACCCACTCTGATTTCCTTCTTGTCTTCCTCAGTACCCAAATTAATTGTATCCAACAGCTCCTCATGAGGCAGAATATCTCTTTCCTCTTGTTGTAGAAGTCTGGCCAATTCTCCTGGCACCTCACAATCTTCCTCACCTTCGTATTCGGCTTGGTAGATCAGATCTTCAGAGTCACTGAAGGCTATAGCAGTATCGTTACCCACGGGTTCCGGAGTGGAAGGGTACCTGCATTTGTGAGTGTGGGTGTGTGTAAGGGCATAGCCATCTTAAAACAACAAAATGTAAAATAAATACAATGAGCACAAAAGGTTTATATATGAAAAGCGTCCATGATTCATTAAAATGACATATGAAAATGAAATAAGAACCCTTACAAATGGACCGTTGTGCCTCGGGTAAGACACAAGGTTGAAAAAGTACGAATTGTTTGTGAATTATTACAGATCCAACAGAAATGGAAAAGATAAATTACTACGGTATGAAAGTAATTGGAACAAAGTCTTTTGCTTCCCAGTTGCACAGTCCTCCGCCGACAGTAGGGAATATCCAGTCTTCCAGGTTGCCATCTTCTTCACTGTCCTCTAGTGCATTAACCCCTTGGTGGATGATCTTCACGGGTGGCCCTCCGGCACGGGCACGGCGCACGGCCTTCTGAGAAGTTGAGGTAAACCCCAAGCCGAATTTGTCTGATTTGAAAGGAAAGTTTGGAAGCTGCCCCCAGATAGTGGATCCTCATTCTTCCACTACCGCCCTTGCATCCTTTAGAGAAGACATCCGAGGTACAGGTCTTGTGATCACAAGAGTTGATGATACCACTTTGGTCGTTGCTATTTCCTGAGAGACTTCTTCAAAGTGTTGGAAAGGGGTCTCAATGAACTCACCATCCAATTCTACATATCGGAAAGAATTCAGATGACTAATCATGTATTCCTCTTCACCATGGACAGTTATGATCTTCCCTTGGACGGGGTACTTTAGCATCTGATGCAAAGTGGAAGTGACCGCACCGGCATTGTGAATCCAGGGGCGTCCCAACAGGCAAGAGTAAGAAGGACGGATGTCCATCACATAAAATGTTGAATTGAACGTCTGGGTACCCACTTTGATCGGGATGTCCACTTCCCCATGGACCATCCTTTTAGAGTCATCAAATGCTCTCACAATTATATTACTGGGTTTTAAAGTCAGCCCTTCATAATCCAATCTATCTAGGGCTTTCTTTGGCAAGATGTTCAGAGATGATCCAGTATCAACCAGGACATGGGCTAGGGTGGTTCCCCTACACTCCACTGAGACATGTAGTGCATCGTTATGTTTTCTCCCTTTGGAGGTCAAGTCAGCATCGGAGAAACCCAAGCCATTGTCAACTGTCAGACTGGTTACACACTCTTGGAATTGATCCGCCGAAGTCTCTTGCGGAACATGAGTCGTCTTCAAAAACTTTACCAAAGCTTTAACATGTGCCTCGGAGCAAAGTAGCAAGGCTAACATAGAGATTTTGGAAGGGGTCTGCCCCAGTTGTTCGACCACATCATAATCACTTTTCTTAATGATCCTCAGGATTTCTTCCATCTCCTTCTTGGATGTCTTAGGAATAGCTAGTGACTGAGCCTTCGTCAGGACAGGCTCCTCTTGAACATTCTTTCCTTTATTCTCAGCAGCGGAAGTAGGGATAGGAATTGCATTGTCTTCTTTGTTGGTCGGTACACTTGCAGGTGTAATCATGGGTACATATGTAATCTTCGGAATAGCCACGGGTCCAGAGGCTGCCTTTGGAGGGGAAATCTCTAGAGAGAAAATTCTCCCACTGCGGGTAATTTTGCTTGTTCCGGCAATGTTACTGATGTCGGAATTGTCTTCTTCAGAACTCTCGTCTTCGACAGTCTGTTCAATCTGTTTGACACCATGGTAGTAGATTTCTCCACCATAGTTCCATGGTACCATTTTATCTGATTTGTATGGGGCAGGCCCGGGCATTGTTATCTTCAACGCAGTAGTCATAGGAGCGGATGTAATCCTAACGGGTTTTTTAGGAACCCTGGAAGGATTGGCGTATATGGTTATTATTAAAACTTCTGGAACTGGAATGGGTGAAATAGGAGCTTTCTCAAACAAAATTTCCTGGTTATCAATCAGTTGTTGGATACCTTTCTTCAACAGAGGGCAGTCAAATGATGAGGACAGGCAAGTATGGCAATCTTGGTCACAACCTGGGAACACCCCAGCTTTCAACAAATTCAACTTGATGGTTAGGAGAGGAGTTAACAGTTCATCCACAGTAGAAACAAACAGATATGCTTCCACAACACTGGCATTGTGTCCATGCCTAGGCATTGGAGCGGAGATAACATTTGGTTTTTCAGGAGCTTCAAATTCAACTTCCTTTGCGTCGATCAGATCTTGAATCTTGTTCTTCAGAGCCCAACAGTTGTTGGTGTCGTGCCCTGGACTTTTTGAATGGTATGCGCACCTGGCATTCAGATGGTAGTGTGGAGATGCGGTATTGGGATTTTTAGGGGCCTCTTTTAGCATGGCCAGATTCAACTTCAGGAGATGTGGTAGGACTTGAGCAGGATTCATGTTTATCTTGGTGAATTTCCTTACAGGCCTTTCCACCCTTTGCTGGTTATTTCTCGGCTGGTTGTTTCTTGGTTGGTCTGATTCAGACTTTTGAATCATAACAGCCCCCACTGTTGGTCGTCGTTCGGTTCTTCCCTGATTTCTCTATGCATAGACAACAGACACTTCCTTCTTTCCGGTGAAGGGCTTTTTTGCAGCAGTAGAGGTAGACGCGTCCTTCTGATTTTCCCACTTCTGATATCAGCTTCCACCCTCTCGCCAGTTATAATCAACTCAGTGAAACCTGCAGAGGAGCTTCCAATCAGATAATTAAAGAAAGGACCTGACAGAGTTCCCATAAACATGTCCACTAGCTCCCTTTCAGATAAAGGTGGTTGCACCCTTCCGGCTAAATCCCTCCACTTTTGGGTGTAGTCTTTGAAGCCCTCATTGGACACCATGGCCATACTCTGGAGTTAAGTACGAGTTGGTGCCAAATCGGCATTGTATTGATACTGTTTATAGAAGGCGGTTGCCATGTCTTCCCAATTATGCACATCATCCCTCTCCAACTGGTAGAACCAATCAAGTTGTGTTCCCGACAAACTATACTGGAAAAAGTGAACCCACAAGTCTTTGTCTGCAGAATGCGACTGCATTTTCCTGAAATAAGATCGTAGGTGCATCTTGGGACAAGACACCCCATCATACTTGGAAAATATAGTTACTTTAAACTTAGGAGGGATTACTATTCCAGACACCAGCCCTAATTCCTCAAAGTCCAGCCCCGATACTCTCTGCACTTCCATAGCATCTAGACGCTCTTCCAAGTTTTTATATTTGTCATCGGCCGGAGGGTATTGTTGTTCAGAGTAGTCCTCTTCTTCCTCTTCTTCAGCTTCAGAATCTGAAGTCACTGCAGTCTCTTTACCTTTTCTTTCCCCTTCCTCAGAGGTTGATGGAAATTCCAAGGCCCTTCTGGCTTGTCCTTCAAAACTTCTGCCCATGATAACTACACCGGCTCGCTTCTTCTTCTTTTTCTCTTTTTCTTTCTCTAGTAGAGTCTTGAGCTCCTCCTGCCCCTTAGCCAAGGTCAAGAGTAGTTGTTGAAATTATGAATTCTGAGCTTGCAAGTCTTTAACCATTTGTTCAAGATCCATTTTGCTGAAATAAACAACAGAAGGGTGAGGAAACTTCTTGCAAAGACCTGTTTATGCATATGATGAATGATATGTATTCATGTAATGCTTTCAAGGATTTGAAAATCAAATTTGTTTCAACCAAAAAGGAACACACGTTATATTAATAAAATAGAATTTGTTTACATCAATGCCTCTAGGGCAAAATAGTACAAAATTCTAAGATAAAAAGACGTTGCGCATCCTCTTTGGTGCAATGTAGGTGTTGAGAGTCCGCTCTTCGTGAAGTAACCGAGTAACCGAGTGAGTTCTAAAACCTTCTTCTCGCTTGCATAGAATTGGGCTTCAAAAGTATCACGTTCTCCCTTGAGCTGTATCCAACTCCTTTGTAAGTCTTCGAGTGATGTTGGCATGTCAGGATGTAGAAGGGTGTATGGAACCTCTCCTTCCTTAACAGGCTCTATAATCACTGGGAGAATGGAGGGGTAAGGCATCATAAGACTTTGGGCGCGGGTTCATACCCACTTGAGGTAAGGCTCAAGGGGGATGGAATTCTTGTGTCCCAAGGTCTTACTGTCTACCTTGTTAGGCATCCTCTAAGCTCGGATGGACCTTTGACGAAGTCATTGATTGTCATTGTCGAAGTCGAAAACTAAACCTTGAACTAGCATGTCATGTGGGCCATCCCTTCGGGCATAACCAAATTGTCTTAGAGCCAAGCAGGGGTTGTAGGTGATGCCTCCCCTAATTCCAAGTATAGGGACATTAGGGAATTCCCCATAACGGTCGATGATGATAACATTCTCTTTAGATCGAGAACACCAATGAATGTCTGAATGTGTAAGAGTCATCAACCATTGTGACCACCTCAAACCTTGCTCATTCTTCAAAACTGATTGGGGAAGATGAGAAATAAACCACCTTGCCAGTAGAGGAGTGCAACACATGAGAACACCTCTTTTCCTCATTGTACGAGTGTGAAAAGAGTGCAAGATATCTCCAAGCAATGTAGGCACTGGATTTTGTGACATGGAGATTTTGACAGCACTCACATCTATGAGTTGATCAGGATTAGGGAACAAGACCATACCATAGATGAGAAGAGCTACAATCTCCTAAAAATCTTGTAAGTCCAAGGAATTCCAGCAGCTTTGGGCCTTCTCAAACAAGAACTTTGCCAGGAAGCCTTTGACACCAGTTCTAGTTACCCAATGGGTTGTGACATCAGATGAGTGCAAGTGTAGGGCTTGAGAAATCTCTTTTGGCTTTGGATCTCTTTCCATACCATTGAAAGGTAGTTGATTGAGAATAGGAATCTGTGATTGGTGGGAATAGAACTGACTATTTTGGAATGCTGGTTCGCGTTTGCGTTTAGCAAAATGTCGCGGTAAGCAAGAGTCGCCATCGTCTTTTATTTTCTCCAACAAGGAAAGGACAAAAGCACAGCAAAATTCCTTTTCGAGATGTTTCTCGGTTCGGGAGGTAGATTATAGAAAGGGAAGGTGTTAGCACCCTTTCTATCCGTGGTTATCCACGGGCTCTTAGGTACTTGCTCACTATGTTTTCAAAAAGTTTTTGCTTTTCTTGTGTTTGTGGGTTTTTGAAAAAGTTTGTTTGAAAACTTCGATTCAACTCTTGTATATGTCCTCAAGAGTGTATGAAGTGTTGTTTGAAAACTTTTGTCAGAAAAGTGTAAGTGCGAAAAGTTGTTTCGTTTTGAAAGAGAAAGTACCTGAGAACCTCTACCTACTCAAAAGAAATTAAGCTGTGTAAATGTCCTTTAGACAGTATTATCCCACTATTGAGAAGTAGGTAGCACCGTCGTTGGAGTTTTTTCGGGTCAATTCTATTATATGGGACATGTGGTCACTAAAGCAATAGTAGGACGCCTTAGCGGTAACCCTAATGTCCTAGATCATTTTTTATCGAGGCAACCGTTTCGAGGCAACTTTGATCTTTAGACAGGAGGGCGACCTCTAAAACACCCTATACTCAATGACCACGTCGAGGCAACCAAGTGAGGCGTACCCTAAGAATGGCATGTGCACGTGTGTCAGGTTTCATGTTAAGTTATCTTTGTACATGTTATGGTGAGCTACGATTGATTTTAATTTAAGAGAAGTCTTGTCATGCATAGCCTAGTTAGCATACATCTAGCAGTTAATAGTTGCAGAAAATAAACTAAACTATTACAAGGCGTCGGGTATTTACATCGCCAAAAACAAACCCTTTGAAAAGTAAATTGCGTAAAATAAATGAAAGCGATAAAAAGTCTTAATTAAAGCTATTACATCCTCGGAGCAATTACATAATAATGGATCAAAAATAATAGGAATCAAAAATCACACGCGCGAGAAAAAATTGAATCGGAATGTTTTAGGGTTTTGACCCTTTTTTGAGAAAGAAGGAAGTTTTTATTATTTATGAATTAAATTAAATTAAACCTAAAACTAATTAATTAATAAAAAGAAATATTTTTGATTTTTTAATGTCTCAAGGAAATAAATAAAAAAATAAAATGATTAAAAGTTGTCAAGAACCCTAATTCTACATTAATTTTATTTATTGTGAAAATATCGAAATTAACCTAATTAAAACAACTAAATTAATTATGTTAGTATTTATTTACAAAATAACTAATTAAATTTAATAAATAAAAATATTATATTTTTTATGTTTTCTGAATTTATTATGAAAAAATTAATTTGGTTAATTAAGTAATAATAATAATTAATAATAATAATTAAGTGAAAAATATAAAAGAAGAAAATAAAAAGAAAATAACCCAGGGGGTGTTGGCCCAATTAGGAGGTGTGTTTGGAATTTTCAGGCCCATTTACATCCCAGCCACGTTGACTTTTCTGGACTCCCTGCACGCTCATTGACTAAGGCGTATGATGATCTCCCATTCATGTCCATTGGATTTCAGTTTGATGACATCTGGCGCCTGGGAATTTGAGATGCATGGTGGACTTTCCCCTTGCAAGCTGCATGTGAACATAGGCAGAAAAATAGGAATAAATGTTTTGGGGGACCTGGGATTCGAACCCAGGTCCCAAGGGATAATACTCCAATGCCTTTGCCAACTGAACCAGAACGCGCTTTTGTTAAAGGAATAGATAATGAATGTTATATACAAAACCTAATATTATGCTGTAAAACACAAAAAATACGCGCGCGTTTTCAAACACGCCAATGAGATGCTAACACGTCCTCGTCTTCTTCGTTTGTACTTGTACAAATAATATTAGATAGCGGGGGTTTTTAACCCCCACTAATTCCTACAATCAAAAATAGCGAATAGAAGCATGATGAATATAAATATTTCGCGAGGTATGATTCTTGATCGTCTTGTTCTCACGATTTCACTCATATATCTCACAGGTCCCAATTTTTCTGGGTATAGAAAGCCCTAATTGGAAACTCAAGAACCCTAAAAATTGATTCATGGCATTCTTCGATCCAGGGCATTATAACTCAATTAAACCATTCCATCAGCTTGGTATGACCTCTAGCAATACAAAACAATCAAGAAAACATGTTAAATATGCATGAATTAAGCAATACGATTTTGGATAAAAGTTGCAAACTGTGAAACTGTCTAGGACGATTCTTTGAGCTTTAAGGCTTGAATTTGATTGCAAAATGTTCCTGGGATCTCCTGCAATGTATTTGAATGGTTAAAATGCCTTGAATTAGCCTAGAATGCAAAAATCAGTTTTCACTTTTCTTGGAAATTCTTGAATATGGACAGGGTGTTTTCAGCAGCTTTTTCACGTGTTGGTCAGGTTAGCTTGCATCCATATAAAGGAAACAAATTAGGTCAAAAAATTGGATCCAATCCATGTGCATTCAAGTTTAAATCTTTGATTGGAAATCAAATATTTTTTATTCTTCATGATTGAATAATGTTGCCAAATATGGATTTTTTGATATCTTTGACTTGTGCACGAATTTTCCAGCAGTATTAGGTCCTATTTTCTTCACAAAAAGATTTAAAAACCAAATCTTCTATTTTCCTACAATTTAAATTAATTAAATGAATTAATATTAATTAAAAATCCAATTAATCAATAAAAATAAGAAAATAAATTCAATTAATCTTGATGGGTCGTGCATAGGCCATGGATGAAGTTTCAAGAAGAGATTTGAGGCCCATTAGCAAAAATAAGGTGTTTTGAGCAAAGTTAACTTTTGCAAATTCATAAAAATTTCCCAACTTGTCCAATGCATATCTTGCTCAATTTTGATCATATGACCATGTTCTTTGACATTTTGGAAATCTCTTGAAGTCCTATAACCAATGCCTTTAGTCCCATGTCATTTGGATTTATCAATCTCAAATTATGGCCTTTGACTCAAAGTGTACTTTTGTTGACTTTTGAATTTGACCTATAATGTAAAAATTGATAACTTTTTGTGAGAGCATTTCTTGAACTTGGAGTGTGAAGATGGATTGTAGGAGATCGTATCCTCTTCAAAATGAGCATTGGATGGGATTTTTCTAACAAACCATGAAAAAGTTATGCCCTGGTCAAGATACAGTTGACTTTTCTACTATCCAAAAATAGTAACTTTTTGCACCTTGATGATTTTTGAGCTAGGCTTGTGGAATCATGATCAATACTTGATCAAATGATGATTGTGGACTCAAAATAAGATGTTGACCAAAAATTCTGACTTTGACTGCAAAATGACCATTTTGCCCCTGTAGTGAACTGTGGATCAAATGGAGCTTTTGACTGTGCAAATTGGCATTGTGAGTCTTGAGACTTGGCATGTAGGTTCTTTAAAATGTATATAGGCCTATGAGACTTGATTGAACCATTGAAAACCCCAAATTCCTTGAAAGAACCAAAACCCTAATTTCAGCTGTCTTAGGAGGTGATTTAATTGTATAACCCTTGAGCAATCTTGAACAATTTGAAGATCATTCTTGACAAATCTTGAGGAATATGGGAGGGCAAATTTTGGGGTACAACAGAATCCTCAAGAGTTGAGAAAATTCCTCCAAAGTGGGCACAAGCTGGTAGTCAGGAAATGTGAAGTAGTGGTGCAAAGGGTCAAAGAACTGGAAAAGAACTTTCATCATGTCTTCCTCTGTGTTGGAAGTGACTAAGTTGAGAAGAATACCATGCGTCTCGGTGAATGGAGAATTCTCAGGAATCCTTTAAGCTAGCTCCTTGAGTTGTAGATGAATTCTTACAAGGTTGACTTGGATGGTTTTCCTGCGAAGTGAATCCATAACCTACAAAACAAGAACAAAGATGAATTTCCAAAATCCTTGAAATGGTTAGTGGATGCATATGATGCTTATGATGTCCATGATGTTATGCACAAGTATATATGTACAAGCAAATCACACAAGTTCCTAGTTTAGGCTGGCATGGGGTTTCATAGGTAAGTACCCTCTTGAAGTTTAGTTGGCTCAACATGTCCTAGTAATAGTAACCGGGTTCTAAGGAGCTAAATGTCACTGGATTGTTTCCTTGTTCATTGTTTCAATTCAGCGTCTTTACTGGAGACCAAAATATTCCAAGGAACCAACCCTCAATGAGTGTAGTATCGAGTATCTACCAACTTCAGACTGCACCAAAGCCCGTCATCTCACTACATCCTAAAAGGCCAAGTTGGTCAAGTAAAGGTTCTAGAAGTTCGTTAGTGCTTCATGACATCACTCAGCAGCCCCGTATTCTCTTTGATTGACTCAAAGGCTACCGGTACCCACAAATATGTCACACTAACATATCTATTGCTTAGACCGCGTCGGTATACCCACACAGTTTCCACAACGTATTGCTATTTACCTATGAATGTTTCCCAAATCCGGGTGGAGGATTCAAACCCAAACAATAGAACCAAAGTGTAAAGAAAACAAGGCAAACAATTGTAAGAAAAATAAAGGTAATCTAAACCCTAAGGTAACCCCACTTTTATAATTTTCCCCAGCAGAGTCGCCAGTTTTGTGATAGGGTGGGAGAACTGACTTGAGGTTTTGTGTTTGGTCGCAAATGTCGCGGTTTAGCAAGAGTCGCCACCAACTTTTATTTTATCCAAAAGGAAAGGTAAAAAAGCACAGGAAAGACCTTTGAGATGTTTTCTTGAGTTTGGGGGGTAGATTATGCAAAGGAAAGGTATTATCACCCTTTTCATCCATGGTTTTCCATGGGCTCTTAGTTACTTGCTTAGATCACTTGCTTTTCTTTTGAAATTGTTTGAAATGGTGCTTTGTGTTTGGTGTGATTTTGAAAGTATTTTTAAAAGAGGCCTTTCGTTTAGGAAATCTTTGTAATGATTCTCGTTTGTAAGAATGTATACAAAGATGTTTGTCTTTTGAAAAATGTTTCAATGTTTTGAAAGTTGTTTGAAAATGTTTTGAAATGTGTATGTTTGTTTTGGAAAATAGCAAGGATTTGTTTTGAAGAGAGCAAGTAACTAGGAATTATCTACCCTACTCAAATGTCTTTCCTATGTATTTTTATTCCTTTGGCATTGTTGATTTACCATTGATTTGGTAAATAACCCTATCTTTGGATGTTAAATAGGACTGGCGTGGATCATCGTATGACCATGATAGCAATGTTGCCAAGTATCTTAGCATGTTTGAGGGACCAAGATTATTTGTTTTAGGCAGCCTTTTGATAGCGTCATCGAGGGACTATGATCTTATTTTTGTTTTGTTTTGCCAAGATACTTTGCATGCATACCATGGCCATTTTTGTTTAGGCAACCAAGTGGGTGAAACCCTAAGGGTGCTTGTGTGCAATGTGTGGCATTTTACATGCATTTTGTTTGTCTTGTATTAGGTCATGTCTATTTGTTTGATTTTTATCTTATCATGCAAAACCCTAATTTACTACATAAGTATAAATGCGATAAATTGCGTAAAGTAAAGTAAACTATTACAACAATTATTATGGGAGGGGGGATACAAGTTTTTGAATGGGGATATTGCACAAAATAAAACCCTAAAATACTATTACAACCCAATTGAATAATGTGCAAAAATAAATAAATATACAATTAGTTAAATATGCAAATAAAAATGTATTTATGCAAAATGTTTTGTATTTGATTTTTGTATGAGAAAAATGATTTATTAAACCCTAGAAAAAGAGAAAAAATAATATGGTTATTTTTGAAAGGGGAAACCCTAGTTTTTGATTTAAAAGAAAATATATATTCTATATTTATATTGTCCATTTCTATTTAAGAAAATAATAAATAATATTATTAACAAATATTAAAAATTAAAATATGTATAAAAATAATATTTTATGTGTATGAATAATATAAATAAAAATGTATGGTATTTTTAAAATGTATTTACAATTTTTTATATGAAAATAGATTCTATTTACTAAAATAAAACTACTTTTATATGTGGAAAGAATAATAAAAATAAAATAAAATTGCAAAAAATTAAGAAAATATTTTTTGTGATTTTTTAATATTCAGAAAAAAGAATTAAAATCAATAAACATAAAAAATATGAGAAAATATGCAAAATATAAAATATGAAGCAGGGGGTGCAAATATCAAGACAGGGGGTGTGGAAAGTCAAAACAGCAAGCCAAAGGCGCCAAGGCCCAAGCCAGCCATCGTCCCTGTCCTTCAGCTTCCATTTGCGCGCGTTTCTTCTTCAAATCTGGAACTTGCTCATGCTTGCATAAAATCAAAAACTCATAACATAAAAAATGTAGCTTGTAATCTCACGATTCCAACCATATAAGATTTGTAAACTAACTCTAAAAGATCAGGGATAATTTTGTAACCCCTAATTCCTGACCTAATTTTTTCAACATGTTCAACATTCAAATTCTCTTAGCTCAGTTAATATAAATGACAACTATGCATATGTACAACTTCACCATACTAGAGACTACATTTTTGCTTTGCAAATCGTGGCTTGAGGATGCCTAAATAGAGAGAAAAAGTTTTGAAAAATAACTCCTTCAGCTGGATTTGGATATGGCAATATGGGGACTTTGAGTGAGGCCTGAGGATCGTGTGATCTTCGTTGAAGTTCCCTCAAGCTATTCTAATGCTTAGCTGGCTTTATGGATGGCTGAAACTCCCTGTAGAAGTCAAGATGCAACCTTCATGTTTGAAAATGGTGATGTCTGAAACATAGCTCACAGTTGCAGGATGAAGGCTTGGATAGCTTGGTATGATGTGGATGAAGTGTTTCAAAGGTTAAAAGGCAAAACGCACGAGCCAAAGTGAAGTTGGCTTTGGTTTTGCAGAACTGCTATGCTTTGGACAGAAAAAATGTGTTTTTTGAGTTTGAGAGTGTTTCAGAGGTCAAGCATTTGTGTCTTGGATTGTGATAAGTTTGTTAAGATGTCTAGAATGATACCAAGTCCACCCTTTATCAGATGTACAAGTTCTTTGGACTTTTGCAACTTTTCTTGCTTTTGAAGAAAAGTGAAGTGACTTGTGCCAAAGGTCTGTACTTGCTTGCTTGTAGGTTGCAGAGAGTTGGTGAACAATGCTTGATATCTGTGGATAATGCTTGCACAAAAGTAACAAGTCTAAGGCTCAATGCTGATAAAGTTTGCAAAAGCTTGCTTTATGAAAATGGCAATGTGCCCTTTATGCCATTTATGGATTTATTCTTTTTACAATACTCCAAAAGCCAAAATAAAGCCATTATCCATTGAGTTAGAATTTAATTATGGAGTGTAGAATTAGTTTAGGACCTGTAATGCAAGGTACAATCATGCTTGAATCTGATTTGCAACTTGATCTCATGTAAAAATGGCTTGAACAAAAGTGACAAAATGCTAACTTCCCTTCTTCGATTCTCCCTAACCACAAATGATCTTGTATAGTTCTTGGAAATTTTAGAAATGTTGCAACATGCTCTACAATCCATATTTGAAATTCATTTTGAGATACCTCTTGGAACTAGGTGGAAAATGTACATGAAGATGGGTCAAAAACCTGCCTAAATTAGGGCAAATTTTCACTAAGTCTTTTAGTTCATGGACCTCTATTCACAAATTCATAACTTGAGATCCAAGCATATTTTGGGAAAACTTTATGAATCAAAGTTGTAGATTTCATGGAGGACTACAACTTTCATGTTGGAATTTTTCTTTGAATCCAATTGCATCATGGTGAAAAAGTAGTGAAACGTTGGGGGAAAATAAGAAAATTTCCATACTTAAAAAAATTCGAAGTTATGAAATTTTTCAAATTCAAAACCCTAATTTTCAAAATAGGTTTTCTTAGTCAACAAGTTTCAAATTTTGACATATCTTGATGAATTGCGACCCTTGGCACTTGATTTTGACCAAAAAGTCAAAGTTTGACTTTTCAGTGTACAATTGACTTTTGATCAATTGACTGCAAAATTCATCTGTCAATCCAATAAACTTGAGATATTTTTAACCATGTGATTAGGTAAAGATGATGCCATTGATTCCTTGAAGTCATTCTTGAACCCAATTGGTCATTGGATAGGTAAAAAATCAGAAATTGCCCTTCCACAGTCAAAACCCTAATTTTGACCATTTTGCCCTTTTGATGATTTGATCAAATTTCTTGAGGAGTTATAATCCAAACTTGATCAAATGGTGCATATGAGTCTAAAATGTTTTTTTGGATCAAGAATTATGAAGTTTGACTGTAAATTGGCCATAGTTGACTTTTTCCCCAATACAACTGATTTTTAGGTCAACTGTCCAATTGACTGGGCAAAAATGTGATTCAAGGCTTGAAACTTAACATGAGAAATCTTAGGGGTCCAAGATGGTGTATGAAAGTCACATGAATCATTGATGATCCAAAAATCCTTGTGCAAACTCAAACCCTTATTTCAGGTTATCGGTGCAAGATGAGGTCTTGAGCTGAGCAAACCCTAATCTTGTCTTGAGTCCAGCAAGTCTTGTGAGAAAAATCTTAATAAATGAGAGGGAAAATTTTGGGGTACAATACACTACCATAAAGGACAGAATCTACGTACAATCTTTCCCCCCATGTGATTCAAGCCGCCAAAGATTCTGAAAATCCCAAGAGTACCCCTCAACAAATATATTATTTTATTGGCTATATAAAGGGCTTGAAGACTAAGAGAAAAAGCTGCTAATTAACTGATTCATACTATCGAAAGACTGTTCTATGCTATTTCATTTCTCTTTAGTCTGTATAATTCTGAAACACTGTTTACATATTAGCTTGTTAAGAAGGGCATCTTTTGTAAACAAACTTTGTTCAAACAGTTGTTTGATTTTCCTTAAGGGAACAGTTGGTCATAATCCTTGATAAGTCTAAGATTAGTGTGTCTTAGATATTGTAACGTTAGTCACTTGCAGTTAGATTGTGCATTTTAATAATTAGTTCCATTATTGGATTAATTCCTTGTTTGATAAGGCGAAATCACCTGGGCGGATGGACTAGACTAGCTTGATAGTTTTCAAGTTAACTAGTATAAACATACCTTGTTCTTTACTTCCAGATCTTAATTATTATTATTATTATCAAGAGTTTGGAAAACATATTTTATTTAAAGGGGATTATTTTTAAATAAATTTTTTTGATTTAAAACCCAACACAGAGGCATTAATAACATACAAAGAATTCAGCCATGTTAATCGCGTCGAGGATCACTTAGAACAAAACAACCAACACTGAGGCATTAATAACATACACCCAAGTGAATAATAGTTCTAACAACACAGAAGTCAACCATGCTAATCGCGTCGACGATCACGTAAAATGACACAACCAACATAGATGCATTAATAACAGACACCCAAGTGAATAATAATTCTTACTCAATCTCAATAATATATTAGATAATCATCCTAGATAAGAAATCAAGCAGTATATATCTATAGCAACTCAAACCCCAAAGCACAGAGCAAAAATCCAGAATAAAAATCGACAAATATTTGTAAAGCAAGTTTTATACAATGCCATGTGCGACAAATATATGTGAGTTCAAAGTAAATACATATACAAAACCCGAAAAATAAAGAATACACAAAGTAGAAGAGAAATGAACCACAAATATCCCGGTTTGTCAGCATCGATCAAAGATAAATCCACCCCGGATCATCCGTATGCAAGCTTCATAGGTATTTTCTAAGCTAATCTATCAAAAAATGAGGGTTGATGAATATTGGGAGCTAAAAATCTCCCCAAAACCATAACCCTAAAAGATGAAATGGAAATGAAATAAATACAAAATTTTGTCCCACAACACTCGCCCCGACGAGCCAAACATGTCGCCCGGCGACGACCTTATTTTACACGGCCCAAACTGCACCACATACACAATTAGAGAAAAATATCTACTCTCGCCTTGTGAAGGGAAGCTTCTCCCAACAACACTACGCTTCCTCGCCCAGCGAGCTACTGGCGAGCCCAAGTTAATGGCTACTGGAAACTTGATCTATTCCCTTCGCCCCTTCGTTGCCTGGTGACACAAGCGTGATATCCTCTTGCCTCATCATCGCTCAGTGATGCACACCGGAACAACAACTTTTGTTGCTTTCTCTGAAAAACTTTAATGGCTTTTCTTCTTTTGCCTTATTCCTTTATTAATCAAATGCACATCTTTGAGCGCTATTTGAGTTTTATTCTCAATGCTCCAATAATGCTTGAATACCTACAAAAATGAATACAAAACTATCAAATGATATATTATGTACATGAAAATGCAAATATACATAAACTAAACATATTTACATAAAAGTCGGGTTTATTCAACCGATATTAACAATAAAGAGTCAATAAGTGCAACAAAAAGTATATATAAAAGTAGCTACAATTTGTACTTATCAAACGCTCCCCAACTTATATATTTCTTTCATAGTTGTTTCATAAGTAAAATAAGCAAAAGTAATCAACCACATAATCATGAATCAACTAGTTTGAAAAATGAAAACAAATGTATGGTTCAAAAAAATGCACACGCAAAGTACATACTTACCATAATCCTACAACAACAACATGTAAACAAAATGAATCCTTAGTACAAAAACTATACTAAAAATTCTAAAACAAAACAAGCTTTATCATGAATCAGACCTAGTAAAAATTCATCTGTAGATGAAGAATACACAAAGGTGGGGAACATTGGCACTCATCCACACTCTTGTAAACAATAGACTAAATTATTTATTCATCCAAATATTCACATTGAACATAAAAAAGCAATATTCACAAGGGCTTTTCAAGGTTGTAATGTGGCTTGGTTAACAAACAAGGGATAATTCCTAAAGCTAATCGAAACAAAAACTTTCCTAAACCTAAGGGAGTGATCAACTCACAAAAGTTCAAACACAAAATTTTAATCAACTTCTTCATAATCCCAAATTTCACAACCCAATCACAATACTTATTAGTACAACATTATTCCATAATCTTTTTTTTTCTTTTTCAAAACTTTTTCAATTTTTTTCTTTCTTTTTCTTTACTTTCTTTTTTACTTTTTTTTCTTTCTTTTCGTTTTCTTTTCTTTTTCACAACCAGATAGCAATCAAAACATTAGTAAGAAAATAATTCTCTCCCCAACTTGAACTCAACCATCATTAAAGTGAATACTCCCTACTTTCTAAGGCAAGGAAAAAATTCAAACTAAAAATTATAGTTGAGGGTTCAAGAAAACAAAGAATCAATGTTCATTCAAAAAGGAAAACCAAACACTCATAGACAAGCATTAAGTTCAAAAACAACATGGACATTGACAAAAAGGCTCAAAGAGGGGTTAAAAAAGTTCACATACTCAAAAGGTGAATTTATTATTTGGCTAGGTAGTTGTGCTCAAAATCAAACAAATTCTTTGATCACTTTCATGCTTCCATACAATCAACATAAACAAAAGATTAAACATAATTAAATCTAGTTAAAACAAGAATTGTGGCCTCTAAGATATATGAACAATGGAAACATTCCTAATATTTGGGGTAAAAAGAAAACTAAAGTGATTCATGTAATGAGAAAGTAACGCAAAAAGAACGAATAACATGGTAATTATACAAATGAAAAGTTTCATAAACATGTTATGTTATGAAAATCGATAAATGAGTACCTGGAATATGTACCAACTTAAAAAAGTATCATTACCATGTGTTGTACCCCAAAACTTTCCCTCCCTTTTTCTCAAGACACTTCTCACAAAAATGTTCTCAAATGCTCAAGGATCCTCAAGAGTTTATCAGACAAGTTCACCTCCTAAGCACTAGGTCCAAATTACGGTTTTGGTTTTCTC
This sequence comes from Vicia faba, assembly GCA_948472305.1. Classification (NCBI taxonomy): domain Eukaryota; kingdom Viridiplantae; phylum Streptophyta; class Magnoliopsida; order Fabales; family Fabaceae; genus Vicia; species Vicia faba. The sequence goes on along the minus strand of CATIWC010002506.1, from coordinate 207,349 downwards.
AAGGAAAATTGGACTTTTTATGCCTCAAATTAATTTCATGGTTAATTATAGGTCTCCAAGAATACTCATACCAAGTTTCAAGTCTTGCATCAAAAAATTTCTCAATCAATTGCTCAGATGATTGAAAATCAACTGTATTGGATAAAAAGTCAACAATGATCAATATACAGTCAAACTTCAATATTTTTGGCCAACATAAACATTTTGAAGTAATATTCATAAATTGATAAATGGTTGATCATAATTCCTCAAGAAAAGCACTCAAATCATCAAAGGGGAAAAATTGTCAAAATTAGGATTTTGACTGAGAATGACTGATCATTGACTTTTGACGTAGTACATGACCTAATGGTTTGAAGAATGATCTTAGGGATTCAAACAAAACATATTGATCTAATTTCATGGGTCAAATAATTTCTCAAGATCAATGGATTGATAGTTGAAATTTGATCAACTGATACACAAAAAGTCAAACTTTGACTTTTTGGTCAACATTGAATTTCAAAGATCAAGATTCATTAATATATTCAAAAATATTAAACTTGATCATCAATAATCAAGAAAGTCAAGAAAAGTCCACAAAAGTCAAAGTTTTCAATACTTAGAAAATTTTTAAGCGTTTTTACCCTTGATAATTTCATTATTTCATGACATTTTTCACCAAGATGCAAGATGATTCAACGAAAACTTCCAACAATAAAGTTGTAGATCTTGATGAATTATAAAACTTTGTCCTTTATGGTTGATGTCCGAAAAATGCTTAGATTTTAAGATATAAGCTCATGAAGTCATGACATTTTTGTATAAACACTTAGTAAAATTTTCAACAAGTTTAGGCAGATTTTTGTCCTAACTTCTTGGCCAATTTTCACCTAGTTCCAATTTGATTTTTCCAAAGTGGTAAACATTAAGGTTTAGATAATGTTTCAAGGTTTCCAAAATTTCCAATAACTTGAAGAGATCTTTCTTGAGCTAGGAGAATCGAAGAGAAGAAGTTGAGCATTCATTCTTGAATTTTAGGTCATTTTATGATGAACCTTATGATCCAATTTTCAAGTATGTTGCATAATCTTGCTTTGAAGGCCCCTTAACCTCTAAACCTATCCATAATCAGTTGATTACATAAACTTTTGTGATTCAAGAATTTTTCAAGTTACCTTACCATTTAAGGAACAAAGTTGACACTTTTATTTTGTAAAAGTGACTTTAATCAAAAAGTCAACTTTCATATTCACAAGATCACATGTTATGGTTTTGAAACTTGATCTTGAAGCAACTTTGACAAACATTGTCCCAATGCAATGGTACAAGGGATCATAGGATAGTTAGGCACTTTAAACATGTTTCTTCTGATTACACTCAACATGTATGCTCAGGAGAAACATGTTTAAAGTGCCTAACTATCCTATGATCCCTTGTACCATTACATTGGGACAATGTTTGTCAAAGTTGCTTCAAGATCAAGTTTCAAAACCATAACATGTGATCTTGTGAATATGATTATTTAAAACCCTCAAACATTTCCTCTATAAATAGAGATATTGTTTGCAAGCTAAGACACTAATTCACAACCTTGAAACACTCACAAACTCCCTGAAACTCAGAATTGTACACAAAACCTCCAGTGTTGCAATTTCTGGCCAAAAACTTCAAACTCAAAATCCACTCATGCGTTTTCACTCTAAGTCAATTATAAAGTTTCCATACCTCATTTATAACTTATCCCCACCTCTGTTTCATCATTTTAACACCATTTTCACCATCCTCTATTTCCAAAAACTCAAACCTGCAACTTGACTTCTCCAGAACGATTCAGGCACCTTCAACACAAAGTAAGCATTATATTGGGTTCCTAGGAGTCCAGTGAAGCTAGCTAGATCATCACAACACTTCCAAGAGTGCTCAAACTCCAAACACAATTTCCAGTTTTGAGGTAAGTTTTCTCAACTTTGAACTCTCTATACAAGCATCATTAATTGTTACTTTGTGAATAAAAAATATAGACATCATAGTCCTGAAGCTAACCATGCCTTTATATCTCATTTATGTTGCATGAGTGATGCGAATTTTGAAGTTGAACTTTCTGAAAAAATTAGTTTTTATTTGGTACCAAACAAAATTCTCATTCATCTTTGATTTATAGCTTACAAAATTTGTATGGTTGAATTCATGTTGAAAAATGGAACAACTTTCATGTTTACATTTTAGAAAAGGGTTGAGAAATTAGCAAGTTCATAATTCAACCATGGTGGTGTTCTTCTCTGCATGCGCAAGGTTCAAGATGAAGTCATTTTCAAATTCATAAACGAGTTTATTTTATATTGTGTTGAAGTTTCATTATTACCGGATGAAACAACCATCCCAGTGGAAGAGTAGCGTATGCTAAGGCATTGATCTATAGAGACCTGGATTCGAGCCCCAGTGGTACCCTTTTATTTCTTTCATAGTTGTTTCAATGAGATTATATGCAGGCAAGTCCAGGAACTGCATGGTGTTCCTCATTCTCTCACCGCATGATCATTATAAATTCAAATCAAACTCTCCAGGCTCACATGTGCGTCATGGACCCTTTGAAACCAGCCACATGGAATTATGACAGGTGTTGGACTTTTGTTTGGGCCTTTTGGATTTTTCTTTCATACACCCTCCAAATTACTTTTTAGCGTAGGCCCATATACATTTTTTTAGTTGATTTTCTGACATAAACAAAAAAAAAACCCTTTGGGCCCGACACTCCATTTTCTTTTTAAAACCCTCATTTTAATTTTTAACACCCATCCCATTTATTTTATTTCTTTTCATTATTTTTATTTATCTATTTATTATATTTTATTTACTTCAATTTTTTCAAACAAATGAAACCTTTAAGAAATTATGTTCTAAACAATTATCTAGACTTAGGTTTTAATTGCTTCTTAATTTCAATTAACTTATATTTTAGGTTTTGATTAAATAAATAATTACCTCTTTTGTAATTAGAATTAATTAGTTTAATGAGGTTAATTATAAAACCCTTTTCCATCAAAAACCACAAAAACAATTTCTTTTCCTTCTTCTTAATCTTTAAATTTTATGCATTTTGTTACTATTCATACTCAATGGTTTGTAATAGATAATTGGGGCTTTATTTCTTTCTTCCCCCCTTTATTGTTATTTCTTTCTTCCCCTAAAGTGTTGTAATAGCGTAGGACATTTAAATTCCACAATTTATCGCTTCCCTTATTATTGCTAATAATTAGGGTTTGAATGACAAGACTTAAAATCAACCCTAGCAAAACCCTAATTCAAAGATAAAATACTTGAAATCAAACACTTTGCACACTTGCACCTCTAGGGTAACCCTCACTTGTTGCCTCGGATAAAACCAGTCATGTCCCTCGAACGTGGGATGTTTTAGCAAAGCCCTCGATTAAAAGATTGTAGTCCCTCAATGACTCTTCGATGTTACCTTCAATAAACGATCTTAGTACCTTACTACAATTGCTAAAGCATCTCACAAGTTGCCTTCTATGACTGTACAACGACCCACGCATGTCCCTCACATCCAATGATATGGCTACCTACCAACTAATGGCAAAATAGCACTATCTAAAGGAGGAGGAAAAGAACAAAGACTTTTTGAGTAGGTAGATTGCTCATAATTTCTTGCTCACAAACTAAAACTATTTTTCATACCTCACACTTTCAAAAAAAAATCTTTTCAAACACTCTCTTTTTAAACAAATATTTTCAAAAACAAACATTTTGTATACATTCTCAACGATACGAGAATCATTGCAAAATTTCCGTACTAAGGCGTTTTCAAAATATTTCCAAAATAAACATTTTGTATACATTCTCAACGATACGAGAATCATTACAAAATCACCACTTTCAAAACATCTTCATAACATCTTTCAACATATAAAAACACAAAGCATTTTTAAGTGATCAAGCAATTAAGAGCCCATAAATAACTGCAGATGAAAAGGATGCTAACACCTTCCCTTTTCATAACCTACCCCCCGAACTCAAGAAAATTCTCAAAATGTATTTCCTGTTCTTTTCACCCTTTCCTTTATTGGATAAAAGAAAAGTCGATGGCGACTCTTGCTATCCGCAACATTTGCGATCAACACAAAACACCCAAGTCAGTTCTCCCACCGTATTACACCATGCATCTGCATGTTGAAACACTCAAATTTGGACAATCAATAAATGAGACCTCAAGCTATCGAACCAAAATTGGAGTCCAAACAAAAAAATTAACACAACTAAACAACCGGGTGAAATTGAAGAAACAAGTTGAAAAGTAAAGATTTAAGATTTTAGAACAGGTCCAATTTCAACTTGTTTAAATAGAGATCACCACACTACCTAAACTAAAACAATGAAAAACAATAAAACATGCTTGTTTTACATCATAAGCTCAACACCTGTTATTTATACACATTCCTCCAAGTTGCTTTTGCCCGACTATTCCTAACCAAAATGCACAAGCAAACGTGAAAGGAACCAAACAAGTATACGACATTTACAAGTAAAAAAATACAAAAAAAAATCACAAGTATAGTAAACAGATACAAGTATCAATATAAACAAGTGAAAATAGTCAATATGTACGATATCTACAAAATTCAAAAACAAAGAAACTATCGCGATGCGATTCAATAAAAAAACCAATCCCTGAAAATGACGCCATTTCGCTGAAGTGGTAAAGCAGCAAGCAAAAGTAAGTATTTATTTAGGGTGATATAGGTTATATCGTATCGTCTCCACAAGGATTAGTGCTACTGAATTATCGTTCAATAATTTCTCGTGTTTATGAGTTTTATTTATATGGGTTTTTTGTAAATAAAGGTAAAAGGTATTAACAGGAAAATAAAGACATTCTTCAGATAGAAGAAACTTATCAGGCATGCATATAATCCACTCCTCACAGACTTAAACCTATCGACCAGTTATACTTAACCTACAATACTCATCAATGTAATCAGGTGTCAAACATAACACCCACTATATCACCTCGGTGGCAATCACTCAACCAACCTTAATGACCCAGAAGTCAACCGTGCTAATCGCATCAACGATCTCTCAGAATGAAAAGACCAACACAGAGGCATTAATAACAAAAACCTAAGTGAATAATAGTTCTAAACCTATCTCTAGAATATAGAAACTATTAGATAATCATCCTAGATAAGAATTCGAGCAGTTTATGTCTATAGCAACCCAAACCCTTAAGCACAGAGAAAAAATCCAGAACAACGATCGACAAACATTTGTAAAGCAAGTTTTATATAACACCATGGGAGACAAATATACATGAGTTCAAAGTAAATACATATACAAAAAACCCAATAAATAAAGGATACACAAAGTATAAGAGAATTAAAGGATACACAAATAAAGGATACACAAAGTACATGAGTTCAGCGTCGATTAAAGAGTAATCCACCCTAGATCATTCGTATGCAAACTTCATAACTTTTTCTAAGTTAATCTTCCAAAAAATGACGGTTGATGAATTTTAGGAGCTAAAACTGTCCCTAAAACTACAACCCTAACAAATTAAATGGAAATGAAATAAATACAAAATTATGTCCCGCAACGCTTGCCCGGCGAGCCAAACACGTCGCCCGATGACGACTATATTTTACACGGCCCAGCCTGCGCCACATATGCAATTAGAGAAAAGGGAAGCTTCGCCCGACAACACTATGCTTCCTCGCCCAGCGAGCTTCTGGCGAGCCCAAGCCAGTGGCTACTGGAAAATTGATTGATTCCCTTCGCCCCTTCGTCTCCCGACGACACAAGCGCGATGGCTTATCGCCCCATCATCGCCCCACGAAGCACACCAGAACAATAAATTTTGTTGCTTTCTCTGCACAACTATAGTGGCTTTTCTTCTTTTGCCTTAGTCCTTTATCGATCAAATGCACATCTTGGAGTTGCTCTATTTGGAATTTATTCTCAATGCTTCAATAATGTTTGAATACCTACAAAAATGAATACAAAACTATCAAATGATACATTATGTACATGAAAATGCAAATATACACAAACTAAACGAATTTACATAATAATCGAGTTTATTCAGCAGATATTAACCATAAAAAGTCGATAAGAGCAACAAAATGTATATACAAAAATAGATACATTTTCCACTTATCAATATGCTACAATAGATTATCACATGTTGAAATCACCCCTAGGACCCAAAAATCACAATTTTAAGGATACAACAACCTATTGAAACATCCCACAACCAATTGTCATCAATATTCAAGCTAAAAAGTCACTTTTTAATGTAAGACAATTGATTGTTATGTACCATAACTGATTGACACATTTAAGAATCGGTTGTCATCCATATACCAGCCAAAAATGAATGCAACAAAAATCGATTGTCACATGCCATAACCGATTGACATTAGTGAAACTTTCCCAAAATTCACACAGGTGCATTTGGTTATTACCTGGCACAATCGATTATCACTGTGGTTTTTCCCTAAAATCCAGTTTTTCTATGACGTGACCGTGCCTCAATTTCAATCGTTCGATGTTATAACAACCCCACTTAAATGTTCCTAAATTTCTCCAATTCATGATCGATCAATACATTTACACATACTTTATTTCACAATTCATACAGATATAAATGTTTCCATATATTACTCAACAATTTCATCATAAATAAAAAGAAATTGAAACCCTACTCTATCCTTTTAACATACCCTTATAATTGAACCCAATTCTCACCCTTACCTGATTATCCTAGAAGCAACGAATCTTTCCATTTTGATGGAATCCTCTCTTCCCAATCTTCTAGCCTCTTCTCTTGCACTTGTTCTTGCCCTAACTTTTTTCTGGTATTTTTCATGTACGGTAAAAAGTCTCTTTTAACTCTAACCTCCTTTTTATATTAACAAAATATCTTAGGTTTGGATTTCCTAACTTTATCCTCACTTACTCACATAAACTCCCTACTTTTCCCTTACCTATTACCACAATCATAATAATGCCCCTAATTCCTTATAATTCCATTTATTTTACTATTAAATCTATTAATTAAATACTCTACCAATATTATTATTTCAATTAAATAAATCTACTAAAATTACTATTATTTGATTATTTAGAATTTTAAATAAATTATAAATAATTCAAATCAACTATAACTCTCCCCTACATCCCTACAACTACACAACAATGAATTAAATCCTATAAATTCCTAATAATTCAATTAAAATCATAGATAAATCAATTAGAATAGATTAATCGAAAAGGGGGTGTAACAATAACCATCCTCACATTTTGAAGGGTATTGAACCCTCACTGCGCTAGACCTAATGGCACGGGCAGAGCTAATGATGTTACTCTTAAACCATTTGTTAATTCCCCCTTCTAGAGCCACTGAAACATGTTGAGGGATGCCTTAGACATAACCATACCATCGCAAACACCTCTCAGGCAAGTGTCTAGCCACTAAGTTCTCCCACCTCATGCCCTGAATATAAGGAAGAGTCTTCAAATGCAAGATGTCTTTTGAGATGTGTATGGTGTCTAGATGACATCATCTAATGTTAGAGCATCAAGCCTCATAATGTACTCCACAACACCACTGTGTGCTTGCCTGGCCTTCTATTTCCTCGCCCGTGAAGCATCCGTTGGGACATGCTGGACTCTGTTATCACAAATGTAGGGGGAAATGCTCGTATATCCAGCACTGGATAAATAAAAACTAATTAATATCACATGCACCAATTAAATAAAAAATATTAAGAAATGCTTGTATACCTGTAATAGACTTAAACACTACTACAAAAAATTATATGTCACATCGGCGGCGAAATGCATTTAACCTCATCTAAAGAAGCGAGGTAACGAATGGCGTCATTAAAAGTAATCACTTATCACCTTGGTGATTTAAAAACTAAGGGGTAAAGTTATATCCACATGGGTTCGAATCTCAACAACAACACTTTTATTATTTTAAAAACAAATTTATCTTTTATTTTAGTTTATCTAGAAAATTGAGGCGTAAGATTAGTTTTTTTAAATGATTTTTACATTGTTTACCCAGAATATTACATTGTTTACACAAAATAATAAAATATAAATCAAATTCTCTAGAGATCTAAATAAAATTCAAATTCCCTAAAGATTTAGATTTTAGATCTTCAAATTATTGAATCTTGGGGAAGATTAAATGTTGGGTGCAAGATTATTCTCTACGGATCTTGCACGCATTTGTTTCTGATGAAAAAAAGGGTAAGATAATTAAAATCAATATTAAAATATATGACTATTAGTTAAAATAAATGTTTAAGAAAACAAACCTTAAACCCAAATAATTTTCTGCTCTTGCGATCCATCATAGCTAGAGAAATTTTCTTCTCATGTAACATAGAAATGTTAATATCCAGCATTTTTATAATGGATGTCTCTTAGGTTTCACATGAATCACTAATGACAAAATTTTGAGTGTTGATATTAATTAAATGGACTGAAAAGAATTGATTAAGACGGGTGAAAAGCCTAAAAAATGCTTAACATATACCACAGTTCAAATAAATCACTGAGGTGAATAAGCTTTTGTTTTCTATTACATTGTTTACACAAAATATTAAAATACCTTGTTTACAATAAATCTTTAGTGGAATTCAATTTTGTTGCATACTTTTATGTTGCATATCCAAAAAACACTCCATAACTTATCCAACTTCTGATAAGTTATCTATTTCCACCATGAGAATTTTTATTTTCTGCACTTGCGATTCATCCCAGAGAGATCTGTTTCCCATGTTCTTAAGTGTTTCTAGATTAAAAAATTTCATGGAAAATCCACCCAAAAAGATTTTTTTTTTGTAGTAGAAACTCATGAAATTGTGAGTGGTAAATATTTCCTCTATTTGGTGCGGCTACATATAACTTAGTATTAGGGTAAAATCTGTTTAACGAGAGAATTTATAGTAAAATCTGATTAATATACCCCTCGGTTTTATAGGAAAACTGAGATACATTATATTCTTATTTTACTTATCACCTCAGATATTACAAACAATAGATGTAAAAAACTATTTTTTTTTTAAATTACATTGTTTACACAGAATATTAAAATAAATTATTTACAACAAATCTTTCCTCTTATTAATGAATATCTTCGCTGATATCCATCTTATGGTAAGTTAAGCTATCTTCTTTGTTTAAAATTTCAAAGGTTGAGCTCCCTTCTTTGCATAAATTGAAGTAAGATTGATTTTCTACACTTGCAATCTATCAAATGAGCAAAAATACAACAACAACAACATCAACACCATTATATGAGATAGATTGCAAGGACATAAAAATGTTTTGTTCAAGTATAGAAGAACATAAAAGATTTTTTGTCTTGCAATTCATTCCAAAGAATGATGCATGGAATTTTAGGGTAGCCTCATATAAGTAAGGATTAGGATAAAATATGTTTAACGAGTGCTTTTATAGTGAAATTTGATTATTGGATCCCTTGATTATATAAAAAACCGAAGGGTTATAACAATTAATTTACACTTATAAATAAATAAAAACATAAACTACAAAAGTTGGGATTTGAAGCGTGTCTTGATTTGTTTTTCCCCTCGGTTTTATTAAAAACTGGGGGAATTTGTTGTTCTAATTTTTATAAAAAAATAAAACATAGCACGCCTTGGCATAATACGTTAGTTTTTTTCTCGCTGAGGTGAAAGCTTCATCATGAAATATATTATTTGCAGTAGTGAAATAGCTAGCAAGTTTTCTGGTCTCAGGCACAGTCGCAACTCAATGTGTCATATAAAGCATGGTCAACACAACTACTCCCCAAGCCTAGTATTGAGCCTCTAGGCTACTGAACAACCACATGTATTAAACATAAACACCTTAATTATCCATAAAGAGAGTACATGTCATTATATGTAGCATGTACGCCCTAGCGGCAACCCCATACCTTTGTGCAACCACTAGCTCCTGGTACTTGTCCCGCAGCGAATACATCTAAAGGTAAAGTCCCCTATTAATATAAAACTATTTTAGCACGACTTCCTCAATGACTTGTAGATCCTGTACTACTGTAGCAATGTTGTCAACTGGTTAATGACAGAAGGTGTAAAAAATCTATCCGTAATGGGGAGATGAAACAACAAGGAGACATCATTCAAAGTGATAGTCATCTCCCCAAATGGAAGATGAAGGAAGATGTCTTTGAGTTCCACCTCTCAATAAAATTAGACATAAAGGAGGCATCGAGCATGTTCACTGAGAAGTCGGCGAACTCTATGAGACTGAAACCAGAAACAATACACCTAACATGCTCAAGCATCAGACTCGGTGGGAAGTGAAGAACCGAAAAACACAAGAAGGGGGTGGGGATTGAATTAGGATCTCAAAACATAATGAAAAGAACACGATTATTTTTATCTTGGTTCTTTTGAACTCAAACTAATCCAGTCCACCCGCCAAGGTGATTTCGCCTCTCTCCAACAAGGTCTTAATCCACTAATCAATCTTGATTACAAATCTACTTTGACAACTTCCAAAGTCTTCTTGAGTCCAAAACCACAGCCCGGTTTTCTCAAGGAAATGCCTAAACAATAATTGAATAAATGTGTACAATAGTGTTTCTAATAAAACAGTATCACTAACAGTGATGTTTAACACAGTTTGAATATGAATGTTTGATAATGAAAGATGATTTCTGTGTTACTGTACTTTCACATGAATTCTTCTTTTTGTGCGCAGTAGTCCATCACTTGAATTCTTATTTTTGTCTTCTTTATATAGGCCATGCAACAGTGACATAAGAAGTTGATTTTGGTATGTTCATAACACGAGTTAATGAACTTTCCAAACCAGGAGATCCTTGTCTATTTGTAGATGTTACTTTTGATATTGCATTGATAAATTGTAACGCTTCAGAGCTTCTCACATCATAGGTTGAATATTACTGTTGAGAGTCCCTTACTGCTTATATCAAAACTTTACAGATCCGAGTATCAGAGATCCTGTTTCACAGCGCTGGTGCATTTAGAAGTTGTAACAAATCTTCTTCATATAAGCGTTTCACATAGAATTTCTTCTAAGAAGGATGGGTTTGATTCTGTCATAGTACTCTCATCTTCTATGCTCGCATAATCAGAACTTCTAGTGATGTTATGGAATATAGTTTATGCTCCTTACATCAGAACATCTTTTTCACATTAGAACATCCTGCATATAAATATACTTTTATTAGCGAGCATATTTGTTCTTTATATATATATATATATATATATATATATATATATATATATATATATATATATATATATATATATATATATATATATATATATATATATATATATATATATATATATATATATATATATATATATATATATATATATATATATATATATATATATATATATATATATATATATATATATATATATATATATATATATATATATATATCATGTGTTTATTATCATCAAAACTCTTGTAGGGATGTAGAACCAAATTATGTTCTAACAATCTCCCCCTTTTTGATGATGACAAAAACTTGTATATTTTGATGGAATATAAAGAACAAAGAATGAAAACTCCCTCTGAGTGGAATACTCAGATAACGAGCAAATAAAATACTTCCCTGAAGATCTTCTGATAACGCAAATTTACTTCTGATAGGAGTCAAAATATCACTAATTCTCCCCCTTTTTATCAATAATCAAAAAGTAGGAAGTTACTTGAGAAGGTGTGACATCCTCTTCTGGATTCAACTGAGATTCTTTAGAGAGCTTCTGATGTTGTATTCTCATTCCCGTTCCCAATAGTTCCTGAGCCAATAACCTTTTGTTTCTGATTGCCTCTAAAACCACTTGCTCCTCCAATTGGGGTACTCCCCCCAAAATATGATGCAAATGCAAGGTGTGAATATCATGTCAATTCTCCAAGGCATACCATAGAAAAATGTTAGGCCTTCGGACACAAAGTTCAAGATTTGTTGGATTCCCAAGATATCACTTTTGACAATCCAAATATCAACCCAAAACCTATGCCTTAACATGGTGGTTTAGCTGTGAAAGCGATTGAGATAGTCACTAATCTTTGAGAGACTCGATGAGTAAAAGCTCTGATAGGTATCTTGAAGGAACATTTGTGGGATTATGGTTTTTTATTGGAACATAATGACGCCTTCAAAAACACTTTCAAGAAATTAGTAGATGAAGGGATAGTCCAATTCAGGCATTACCTTGAAGAAGGATATGTAGCTGCAATCAAAGAGAGTACAAGGTCTAAGTTCTGCAAAGAAACCACTTGTCATTCCATGTGGAGAGCCAATCTCAACAAAAATATCAGTAATAATACCATTGCTTCTGAAGAGTACGATGGTGATTAGGGGTCTGTCTCCCACCCCATATAAAAGGGATAAAGTTGTACCGTGGAGTTATGATACTACCATCTACGTTAATGGTTTAAAGAAAGAATGTGAACCATCGACATGCCAAGGACCTGCAATTATAAATATGGCAGGGATAGGGGGCATGACCCGTAGTGGTCTGATATATGGTCCCGAACAACCAAAGAAGGATAATATTGTGGTTCAGGAAAAGGATAAAGTTGTGGATGAAGCTAGTCTAGAACGAGAACCTCTGAGCTAGACATTCACTGATCAAGAGGCTGACGAATTATTAAAAATGATTAAAAAGAGTGACTATAGGGTGGTGGATAAACTACACCAAACCCCGACTAAAATTTAGATACTCTCGCTGCTAATAAATTCATAGGCACAACGAGAATCTCTTATGAAAATTCTAAGCTTTGCGCACGTTACAAAGGAGATCACGGTAAACCAATTTGATGGAGTCGTGGTTAATATAACATCAGGGTCACGCCTAGGTTTCAATGATAGTGATTTACCTCCACAAGGTAGAGCTCACAACAAGGCACTGCATATTTCAATCTAGATAGGGACAACTAGCCTATCCAGAGTACTCACTGATATTGGTTCTTCCCTAAATATGCTACCAAAGGCCATCCTGATGAAGCTGACAATGGACGACATTATCATAAGACCAAGTTCTGTGGTGGTAAAAGCCTTCGATGGTTCTCAAAGAAATTTGTTTAGAGAGGTGGATCTCCTTGTAAAGATCGATCTGCATATGTTCTGCATTAATTTTCAGGTGATGGGTATAAAACCAATATATACTTGCTTGCTCGAGCGACCTTAGATTCATGCTACAAGGGTTGTCACCTCTACCATGCATCAAAAATTGAAGTTACTCGTCGAAGGAAAGTTGGTAATAATTGAAAGATAAAAATACATCTTCGTAAGTCATTTGGAGTCCTACAGATATATCACTGTAGGAGAAGATTGTGTAAAGACGCTATTCCAAGTCTTGAAAGTGGCTCCAGTGGTTATGCTCCCGGTAGAGAAAATCTCAAAACCAGGAATCCCTATAGAATTATGGAGAGATTTACAAACAGTTTTGGAGAATCTAACATCCAAAGGTTGGGGCAAGTTTATGAAGATACCTGAGAAGAAAGATTGTTTTGGTTTGGGCTATAAACCGTCGATAGCTATGCAGAAAGGCAAAGGGAAATTTCCTCCCATCTAGGAAACCTTCATTAGCAAAGGAGTGGAGCATGGTGGGCCAGTGTCTATTTTATCCAACAGAGGAAATGGAGCATCCAACTTCATCCGTGAATGTGCTCCAAGCTAAGAAATCAAAAATTGGATAGTTGTGGAGATTCCATAGATCATTTTCTTTCCAAAGTAATTTTTCTGTTTTAAAAAGAACCTATCTCATGCCCGAGGCATATGGGTAGCTTGTAAGGTCCCCCCATTTGTTTTCAAACAATATTTTCAATTAATAAGAGTTATGTTTTACATTCAATTAAGATCCCTGTCTTTCTCTTGCATTTCTATTTCATTTTAAAAATGACAATACTTTTTATTCATATACATTTACCAATTCACATTTTAAAAAGCACCCAAAACATGATAAAATATGCAAATCTACATCTAAACACACTGATAATGAAACTACTATTATCCGATATAATTTTTATGCGCCAATTAACCCAGCTGAAGAGGAGGATATTGGAATCTCCAAAGAAATGGCGAGGTTATCGAAGCAAAAATCAGACAATATACAACCATACCAAGAATCTATTGAGACCATCAATCTTGGGACCGAAAAGGATCCAAAAGAAATCAAGCTAGGTGCAACCTTGGAGGAAAGTGTTAAAGAAAGGCTGATCAAGCGCCTCCAGGAATACTTGGATATATTTGAGTGGTCTTACCGATACATGCCAGGATTGGATACAGATATCGTGGTACACAAATTACCTCTTAAGGAAGGGTGTTCTCTGGTCAGACAAAAGCTCAGAAGAACTCGACCAGACAGGTCTAACAAAATCCGAGAAGTAGTCCTTAAATAATTTGACGCATGGTTCTTATCTGTGGTAGATTATCCACCTTGGATATTTAACATCGTGCCAGTAACTAAGAAAGATGGAAAAGTACGAATGTGTGTAGACTATCGGGATCTAAACAAAGCAAGTCCTAAAGACAATTTCCTGTTACGTCGCATAGATTTTTTAGTGGGCAATACAACTCAAGCTTTGGGGTTCTCTTTCATGGATGGTTTCTCGATATATAATCATATCAAGATGGCACCTGAGGATATGTAAAAGACTACATTCATGACTCCTTGGGGCATCTTATGCTATAAAGTGATGACCTTTAGTCTAAAGAACGAAGGGGAAACTTATCAATGAGCGATGGTCACATTATTTCATGACATGATCCATAAATAAGTCGAGGTATATGTGGATGATATGATTACCAAATCTCATACAGAGGAGGACCACATCATTCATTTACATAAGTTGTTCGAGCGTCTGTGAAAATTCAAACTAAGTTTGAATCCGAACAAATGTACATTTGGTGTCAGATCAGACAAACTATTGGGTTTTATTATAAGTCGGTAAGGTATTGAGGTGGATCCTAACAAGGTGAAGGCTATACAAGAAATGTCAGTTCCACGAACAGAAAAAGAGGTTTGTGTTTTCTTAGAACGATTGAACTACATCTCAAGGTTCATATTGCACCTAATTTCTACGTGCGAGCCTATATTCAAATTACTTTGAAAAGACCGATCAGCAGAGTGGAATGAAGACTGTCAGACAACCTTTGAAACAATAAAACAATATTTACAAGAGCCACCAATTTTGATGTTGCCGGTCCTTGGAAGACCACTTATCATGTACATAACAGTGCTTGAAGGATCTATGGGATATGTATTGGGGCAACACGATAAAACATGTAGAAAAGAGCATGCAATATACTACCTAAGTAAGAAGTTTACTGACTGCGAAACTCGATACTCACTCATCGATAAGACTGGTTCTACCTTGGCTTAGGCTACTAAATGACTGAGATAATATATGTTAACCCACACCACGTGGTTAATAGCAAGAATGGATCCTTTGAAGTATGTGTTTGAAAAACCAGCTCTTACAAGAAGGATTGCCAGATGGAAGATGTTTCTATCCGAGTACGACATCCAATATGTTTCTCA
This sequence comes from Vicia faba, assembly GCA_948472305.1. Taxonomy (NCBI): domain Eukaryota; kingdom Viridiplantae; phylum Streptophyta; class Magnoliopsida; order Fabales; family Fabaceae; genus Vicia; species Vicia faba. Next base: position 191,780 of record CATIWC010002506.1, on the reverse strand, counting down.
AAAGGCCATCAAAGATAGTGTACTAGCTGATCACCTAGCTCACCAACCATTGCCAGAATAACAACCAATGAAGTATGACTTTTCAGACGAATATATCATAGTTATAGGTGACTACGAAATACCAGGGCCCGACGAAGGACGTAAACCAAGGGCACGATGGGCACTCATGTTTGATGGTGCTTCAAATGCACTAGGAAATGGTATTGGGGCTGTATTGACTTCTCAAAAGAATTTTCATAAACCTTATACTGCAAGGTTATGTTTTGATTGCACCAACAACATTGCTAAATATGAAGCTTGTACCTTGGGTCTAGAAGCTGCTATTGATCTAAGTATTAAATACCTCAAAGTATATGGAGACTCAGCTTTTGTCATATACCAAGTAAATGGTGAATGGGGCACTCGATATCCCAAATTGATTCCATATTGGGATTATGTTTTAAATCTAGCTACAGAATTCATTGAGATCACTTTCACTCACATTTCGCAAGACGAAAATCAGATGGCAGATGCTTTGGAAACCTTATCAACCATGTTCAAAGTAACTTGGCCTCATCATGAACCATACATCACGATCAGACACTTTGAAGAACCAGCACATTGTCTCGTAGTTGAAAAGGGCCAGATAATAAACATTGGTTCTATGATATCCAAAGATATCTATAAAAGAAAGAATATCAAGAAGGGCCCTCAATTATTGACAAGCGAACTCTATGAAAGATAGTTGTAAAGTTCTTCTTAAATGGGGATGTATTATACAAAAGAAACTACAATATGGTGCTGCTCAGGTGCGTGGAGAAACATGAAGCAGACACACTTATGAGAGAGATCCATGAAGGAACCTTCGGGACTCATACAAACGGACATGCCATGGATAGAAAAATATTAAGAGCCGGTTATTATTGGTTGACGATAGAAGCTAACTGCTACCCTTATACGAAGACATGCCACAAGTGCCAAATCTACGCTGACAAGGTGCATGTACCACCAACTCCTCTGAATGTCCTAAGTTCACCTTGGCCATTCTCAATGTGAGAAACCGACATGATAGGAATGATTGAACCAAAGGTTTTTAATGGACACCAATTCATACTAGTCGTCATTGATTATTTCACCAATTGGGTAGAAGTTGCATCTTATGCAAATGTGATAAGACAAGTGGTTACTTGGTTTATCAAACAGAACATTATATGCAGATATGGGGTTCCTAGAAGGATTATTACAGATAATGGATCCGACTTGAACAACAAAATTATGAAGGAGTTATGCGATGATTTCAAGATTGAACATCATAACTCATTACCTTACCGACCCAAGATGAACGGGGCCGTTGAAGCTGCCAATAAAAATATCAAGAAAATCATTCAGAAAATGGTGAAGACATATAAAGATTGGCATGAAATGCTTCCCTTTTATCTACATGGCTATCATACCTCAGTACGTACTTCGACAGGTTTAACTCCTTTCTCTCTCGTATATGGCATGGAGGTTGCACTCCTTGTTAAAATAAAGATTCCATTACTACGAGTCCTAATGGAAAACAAGCTTAAAGAATCAGAATAGATTCAAAAATGACTTAATCAGCTCAACCTCATTGAAGAGAAACACTTAATAGATTTGTGCCACAGATAGTTGTATCAAAATCAGATGAAGAAAGCATTTGATAAGAAGGTCTATCCTCGAGTGTTCAAAGAAGGAGATTTGGTTCTCAAAAGTATTCTAATACCCCTTCTAGATTCACGTGGTAAATGGACACCTAACTACGAAGGTCCATATATTGTTAAAACAACATTCTCAGGCAGAGGTTTTATCCTCACAACAATGGATGGGGAAGAACTACCACATCTGACGAACTCCAACACAGTAAAAAATACTATGTATAAAAATCACGCTAAGTCGAGACCCAAAACATGCGACTTAGGCAAAAAGGGGCATCTTGGTGGATTGAAAACCCTAAAGGGCGATCCAGGAAAAATTAGGGACATATAAACAAAATCATTATCCCAGTGGATTGAAAACCCGAAAGGGAGATCCAGGCAAAAATTAGGGATCTTATTCAAAAAAGGAAAAAATAGACTGTGATTCGAGAATTCACTACTACGACCACGAAGGAGAAAGATGAATCTAAATCATCTGACTCAAAAGCAAAAGAGATTGAAGTTATCAAAAGGATATTGGAGAATTAGCAGTATCAATTATCATTTTCATTTCCATTTTCAAATTTTGTTAAACTTTATGTAATTACCTCTTTTAAGAAATTGAATCTTGTACGTTCTCCTATTCAAAGGCGCTTTCATTAATAAATAAAAAATATTCTATTTCAATTGTATTTTTCCCCGACTTGTTTGCGAAATGCTACGAATACTTATTATAAACACTGCGTCGAAATTATTTTAGAGATTTGACACTAAATAAAAGCATTTGATAAAACATCAAAAAGCACTTTGGTTAGGAAAACGTCTAAAGAAAATCCACGAATACGCCTACACTCACGCCCGTGATACAATTACCATTATCAAATAGAAATTTTTCACCCTGACATATCAAATTCAAATCAACTTGGAGACACCACGGCGAAACAACAAACAACATTGGGAAGTTGGTGACTAAGAAAACCCGATGGTTTAAAAGGAGAAAATTATCAAAAATATTTACAAAAATACTTGGTGCATGTACATACGAGACACTTGGTGCATATACATATGGAACACTTGGGTATCATGTCAATGATATCGTCGTTGGCTATCATATCAATTTAGGGCATTGTGCATATACATTGTGCATTACATTTTCAAACCGCTTAGGCCAAGAATACTGCAACATATCTTGGGGCTTATTAAGAACTAAGTTATCTACGAGTTCAAACTTTAAGCTTTATTCAACAAATATCTTAGTTGATAACAGACACAACTGGTAGATTAGGGAAGTACTAGGTGATATATCTGCGATTAGTTATCTAAAATCCAGTTATCAAGCTCAAATTTCAAACATCAAACCCGCGTTATTTATCCCCTAGATTATGATAAATATGAAAATATGTGATGTAGCTTACTATGTTAGTCTCGAAGCTTTAGTAAGTTATTTATTTTTCAAACTTGTGTTATCTATCCTCTAGGTTGCGGTAGGTATGCGAAAATCTGCGATATGATTCATTGTATCAATCTCCCAGCGATAGTGAATTATCAAGATTGTGGTACTAATCCTCTAGGTCGTGATAAATACGCAAGTCTACGATATACCTTACTATATTAGTCTCAAAGTGTTAGTAAGATATTTTCAAACTCGTATCATTAACTCCCTAGGTTGTAGTGGATGTAGGGAATCTACGATATAACTCATTGTGTTAGTCTCGAAGCAGCGAGAAAGTTATATATATATATATATATATATATATATATATATATATATATATATATATATATATATCTCTGCGATATAGTTCATTGCGTTAATCTCTAAGCGACAATGAGTTATCAAACCTATTTTGTGTATCCCCTATGTTGTGATAAATATGCATAATCTACGTTGCAGCTTACTATATTAGTCTCGAAGCGTTAGTAAGTGAATTTTGAAAATGGTTCAATTTACCCCCTAGGTCATGGTAAATATGTAACAACTATGGTATAACTTGTTGCATCAATCTCAAAGTAGCAATAAGTTATCTATTATTAAAACTTATGCTATTTACCTCATAGGTTATGGTAAATGCATGAAATCTATGATTATTCCTTTATTTACTTCGTTATTTAAATGCCTTATCAAATATTTTCAAGTCTGCAGTCAAATTTTGGGGTCTTCCATTATTTAATAACCCTTCGATCCGAAAGTGCGAGATCTTCGTATTCTCGCACCTTCAATCAAAGAGTAATTAAATAAGGGTATCTGTCATATCCCAAATTTTCCCTATTTGTTAATGATCGATTTATCACAGTTGATCACATTGCTATTAACTTTGGTGTTGTTACATTTTTGTTTAAGTTTATAATTAATCTATGTCAAAGTATTGTTAATTAAGCATCCTAATTTTTGTAATGAGATTCAACTAGGGAGGGGTGTGTCACGCTTATTTGAGGGGGTTATTAGTTCTTTAATCCATTTAAGAGGGTCATATAAATGTTTGTAAGCCCATTAAGGGATGGGGTATTTTTATCAAAAGGGTTTATTATGCTAAATTAAGTCTAAAACGACGCATTTAGGTGTCTGGAAGTCCATTAAAATAGGCTTTGTAGTTTTGATTGTAGACTGAAGTCTACATTGGTTTTAAAAAATATTATTTATATAAAATCTTATTATTGAGGTTTACTTAGGGTTATCATACACACATGCACTATATTTTCTTTTTCCTATTACATTATTATTTAATTTTTGGTTATTTGAAATCGCTGTATTGTTGAACAAGTCAACTCAAAGGGTAAAAACCCTAATTTCCAAAACAACGCCCAAATATTTCATCTTCTTCACTAAGGTACCCAAGCCCAAAATCCAAAAATCCAATTTGTGAATCAAATCAAATATTGTAGAAGAAGGAATTGGAACATATTTTATTTGATTGAATGATTTTGTAAAACATTCAGACCATATACAACGCAGATTAAAAATCTAATTCCTATTTTCTAACTAAATCTAAAAATGAAATCTAACTAATTTAAAAATAAATTGCAATATTTAATTAATCTCAGATTCGTAACAGCAAATCACTACAAATGTTTCCTAATCTAACAATTTCTTAAGAGTATAAATCCTAAGACATAAGCTAGGTTGAAGAGAAAATAAAAAGATTAGAAACAGAAACCTGTAGCTGCATATTCTCCACCATTCACAAAAGCTCTTCTTTGTTGAAAGATCTTAGGTTTCACAACTGAAACCCTAGTATCTTCAGAGCTCAACCCCAGTGTCATGTTCTAAGTACCTGCAAGCAGAAGAAAAAGAAAGAAAAGATCAGTAGAAGAAGAGAAGCAGACGAAGGAGAATTAACAGAAACGAGAAGATTCACGGCAAGGACCAAGTAAGCCTAAGACTTAACTTAGGTCGTTTAAATTGTTGTTATTGATGTTTTTAATCGCATGATTGAGGTTTAAATTTTTATTTTTCTGGGAAAATTTAGGGCTTAGGGTTAGGTTTTGCGGTTAGGGTTCATCATGCTCGGGTAAGGGTTCTTTAGGTTTAGGGTTTAAACTCGTAAATTGGTAGGGTTCAGGCTTATTTTTTCCATAAACAAAAAAAAAATCCCGATGAAATTTCATCTAAGACTGAGGCCTTGATGGCCGCCAACAGCGGACAGGGGTTAAGGTTCATCTTGGGGTTAGGGTTCTACCTAGGGTTCTTACAATTTTCTAGGTTTAGCTTGAATCCAAGTGTGATCGGTGGATCTGGAACTGACTGTTTAACGCTGGTTCGCGAAATGTCGCGGAAGCAAGAGTCGCCACCGTCTTTTATTTTCTCCAAATGGAAAGGACAAAAGCACAGAAAAATTCCTTAAAGAGATTGCTCTCGGTTCGGGAGGTAGGTTATAGAAAGGGAAGGTGTTAGCACCCTTTCTATCCATGGTTATCCATGGGCTCTTAGATACTTTCTCATTTGTGTTTTCAAAAGTGGTTTGTTTGCTTTTCAACTGTGGGTTTTAAAAAGTTTCTTTGAAAATTTCAGTTCGACTCTTGTATCGGTCCTCAAGAGTGTTTGAAAAATTGCTTTTGAAAGCTTTTTGAAAATGTGTTGGTGTGAAAAGTATTTTTGAATTTGTTTTGAAATTAGAGCAAGTATCTAGAGTCGTCTACCTACCCTAAGGAATTCGTCTGTGTAAATGTCCTTAAAGTAGTGCCATCTCACCATTGAGAGGTAGGTAGCACCACCGTTGGAGGTGTTCGGGTCAATTCGAGTTTGTAGGGACATGGTGATCACCAGAGCAATGGGAAGACACCTTAGAAGCTACCCTCATGCCAGGTTCCCGGATCATGAGGACTTACTAAGACATCCTCTACTCGACGATCACCTTTCGAGGCAAGGCAACAGTGAGGCGTACCCTAGGGGTGGTGTGTGATTTGTGTGTCGTTTTCATTTATTTTGTCTTGTTCATGTCAAAGTGATCTATGCGTTTGTTTTTATTTTATCATTCATTCTTGCATGTCATTATTAACAGTTAAAAAAGTGCGGAAAGATAAAATTCCTAAACTATTACAAAGGCGCGGGTCCACATCGCCAAATTAAAATCCAGGACCCGATTTGACAGAAAGTAAATAAAGTGCGAAAAAATATAAAATGTTCGAGTTTACAAGGCTTTGGGAGAATTACATTAACATTATAAGAAGTAAAATAAAATGTGCGAATTGGAATTAAAATTGGAAGCGAGGGCGTTGGACCCTTTTTAATGAAATTAAATTAAATGATTATTAAATTAATGAAATTAAAAGGAAAAGAAATTGTTTTTTTTTGAGATTTTTTGTATTTATGATTTTTTTGTGAGAATTAAATGAAATGTAAATTAATTAATTAATCCTAATTCTACAATTTTTATTTATTAAGAAAAACATGTTAAAGTTAAACCTAAAATTAATCTAATTATTTACATGGTAATTTATTTACAAAAATAACATTTAATAATTAATTATGGTAAAAAAAAAGAGAAGAGAATAAAAGTAATTAAAACCTAATTCTACAAATTTTAAGGTTATTAGAAAAAATATTAAGATTTAAACCTAAATTTAACCTAATTAGTTAGTGAGATTTATTTACAAAAATATTAGTTAAATAAAATATATAAAATTTTTTTATGACTTTTCTGATTTTTTTTGTTATTTTTATGTGAAATTAATTTTTATGGAATTAAAAGAAAATAAGGGAATTAAAACAAATAATAAAAATAAAACAAAGAAAATATAAAGAAGTGCAATACCAAGGGGGTTCTGTCCCCAATATTGGAGGTAAAGTCCAGCATTTTTGGCCCATTGATCTTTGGCCTGGTTGACTTTCCAGGGTAGCATGAGTATGCGTTGACTGCAGCACATCATAGGCTTTGACTCTGGACCATTGGATTAATGTCATAGGCCATGTGGCAAGTTGGATATGAGGGACGTATGGTGGTCGCTTGCATAGAGACTGCACAGAAGTATTAATAGAAAAATATTATTGAAAAGGGAGGGGGACCTGGGATCGAACCCAGGTCCTGGAGATTACCAACCCTTCGCTTGACCAGTGGAGCTACCAAAGCGTTTTGATTATTATATGGAAGACAAATAACATAAGGTAAATCAGGCGTTAGTGGACATTCTCGCGCGAAAATTCAAATGTTCCAACTAGCTTGTGCCACCTAGCCTTCTTCTTCCTTGTTGCATTTTCCTGAAATAAAAAACAATTGGATTGCGGGGGTTTTGAACCCCCACTATATGATATATGCCAAAACAGCGAATAGCACATGGTAGCTCATAAATTGAGCGCGAGGTGTGTGTCCAAATCATCCAAGCACGCTGAGTTGAATGGTCTGGGTCTCACGTTCTAATTTTTCCTTGACTGGGAAACCCCAATTCAAAGCTTTGAAAACCCTAAAAGACAACAATGGCAACTTCGCGTATGGTGCATAAAAACTCAATCAAACTATGTGGTTAGTTTCAGAATCAATTAATTGGTGTGAATCCATAAAAAAAAATGCAATGAACATGCTTAAATATTGCTATACGAATATGCATAAAAGTGGAAACAGTTTGAGTTTTGTATACCAATTCTGGGCGTGTAAGGGTTGAAAAACAATGCAGTTAGGTTCAGTAATACACGAGGAAGCTTTTGCAATTGGTCTCTTGCTCTGAATCGTGCTAGAATATTGTTTTTAGTTTCCAATTTTTTGGCAAAAAACTCAAACTTTTCTATGCTTTTCTGGCGCAGCTTTCTGGTCCTTCGCATTAGGGTTTTCTTTAGGCTTATGTATAGAATGATTAGGGTAAAAAATCTGAGCCAAAGGATCAAAGCATTGATGGAATGGATATTGGATTTTCATGGCAAATATTTTCAATCTTTTTCATGCTATTTTGGTTCCAATCATGTCCAATCACATGGATTCTTTCTAAATCAGATCATGCACGAAATCTTGAGACTATTTCATGCACAAAAAGATTTAAAAACCTAGGTTTAGTATTTTCCACATATTTATTTTAATTAAATGAATTATTAGCATTTAAAAATTCAATTAAATAAATAAAAATGATAAAAAAACTTCCCTTTGGGCCAAATGGTCGTGCACATGCCTTGGATAATGATTCTTGGAAGAAAAAGAGGCCCATTAGCATTTTTAAGACTTTTGAAGCAATGTTGACTTTTCAAAATACCTAAAAATTTCCCAACTTCCACAAGGCATAACTTGCTCAATTTTTAAGCTTTGCTCATGTTCTTAGACATTTTGGAAAGTTCTTTGAGTCCTCTAACCAATGTCTTTGGTCCCATGTCATTTTGATTTACCAATCTCAAGTTATGGCCTTTGACTTAAAGTCCCTTTTTGTTGACTTTTGAAAATGACCTATAATGTTGAAATTGATAACTTTTTGTGAGAGCATTTCTTGGACTTGAAGTGTGAAGAGGAGTTGTAGGAAATGTCTTTCTCTTCTAAATGAGCTTTGGATGGAATTTTTATGATAATCCATGTGGAAGTTATGCCTTGGTCAAGTTACAGTTGACTTTTTCAACTGTCCAAATATGGAAACTTTTGCATCTTGGGATTTTTTGAGCCATGCTTTGAGAATCATGATCAAGCATTGATCAAATGATGTTTGTGGCTTCAAAATGAGATGTTGACCAAAAATTTGAACTTTTGACTGTCAAATGACCATTTTGCCCCTATAGTTGACTGTAGAGCAATTAGGGTTTTTGACTGTGCAATTTTGTGCTGTAAGTCTTGAAACTTGGTATGAGGATGCTTGACCATGTTTGTGGGCATGTGGGACTTGATTGGACCCTTGGAAACTTCATTTTCTTTGTCAGAACCAAAACCCTATTTTTTTACTGTTAGGAGGCCCTTGAACTGTGCAACCCTTGGAGGGATTTTGAAGCATGCTCTTTGCAAATCTTGAAGAATATGGGAGGGCAAATTTTGGGGTACAACACCAAGATTCTGGTTGAACTTCAACCGAGAATCTGGGATTAAGGGTGGTTGGTGGTGGCCTATGGTGGTTAAAGGGGAGGAGGGATAACCTCCAGTAGAAGCGATTTCTAGCCGACGGAGTAATTTTTGATCGCCTAGAGAGAGGTCATAGCCTCTCTCTCTAAGTTTTATTTAGTGAGAATGGGGTTGCATAGAGAGAGGGAGAAAAGAAGAAAAATGGTGAAAATTAAGGGAAAAAAATATATAGTCCTCCCGTCTCTCTATATCTCACGCTAACGTTCTCCCTCAGTCAAAGTCACAATCTGCACCATTGGTTTGAAATAGTCAAGATCATCGCTCTAGGCTTAACTCTTGAGGGCCTTCTGATCTTGATCAAACGCTTCCCAGAACATCAACACATGATAATGCCATACATCTTCCCACAAGCTATCTAACAGGCTTCAAACATCATATGGGCCAAGCCCATTACTAAATACACACTCCCTTCTACTATTCAAACGCATATATGCACCCCCTCTGATTATTGGACTAAATCACTTATTGGACTTGAAACAAATACCTGAGCCACAATCCTTACTAACTGCACACCCATGTTTTACTAACTTAACTAGAAATATACCCCCCTGATATATTTAAATGATTTATTTATTTAATTTGTTTGATAAATTTATTTGTTTAATATTATTTATATTTACATATTTATCAATTCTTACCTCATATTATTTTTTTGTCATTTGTATTAAAATAATTTTTGAATTTATCCTATAAATTATTTTAATAACTAAATATTAGATTATTATTAAATAAATTTAATATATTTTTAATAACAAGAAAATAATTATTTATTGATTATTTTCTAAAATACTAACCCCCTTTTTTCATAAATTCATCAAATATCGTTTTATCATTCAAGTTCTATTTTTCAAAATTGCATCATGCATTCTAAGGCGATTAACCATCAAACGTAACAGCTTTTCACTAACATAATTCAAAATTCAACTTTATTTTCAAAAAAGGATTGTGGAGATATTTTCTATTAACTGTGATTTGTGTCTACGACTACGCTATTTTCAAACCCAAATAAGGTTCAAGGATAATTCCAAACATTTCCTCAATGCCTAAAAAAACTAACCAAACACATACAAACTACGAATTTGGACTCTGATTCTTCGCAAGAAGATACGTAGACACGCGGTTAAAACCAATGTGAGTTCATAACTAAAAAACTAAAATTCTTTTCTCAAATATATTGAAACATTGGTTATCAAATACCCATTTCACCCTTAAACCTAAAATTGGAGCCTCTTAAGAACAAGAGAGATGAAAGGTGCCTAACGCTTAATACATTCCCTTCGTCTAACCGACTCACGAATTTAAAATCTCTGTACGAATTAGGATTACCAGTTATTCACCCCGTCCTTAGAACAAAAATTAATGGTGACGACTCTATTTTTTTTGCCGGTTACGATAGAACTAAACATGTTAAACTAGATATACATTTTGTAAGGGAAAAAGTAATTGCAAACAAGTTAAAAATACAGCATGTTCCCGCTTCTGTACAGCTAACAGATATCATGATCAAACCTCTCAACTGCAGCTTTCCAAAACTTGAGGAACAAGTTCAAAGTGATATTGTGTTCACCATATTGATTTTGTGGGGGAGTATTAGAAGTATTTTTAGATATGTTTGACTTAGGTCAAACTTGAGATTGTATGATATGTTGTTAGAGTTTGTTATTGGGCAGTTATAAATTGTTTTATACAATTGGCAATAGATAAGACTTGTTAGCAACTCATATAAAGTGTGCATTGCCTTATGTAATATTGTAGTGTTGATGCCTCTAAAATAGTAATGCAACAGAAGAAATGTAGAGTATTTCTCAATTCAATATTAAGCTATTTTTTATAGTATATATTTAAGTATTTATAAATTTTTTTAACTCTTTTTATTTGTTTTTTCATATCATTATGAAGGTTAAATAAGTAAACTTCCTCATGATTTTTCACTTTTAAAACAATAACTACATTATTAAGTGAAATCGACAAAATAATTTATAATAAAATATAAAGGTAGTATATATTTAAACGAGTTAATCTTAATATTATAATCATAACTTTGAAATATTACTCTATATGATATAAGAACTCTCAATTTTGAGGGGTTTGCTTCCACATAAAATTTAGTAGTCATCATTGCATTTATATACTTTCATCCTTCATTGCATTCATTCTAATTTTGTGCTTCATTTTCTTTGCACATTATGGGTTCCTTTGCTTTGATACTATATATAACCTTGACACACACCTCAATGCGCGTCTATGTTACTGGTGTATGAGACTCATTTAGAAAGAGGTGGAATTTTAAAATATATATTTTATACTATTTTACCTTCCTATGTGGAAACCATGTTTTTTAGAAGAGTATGCAGTAAAGTGAAGTTATTCTATCAAACACTTAAACAGAATTTAGAGCTATAGTATTAGAAACATGTGAACTATATGAACTATGTGGATGAATTAAGTCTTAGAAGATTTATACCATGTAAAGTCCATATGAAGGTTTTTTGTGACGCAAAATGGTCATGAATATTGTACATAATCTATCTTGTATATATACCTCTATGAGTTAGATAATGGATTGATAACTACTAGCTACATAGTTTATCAACAAAACAATTCAATTCATTTACTTACAAGTTTTAAATAATTTATATCTATTAATCGATTTGAGAGTGAATGTTATTTAATTTGGAAGTGAGTGTTATAAATATTATTCTCTAAATATTAATATTTATAACTATTTTACTGCTTACATTATTAATATTAATATGATGTCTATTAAACAAGTCCATTAAATTTTAGTTTATCTCTACTTAAACAAAACAATCATAATGTTGTAATCTTAATTTTAAAATATATTAAAATATCCACTAGTGCAGAAATGACTTTTTACATCGGGCGAAACTGACTTTTTACATCGGTTCTGAGTCCGATGTAAAGTCAGGCGATATAGTAAATCAGAGATTTTTTATATCGGTTCTGGATCCGATGTGAAAAAGACAGTTAACACATCGGTTATAAGTTAAATCTGATTTAAAAAACAATTATAATATTATTTAAAAAAAAATTAACGGAACATTTTACATCGGTGGACCGTGTGGACCGATGTAAAAGATACCATTTTTACATCAGTTGTGCTTTACGTCCGATGTAATAGATACAGTTTCGACAGTTTTTATATCGGTTGGAAGTAATAACCAATGTAAAATGTAAGCAATTTTTTTTTAAATAAATTATTTATTTTCTGAATGATTGTCTGTAAAAAAAATTTGATACCCATTTTTTCATATTTTCCAATATCACACCGACTATATTTAGGTCGCTATATATATGTCATAACTTTTCAACATCACATAGACCACATCTAGGTCGATATTTTCATATTTTTCACAACAAACTTACAAAATTGAACAATTGTATTGCAAACTTGAATTGTATCACAACAAACAAACTCACAACAAACTTACAAATATATATTCTTCACAAAACATACAAAAATATTCAACTATTTATAAGTCTTTTTCCAAACTTGAATTACCAATATAAAATCCACAAGTAGATGAGTTATAGCTTCGGTAGACAACACCAAAATCACATTGCCTGGCAATAAATAATAACAATTAACATCAGCAAAAAATATCAAGAAACTCAATACATGTGCAAAAACCACATGTAATATGCAAAAACTCAATAATAACAATTATGTGCAAAAACCACAACTTAGACAATTCTATAAAACTCACCAGATAAAGCTTAATTTTTATATAACTCAAAGAAACATTTTTCTCAACGGAGTCACAAATCATATAAATCATCTTGTGTTAATTATGTTGGGTCATCAAATACCTATAATATATAAATATAACAATATAGAGTTATTCTTTAAAAATTCATATTAAGTTGAAAAACACAAAGTAAATAACAAAGTAAAGTTATTTTTATTACCTGCATCCAATTCTCGGTTATATTGGCAGAGACAATATCCAACATATTTTTCATCACATAGTACCCACAATCATTAGAGTTATGTTGTTGCCTTGTCTACAATTGAATGACATAATTAGTGAATATTTATCATAAATTTAACTATAGAATTACAATTTACATCACACTTACATTGGGATGAAGCCATGTAGCCTTTTTTCTATTTCCATTTGCCATTTGATGAATCCCAAAAGAAGTAATACATAAAGATACACATCACATAACTAAATTTACTCGCCAATGAAAAATCACATAACTATTAATTGTCAATGAAAGTCACATGAAACATAAACTTACTTTGTAATAATTTTCTTCGTGTTCTGGTCAATTTCCCGATAAAGTGAACAAAATATGACAACTAAATTGTCTCTTGGACACATGACTATTAATTTCCAATGTCTCCTGTACGTGTGTGTGGAAACAGAAAAGTCACATAAAATATATATGTTATCAAAATTAAATAATATAAAACACAATTTCATAAAAATTCTTACCCATGAATTAATAGTAGTAAGTGGCACACTCTGTTTTCATCACGTAACTTTTCTAGTACGTAATTTTTAACATCCTCTTGAGATTTCGCTCCATTATCATTATAAATACACCTAACAGGGTCCATAAATTCATATATTCTGAAATAGAATTCTCAAGACATACACGATGAATATACCTGAATAATTTTAAAATAAATATTAGAATCAAAGTGATGAGAGATATAACATATTAATAGAGATTGACTTTAATAAAACGATAAAATGTACTTACGTGCACCAAATTTGCAGAAAAGACATGTCAAGGCAATGACGTAAATCCACCAATAACTCTCTAATACACTTAGCTGAAATATAAAAATTAGAGACACTCGCACAATGACTTAATTGTATTTCCAAATGGTTGTCATCCATTTTCAAAATCATGAGTAACAATCTCTGAACATCATCAACTTCCACGTCTTTTGTGCTTCCTTTTGCAGCTGAACAACTTCTTTTTCTGCTTCCATCGATAATTTCCATTTTTCAATGCATTTAATATTATCTGTGCTTTATGATAAATCCATAGACTTAAGTGTCTCCATTAATGATTATTGAAACATCTTACGCTCTTCAACCAACTTTTCTTCAAGTTCAGCTCTAAGTTTTGTTTTCAATGTTGCAAGTTGTTCATTAATATGTTGTTGTTGACGTGACCTTCTAAAGTAAGTGCTTTGTTTATGGCATTTTCCAACACCACGAACACGACCTCCATGCTCAGATGTTTCATGGATAATGTTAAGATATCGTTACGTCCATCCGGAACAATTACACCTTTTTCAGCTTCTTGAACTAGAGAATCCTACAAAATGCAAAAACCACAATTAATCAATCACAAATATAATGATACTTGTAGTATTTTTCATTGTTTACTTACAATTTTTTCAGCAACCTCTTGTGTAGATTTTGATGTGTATTCTCCTCCTTTCTTTTGTCGTGCTCTCTTCCATAACTCATGGCGTGATGGTGGAGATGGACTACCATTATCATCTAATATAGAATTATCTCTCAGTGATGACTTTTCTTTCATAATTTTCTCCTCAAGCAAGCGATACCCTCCATGAGACAATAAGTGTGGGTATACATTCTTAGCCACATTATCCTTACCCTTTTGACTTTTTCCTATTATAAACTCAAAAAGTTATTAATCATTAAATATAATAAAAATATTATGCACACAAAAACATATAACTCCTACTAACCTTAAATTCAGGGGTATCTCGAATCTTGAGAAAATCTTTCTATGCGTCTTCCGTAATAAAGTTATACTTGACATATGAAGGAGGATCATTTTCTATGTGATGATTAATATATTTGTCTGTGAGTTGTGTCTTAAAACCTCTCCATCGCTCTCGCGCATATTTAATCCATTCTTTCTTCAACATATCCTTCTTTGGATCTTTACATTATGGAATAGTGAAATGAGCCTACAAATATAGTATATGTCATATGTTGTTAATTAGTATATGATTATAAAATATAATAAAGTGTTGTATTTAAAATACCTGAATATCAGTCCAAATAGCATTTGTTGCGCCTTCATCTACTTCTTTCCAGTCATGTTTCTAATACTACAGTACTGCCGAGCAAGACATGCTATATAACTCTTAAAATGTGTAGCATTTTTACCAACACTAATACATTCATAGGTTCTTGGATTAAACTCGACTTTTATCTTTTCACCTGTTTGATGAACTTTGTCAATTTGTGTCATGAAAGTGGGACCTCTAACTCTTCTTTTATTGGGGTTACTAGATGAAGAAGGGTTGTCGTTTGAATCACCCATGTATCTGTTTACACAAAATAAAAATAATTAGAAATAAAATTAAGCACAAAATAAAAACAATTAGAAATAACATTAAGCAAAAAATAAAAACAATTAGAAAATAAAGTAACGTGGAATTAACTTATAAAAAAAAATCTTACTAGTCTTCCCATATCCCTTCTTCATGGTCTATGCGAATAGCGTGCACATCATCCCCTTCATTTTCTTCAATGAATGTAGTCACATTTGTTGAGAAATGATGAGTTTCGGAAATATCAAGATTCTCATCATGATTTTCATCACTATCATGGACCTTTCCTTGTAAAACCACTGACCACTTTTTATTAGAAGGATCTGTGACATAAAACACTTGTTTTGATTGAGATGCCATGATGAAAGGTTCGTTCGCATAAGCTAACTTGCTAAGATCAACCAGTGTAACTCCAAATTCATCGATTCTTACACCACTGTTGATATCAATCCATTTGCATTTAAATACAGGAACTTTAAACACAACATAATTAACTTCCCAAATCTCTTCAATCACCCCAAAGTACGATGTAGATTCCATATCCGAGTTTTTATCTTTAGCACTAGAGAAGTGCATGGACTCGGCCACAGTCATTACCCCACTATTTTGTGTGGTACTACGGTCACAGAGATTCTGAGATCGCAAGTTGCGCTGCTTCGCCGAGAAAGAAAAATAGAATCAAATTTCAATAGCAAGGTGATAACTCTATTAAGTTTGATAGGTTAAAGATAAAATGTGTGTTTCTGAGAGGACCATTAACGTTTCTTTCGGAGGTTTCTAAGGACACAATTTCTCTAATGAAAAAAAATGACATATACACAACATGTACTATATTATTAACTCTATACAAAATATATACAATTTATAACTAATTAGACTTAATTAACCTCTCTAAGAATAATAAACTGTTTAGTAATTAAAAAACAGATATGAACAAAGGAATGGATTCACCAAGCCATTGAGTTAGTATCTAGTATAATCTTCTAATTATTTTTATATGTACTTCTAATTTTTTATAATGTATCTCAGTAGCAAGCAAAGCAACAAGAATAGCTTAAAAACTTTTTTGTATATATACCTATTAGAAATCCATAGATATACAATGAAGTTGAACAAAATAGAAAATTTCTTACCGGAATCGTAGTTGGACGGCAGAGGGGGGTTCGAAGACGGCGGCAGGCTGTGACGGCTGGAGATTCGAGGCCGTCTTCGTGCACGGCGGGAGACGGAGGCCTGTGATGTACGTCATCGTGCAGGACGCCGCAGATCTACGAGGAGACGGCGGAGGGCGTTCGTAGGCGGAGACGGACGGACTGTGTATGCGGAGTGGAGGGCAGAGACGGACGGACTGTGTAGCAGTGAGGGTTTTGAGGAGAGAACAATAACAAAATGTACACCAGTGAGGGTTTATTTTTTAAATATATATTATAGTTTTTACATCGGTGGAAATCAATAACCGATGTAATGGTTACGTCACAATCATGTTTTTACATTGGTGCATATCAATAACCGATGTAATGGTTACGTTTTGAGGTTTTTTACATCGGTGGATCGTAAGACCCGATGTAAGGGTTTTCTGGTTTTTTATATCGGTGGATCGCAATGCCCGAGTAAGATTTTGCGTATTTTTTATTTACCAATCTGCCACCTAGTTTTTTATTTACAAAACTGCCACCGTGTTTTTTTTTACAAAACCTTTTATATCGGTGGATTAATTGGCCTGATGTAATAGCCAGCGAAAAATACTTTTTTAATATTTTTATATCATTGCAAATAAATACCTGATATAAAATCTTTTTAATTTTATTTTTTACATCATATATTTTTATAATTGATATAAAGACCTTTTCACAAATGTCATTTTTTTAGTAGTGATCTTTTCTACGTAGCAAGATCTATTAAGAGCATCCACATCCATCATACCCATTTGGGTTCTTTAAATGGGACCCACATAATTTTTTATATTATTTCACACTTCTCAATTTTTTAAACAACTCATCTATAATTCTCAAATATCCATCTAACTCATCAAAAAATCTAAAATGGGTCTCACTACACTCCACAATATATTACATAAAATATAATTAAAAAATTAATTCAAATATATCAAAATACATTAAAAAGACATACCTTCAAAATAAGGTTAAAATAAATATATATATTAAATAAGAAAATACATGATACAAATAATTCATCAAAATTACATTAAAAAAATCATAAATTCAAAAATGCATCACTAATACGAATTATAAGAAAAAGATAAATTTAAAACAATTTTTAATTATTGTCATTCTCATTCCCAAAATGTTGCCATATGTGTTCTATCAAGTCTTGTTGAAGACGCCGATGAATTTGTTTGTCACGAACATCAGATCTTCCATGTAGAAACTCTTAAAAATCAATATTAGAATCATTCGACAATATTGTTGGGTCATTGGTCAAATGATCATAAGAAAAATCAAAATTTCCACCATATGTGGCACGTTCATCTTCAACAATCATGTTTTGTAATATGATGCATGTATTCATTATGCGCTGGAGTGTGTCTAAGTGCCAAGATCGTGTTGGGTTACGTATGATCGCAAATCAGGATTGAAGAACTCCAAATGCTCGTTCAATATCCTTTCTTGCCCCTTCTTGATGTTGGGCAAACAATTTTCTCTTATCACCTTGTGACATCGGGATACTTTTCACAAACGTGGCCCATTCAGGATAAATACCATCTGATAGATAATAGCCCTTCTTACATTCAGTACGATTGATTGTATAATGAATCTCAGGAGCTCGTCCTTGTAGAACATCGTTGAAGATATTTGATTGGTTCAACACATTAATATTGTTGTTTGAACCCGCTACACCAAAGAATGCATGCCAAATCCATAAGTCTTGTGAAGCCACTGCTTCAAGCATAACAGTTCTTTTCCCATGATCACCTTGAACATATTGCCCTTTCAATGAAATTGGACAATTTTTCCATTCCCAATGCATACAATCAATGCTCCCTAACATGCCTGGAAATCCTCGTGCTTCCCCCATTCGCATTAGGCGTTCAATGTCTTCAGCATTGGGCCTTTGCAAATATTGTGCCCCAAAGATGCTGATCACTCCTCTTGTAAACTTATCAACACATTTTAGTGTCGTGGTTTCACCAATTCTCAAATAGTCATCCACACTATCAGCAGATATTCCATAAGCCAACATACAGATAATAGCCGTGCATTTCTGTAATGGAGAAAGACTTGACCTACCAGTTGCATCAACCATCATTCGAAAATACTCATCGCGTTGTCTCAGAGGTTCAACAATACAAAGGAACACATGTTTATGCATTCGGTACCTTCGACGAAACTGCTCATTTGTGTATACAGGAGTTTCTGAAAAATAATCATTGAACAATCGATCATGTCCCTCTTCACAATTCCTCTCTATATTCCTTCTTTGACATCTAGGCCTTTTAGAGCTTGAGGGTTCTTCTTCCATAAACAGCCTCACAAGTTCTTTATTTGTATCATCATTCATAAAATCCATGAACATTTTTGCAATGTGGGAAGGATTAAAAGGATCCATGTGAAAAGAAGTTAGATATAGATGAAGATGATAAAAAGTTATAGAAAATGAAAGAGGTAGTGAATGAAAAGAAGTACTATGAAGCTTAGTATGCATGTTAATACTATTTATAAAATTAGTTTGTAACGGCTAGTTTGAATTTGAATAACGGCTAGTTTGAATTTGAATAATTAAGCACAAAATTCATAATCATACAAAATAATAATAAAATATATAATCATACTAATTAAGAACATAATACATAATCATAATAATCCAAACTACATAATCATACTAATTAAGCACAAAATAATAATCATACTAATTAATTCAAAATACATAATCATACTAATTAATTCCATATTTTTCTATAATCATGTCGCATAATATTTCATGAGCTTGTAGTTGTCTTGCATCCATATTTGATGTATCTTTTGAGAGTATTTGTAGATCATTCATCTTTAATCTTTCCTCAGCAATCTCAGCCTTCTTAATCTTTGCATCAACCTTTTTTCTCTCTATCTCAAGTTTTTCACCCTCAATGTGTGCATAGTCCTGTGCAAACATTGACATCAGATCAATTTTCATTTTTAAGTTATCTTTCAAAGAACCATATTTGACATTGGATGTAGAAGACATTTCCACAAGCTTTTCTTTCTCCTTCCTTTTGGTTGCCTTTTGACCGATTGGACGACCTGAAAAAGTAGGTGATGATAGACCGTATTCAGTGCTTGTTGGTGTTAATGGATTAGAAGGCGAAGAATATGCTCCTGAAGTCGGATTCTTTCTTCTTTTTGTAGAAGCTTCGGATGAACCTGCAATCCATTTAGGTTCATCTTTCAATAATCTCCATGCAGCCTCAAATGTAAACTTTTCACCTTCATCTTGGAAATAGATTTTATATGCAGCTTGCATGATATTGCTCTCAGAACTCTCACTTTGTTGTGTAGACACGGCTTGTTTGTAGCATCCAACAAACTTTTGAACAAATGGATTAATTTTGTGCCATCGCCCTTTTAGTTGCGCCGGTTTCCTTTCTTTATAATTAATGTCACGATGCTTGTTGTAAGCTTCGCCGATCCTCTTCCAAAAACTATCTCCTTTTTTATCAACCCCGACAATTGAATCCTTTGAAACGTTGAGCCATGTTTGAATGAGAACTTCATCCTCTCTTTGTTGGAACCTTTGTTTATGCGTATTCACAACCGGTGCAGGTGCAACTTCTTCACTAAGGTTAGTAGTTTCTAAGCTACCTTGAGTGCAAGATTGTGGTGTTTCACGTTCTTGATCATTTGATTGCACACCACTACTACATATTTGAGTTCCATGAGGCATAGTGGAGTTAGTTGATTGAGATGTAAATTGTTGATATTAATATGGATAAGGTGATGTATAGTATGAGTAATTTCCAAAGTGTGGATTATTTTGTGGATTTGGGATAAATTGAGAGTTTTAAAAGTTTGGGTTATGGTGTGGATTTGAGATAAAAGGTGCATTTCTAATAATGGATTGCTCTGTTGATTTGGAATAGAAGGAGGACTACCACTATTTTGTATAAAATTAGACCAAGAGCTATTTTGATTAGGATCCATTGACAAATAATGTGTAGAAGATATGATTTTTGCATATTATAAGATATGATTTTTGGAAATAAATTTGCAGGCAGAAAATGTGACACATACTGGTCCAAAAAAGCTAGTGCTATATTTCACTGGAGCAACCAATATACTATACACATTTGGTAGACCTGCTGTTACAGTGTATGTTTTTTGAATAATTTTTTAGATTTTTATAGAAGTTTCAATGTAACTATGTGACTAATTATTGCGATTATTCGTTTATCTAAATGAAAAAATAAAATTAAAAAATCAGTGAAACTATACACGCCATGTGAAAACCACAAAACTTCAAACACATATATTTGCTGGAAACTATATATGTTTTCACATTAACGATGCCTTTTGCTTCAGTTGTTTATTGGGCATTTGGTGATCAACTTCTTAATCATTCCATTGCTTTCTCTCTTCTCCATGCTGCTGTTATCCTTATGATCATTCACCAGGTAGTAAACCATTGAATAAAAAATGAATTGGCTATTAAATATGTACGAAAAAATTATTTTAATTTTTCCTACTAATAAATGTGTGTAGTTCATCACATTTGGTTTTGTTTGTACTCCATTGTACTTTGTATGGGAGAAAGTAATTGGAATGCATGATGTAAAAAGCATTTGTTTAAGGGCTCTAACAAGGTTACCAGTGGTGATACCTATTTGGTTTTTGGCCATAAATTTTCCCTTCTTTGGATCCATTAACTCTGCAGTTGGATCTCTTCTTGTTAGTTTCATTGTCTACATTCTTTCTTTAATAGCCTTTCTGGCCACCTTTAGAAATAGGATTATATACACAGGCGGTTTTATAGTCTAGTAGTTCGAGCACACGCCCAAGTTCAACCTCTATTTTCTTTGTATTTCCTTAATTTAATAGTTGATTTTTAGACAAAAATATAGTTAAAATTAGTAAAAACAGAAATAAAATTAACACATTTTATAACTATTTACATATTATATCATATATAATTTGCGGTTAATTTTTTTTGTCAAAACTACCTAAAATTTATGAATCCACAACTCATCATATATGTTTGATATTATTATTGGTATTGACCGGTTAGGTTCAGTAATATGTGTATTACTACATTTTGTAGAATGTTGCCTCCGTTTTTCATGCCAAACTGGTCAACAATGTATATTAATAATAATACATTTATTGTGGTATGGGCTTTAGTGGTTGGGATTGGTTTTGGAGAATGGGCTAGTATAACAAACTCCATTGAACAAATTGACCTATTTGGGCTTTTTGCTAATTGTTACCAATGCAACTCTCCAGCACCATCCATGGTTGTTGCTCCTCCTCCTCTCGACCCTTATCCATGAACTTACACATCAATTTTTTAGACAAAATAATTATTTTGATTTGTTTAATTCTACATTTTTTTAATTACTTGTATATGATTCATTTTTTTATTGATGAGGAAGATAATAAGTTTTAAAATTGCATTAAAGGCATTGGGGAAGAAATAAAATCTAACACTCATAATATCATTCAATTTAATTGTCAAAGATTCCATTTCATGGTCTACGAGATGGTGAATCGTTACGAGAGTCAGTCTATTGGTTATTTTAACACCGTCCTCCATAAAAGGATGTGTGACTGAGGGGAATTTCAAATTTCCATGTGTTTTTCTCACATGTTATAGCAACGTGATCTACAATACGACATGACTATTATGTGCACATACCTGATGTGTACGAATATGTTAGCATCTTTAATGTTGTATAAACATGTTAAGCTTTATTATTTAGATTCTAATATATTAGGTACTTGGTTGTGAGTTAGTAACAACATTAATTGTTCCACAAGTAATTATCATAATTGTATGCATATCTATATAAATATCTAGCTAACGATTGAATGAGAATGAGGAATACAATTTTGATCTAACAAGTGGTATCATGGCCTGGTTCTGATCCTAATCACGTTGTCATATCTCAAAATTTTCTCTCCTATTTTCATCTGGATTATGTTTCTCATTCCTCTGCATACCCTTTCATAAACTCACCACTCATTAGGTAATCATGCATTCATTCATCAGCATTTGCATATGGTAACATTATTGATTCAAATGTTCATAGTTGGATTTCAACTAGAAAAAAGGTTGGTTGTCTCAACACTTGGGTTATTCAAATGATTCTCTTGGATTAAGGTTTTATCATGTTGAATCATTAGGGTTGGTTCTCTTTTGTTATTTGTGGTACAAGTGGATACCATTGCTTCAAAGTTCATTGATCAGGGTTTTGCATCAGGTGCATTCTATGGTGCTTGCTTTTATCAGAGGAATCATAATATTGATCCAACTATTACCATCATGTGATGTGTTGCTCGTAATCAAGGGTTCAGCTATGTTTTATCATCATGTGAAGTTGTGTTTCATTTCATTACTTGTTATACAAGCCATTGGCTGGGCTTTTACCAGGATTTGGATATGCAAGATGGAATTGGGGTATTGCATTAAATAAGAAAACATTTGTCATGGTTTTGACTTTTGGTCAAAGTCAACCATAGAAGGTTGACTTTTGACCAAAGTCCTTCTTAAGACAATCTTTGGTTCTTTATCTCATTATGGTACCTATTCAAGTTGCAAATTAAAGAGATTTTGGAAATTCAAAAGTAAGCATTGGAGGGAAAATAGAAATTTCAAAGTTTGTATTTGAAGAAAGTTATTATAATTTCAAGAATGCCAAATGCCCTTACATGTTCAAGAATTCAAATGCATTACAAAATGAAAGACATATTACAAAAAATTTGAATACAAAGAAAAACCAGGTGGACCAATTTCCTAAATCCTATCCTAAAAAACTCCTTTCTTGATTTTATCTTCCACTTCAAAAAACCAAATCTCCTTCAATTTTTTTATGACCAAGTAACCTTGCACATCATGAACAAAGCCTGCTAAAACCATACATGTATACCATTCAAAAATACAACATTTAGCTCAGGTTCATTCATTCAATAAATCATCACATAATAATCATTCAGATTCATTTTCAATCTAACATTCCATTTATCAACATAATAATAACAATAGTTTTGTAGTTATACTTTAGCATATATACTTGTATGTATAATGTATAGGTTTAGCTTCTCTTGTTGTAATATATAAGCATTAACCAATGTAACAGTGTTACTACTGAGTAATAATGAAAAGCTTTTTCCAATACTTTCTCTCTTCTTGCAATATCAACATGGTATTAGATCTCAAATATGCTCTAGTGACCATTCTTTCTCCCTCTTTATGGAGTTTTCAAGATTCTTCAGTCTTTATCTTTCAATCATTTTCTTTCTGCATTTCTACTTCTTCTTCTCTGCTATGGATCACCAGAGCTACACTGATTTTGAGACGAAATCCGCGAATCCATACTATCTTTATCCAAACGAAATTCCAACCTTGATTCTTGTTGCTCCTCCATTAGACAACAAGAACTATCATACATGGTCCCGATCAATGCACATTGTATTGATTTCGAAAAACAATGATAAATTCATCGACGGATCATTTCTAAAACCCTTCGTCTCTGATCCTATGTATGCTCAATGGATTTAATGTAACACCATAGTGCTTTCTTGGATTCAATGATAAATTTTTGAATCAATTGCGAAATCGGTGCTATGAATTGATGCTGCTTCAGGCGTTTGGAAGAATCTTAGGGTTAGGTTTTCGTGAAGTGACATTTTCACATCTCAGATATTCAAGAATAACTATATCGCTTTCGCCAAGGTACACTCATGTATCTGAATAATTTACTCAATTGAAAATGCATTGGGATGAACTTGAGAACTATCATCCTCTTCCATGTTGTACTTGCTCTTTTGGCTACTCATGTGGTGTCGTTGATTATGTTAAAGCCTATCGTGAGCAAGACTATGTTATCAGGTTTTTAAAAGGGATGAACGAACATTTTGCACACTCGAAATCCCAAATCATGATGATGACACCGCTGCCTCACATTGAAAAGGAATTTTATCTTACTATTCAACAAGAACGTGAGTTGAACTATGCCTCACCAACTGATTTTGTTGATTCTGAAGTTACTTTTGTTCATGTTCTTTATAATGTTCTTTACATTCCTACTTTCCATGTCAATCTCATATTTGTCACTAAGCTCACTGATAATATGGATTGTTATCTGAATTTTTCTTCCAATGCATGTCATATTTTGCAGAACCATTCGAGGCAAATAATTGGTACAACTAAGCTGCAAAGAGGCTTCTATGTCATAGATTCAGATAAAATTGGTTCTCAATGTAATGCCCTTACTTCCAATTCTTTTGAAACCTAGCATTTCAGACTAGCGCATGCTTCTGATTCTTGTAATCATACTTTAGCTAAAAAAATTCTTCTCATTTCTTGTAATAAAAATAATATGGCACCTTGTGAATCATGTCATTATGCAAAGCATAAAAGTTACCCTTTCCTACTAGTACCACCCTTATTCATGCTCCTTTTAATATCATATATGTTGATTTATGGGGTCCTTTCGCTACTGCATCCATCCAAGGTCATAAATACTTCCTCACACTAGTACTAGTAGATGATTTCTCAAGATTCACATGGATCATTTTTCTCAAAACTAAAACAGAAACCAAGCAAAGTATTATTCACTTTATTGCTTTCCTAGAAAATCAGTTTAATACTACTCTAAAATGTCTCAGGTATGACAATTGCTCTGAGTTCTTAGCCTTAAGCTCTTTCCTTTTGTCTAAGGGTATCTCTCATAAGAAATCTTGTGTTGAAAAACCCCAACAAAATGGGGTGGTTGAGAGAAAGCATCAACACATTCTCAATGTTGCTAGAGCTCTTACTTTTCACTCGAATACTCCTACCTCCTTATGGAATTATAGTATTAAGCATGTTGTGAATTTAATCAACAGGATTCCTAGTCCTTTACTTCAAAATAAATGTCCCTATGAATTTTTTTCAACTCTTCCCTATCTTAATCCATGTAAATTTTTTTGGTTGCGTTTGTTTTGCAACCACACTCCAAGCACATAGAACAAAATTCCAGCCTAGAGCTAGGAAAACTGTGTTTCTTGGATTCAAAGATGGTACTAAAGGGTACTTGCTTTATGACACATCCTCTCATGAATTATTTGTATCTAGAAATGTTTTCTTTTATGAGAATGTATTTCTCTTTAAATCTTTCAATACCCCCATAAATATCACACACATGCCAAGAATGACGGACAATAATAGTAACCTTGAGACAGATCTGGTTTTTCACGTTGACCATCCTGCTTCTCCTACTGTCAACCCTAACTCTCATGTTCCTTCTATATCTAGTCCACATCAGTCATTCAGCCATAGCCCACATCAGCTATCTAGCCGTGACAATATAAAACTTGACAACTCTAGCCCTATTATCATTAATTCAGACCCTAATTTGCCTAATGAAACTATTTTTCATCATATGGTTACTGATAATATCAGTCCCCAGCCTGTTATACCTGCCCCAATTCAACCTACCAGAAAATCCACTAGGTCTTGTAGATATTCTTGCATGTAAAGTTCCAGTTGGTTGCGAACGGGTCTAAAAAATAAAATGTCATGTTTATGGAACTATAAAAAGATAAAAGGACATATTAGTGGCAAAGGGATATACTCAACTTGAAAGTGTAGATTATTTTGATACCTTTTCTCCTGTTGCCAAAATCGCAGTTGTCAGGGTCCTATCATCCATTGCTGCCGTTAAACATTGGCATTTAGAGCAACTTGATGTCAATAATGCATTTCTACATGGGGATCTCAATGAGTAAGTCTACATGACTTCTCCTCCTAGCTATGGCATTTTTTATTCCACCAAGGTATGCAAATTAACAAAGTCCTTGTATAGGCTAAAGCAAGCTAGTGACAGTGGCATGCCAAACTTTCTTCTACATTAATATCCTTGGGATATCATCAATCTGCAACTGATCATTCACTATACACAAAGAGCACTTCACATAACTTCACTTCCCTCCTTGTTTATGTTGATGACGTTGTTCTAACAAAATATTCCCTCACAGAGATAAAGCAAGTCAAGTTGGTTTTGGAATAGAGAATTCGCATTAAGGATCTTGGTCAACTTAGATATTTCCTATGCTTGGAGATTGCTAGGTCCACCTCAGGAATCTTCTTAAACCAAAGAAAATATGTATTAAAATTGCTTGAAGACACAAGTTTCCTTGGTGCCAAACCTGTGTCAACCCCTATTGACCCTAGTACTAAACTTTCCTCTAATAAAGGATTTCATTTAGATGACCCTTCATCCTATAGAAAACTAATTTTCAGGCTTTTATATCTCACAAATACGGGACCAGACATTTCATATGTTGTTAAACATCTTATCCAAATCATCGCTAATCCTTTTATTTTTCACTACTAAGATGCTACTCGTGTTCTTAGATACTTGAAAGCTTTTCCTCGCAAGGTGTATTATTTTCTAGTTCTAGTGCCATTAAGCTCCATGGATTTGTAGATTCTGATTGGGCACGTTGTTCTGATTCTAGAAAATCAGTTATTGGATTTTGTGTTCTTATTGGCACTTCTCTTCTTTCATTGCCGTGAAAGAAACAAAACACTGTCTCCAGATCATCCACTGAAGCAGAGTACAAGACTCCGACTTCTCTTACGTGCAAAATTCAGTGGTTGTGTTACCCATTTGATGATTTTAGCATAACCTTCTATTATATTGCATCCTTTTATTATGATAGCAAAGTTTCTATCTACCTTGCGCATAATCCCACCTTTCACGAACGCAACATGCATATTGAGTTGGATTTTCATGTAATTCGAGAATATTTAGTTTCAAAACTTATTCATTTTCTCCATGTTCCCTCAAGCTCTCAGCTGGCTGATGTTCTAACCAAACCCTTACACTCTCCCTTATTTACTTTACATTTTGTAATAACAAGAAGTTTTTCTACATCTGGCCTTAAGATTTTGATGATAACTTTACATGGTATCATAAAGAGAAATTGTATACTATAATGGTTTTGTTCTAGTGTGTAGTTGCTGCTGTAATGTTCTAATGTCGGTATCAAGGCGTGTGACGTTATCAGGTTCTGAACATAAACACTACTGGAAGAAAACATGTGGTTACATGTTACAGTTAAAGTCAAGATTCTGGAATCCGTCTTATGCAACAGTTCTAAGGAACGTTAATATAAGAGGTTCTGATCCAGACTTGGTTGTTAAGCTTTGGAGGCCTTCTAAAGCGTTGCTTATGTGTGTTCCAAGTTCTGAAGATTATAAAGATGAGGTTTAGCTGAAAAAGTTCTGATTATTTATAGAAAAGCAAGTTCTTATGAACAAGTGCTAAAGACTCTGAATACAAGGTTCTGATGGGACAAGTTCTGAAGACTCCAAGACTTAGGTTCTAAGAATTAAGAGTGATTCTTCTACAAGAAGCTTCAAACATTCAAATTATCTGAAGCCTCTGAAGAATAGAAAAAGTTCAAAATGGTTGGCGTGTGATGGTGTACAAAAGATACCAAAATTGTTTGTGACCTCTACCCTCTAGGGTGGCGTAAGGATAGTCCTTTCGTACTATATTGTGTACTACTCTCATTATGACCGTTGGGAAAAAACGGTTGGATTTCATATTACATTTCTACTCCTTCAACGGATCTCTTTTACAATATATAAAAGGCAGACTTGGAAGATAAAGAAATGTAAGAATCAACATCACATAAATCTACCGGATTAAATCAAGCTCAAGAATAATTACACCAAAGCATTGTGCAACTCTTTAGAGAAATCATCTGTGTATAGTTTTGTAAATAGGCAACAAGTTATTGCTCGTATCTTACTGTAAAACACTTAGGTGTTTTTCTTTGTACTGAAATGTTTGTGTAATCTGCTTAAAAGAAGCAAATTGTAATACACTGAAAGTACTCAACGGTTGTTGATTGATTCCTTAAGTGATCGAGTGAAAGTCTGATCTCAAGAAGACTTCTGATGCGGCTTGAGTGGATATGCAATGAGGATCAACAGACTTATTAGGGGTGCCAATAAGTTTAATCTGACTTGTTGTGGGTTGTTTGCAATCAGTTTGGTTATAGTGGATTAAGTCCTTGTTGAAGGAAAATCACCTTGAGGGGTGGACTGGAGTAACTTAGTTAACAATGAACTAGGATAAAAATAATTGTGTTCATTTATTTTTATGTTCTAAGTTAACTTGGTCTTTCATCAACAAAAAGATTTAAAATTATCTTTGGTGAAACCCAATTCAAACCCCCATTTCTTGTGTTTCTCACACCTTCAATTTGTATCAGGGCTCCAATTCTAGTATTAATAGTTATCAAACACTTAATTGTGTCAGATAAAGATCTAGACAAGTTTTTCTTTGAAGAAACACAATCGTTGAACCCACATTAACTAAAGTTGCTTCAGATTCAAACGATAAAAGCTACAATGTAAAACCTCCCATCTTTGATGGTGAAAAGTTTGAATACTGGAAAGATAGACTAGAAAGCTTCTTTCTAGGTCATGATGTTGATCTTTAGGATATGGTAGTCGATGGCTACGTACCTCCCACAGGTGCTACTGGAAAAGAGATAGCTAGGAGAGTTATGACTGATCAACAAAAGAAAGATTATAAGAATCATCATAAAGCAAGAACCATCTTGCTAAATGAGATTTCTTATACCGAGTATGTGAATGTCACAAATAGATATTCTACTAAGTATATATTTGACTCTCTTAAAATGATTCATGAAGGAAATGATCAAGTCAAAGAAATCAAAGCGCTAGCCTTGATTCAGAAATACGAAGCCTTCAATATGGAGGATGATGAAAACGTTTAAGTCATGTTCTCAAGATTTCAAAGCTTGGTTTCAGGATTGAGAGTTTTGAACAAAGACTATTAACAATAGATCACGTGAAGAAGATTATCATAAGCTTTCCATCCAAATGGAGGCCTATGGTAACTGCACTCAAGCTTGCAAATGATCTGAACAACACTTCTCTAGAAGAAATGACAAGTTCCTTAAGAAGTTATGAGATTGATCTAGATAAAGATGAATGCAAAAGAAGATAAAATCTATTATGCTCAAGGCTATCAATAAATTTGAGAAGTCCAAAGCTCCTTAAACAGAAGAGATATAGGATTCAGAAGAAGATCTTGATGATGAAAAAGATGAGTTATCTCGCCTATCCATAAGTGTAGTCCGTCTATGGAAGAGAAATCAAAGAAACAAGTTCATAAGTTCAAGAAGGACTAGAGGTTGCTTCAAATCAACTTCGGGTCAAAGGAAGTCTAGTGGCAATGAAGTCACTTGTTATGAGTGCAATGAGCCAGGACACTACAAGAATGAGTGTCCTAAGCTTCTAAAGGACATACTAAAGAAGAAAGCTCTCAAAGGGGAGAAGAAAATTCAAATGGTAACAAGGGATGACTCAGACTCAGATGGAGAACATGCTAACATGATGTGAATGGCTCATGTTGGTAAAGTTAATGAAGTAATTTCTCAAGAAGATGAAGCTTATTTGGAACAGAAAAAAAATCTCTATAAAAAGACATCCTTGGAAGTGCAATTAAAACACCAATCATGGTATATGGACTATGGCTGCTCGCGATACATGACGGGAAGGCATAATGTCATAAATCCTGATCTTAAGCATGGAGGAGTCATAGGTTTTAGAGGAGATCAAAAATGAAGGGTGATAGGCTCAGAAACAGTAGGTAATGGTTGTAATACCCCAATTTTTCTTGTAAGATCTCTCATCATATCATATTATCAATACACCAAGATTACACATTAGGGTTGGTTTTCCCTTTCTTTTTCATCATATCTTTAAGTTTGCTCTTGAGGGACCACTAAGGACCTTGTATTGTGTATCCCGAACATGTGTTCTTTTAACTAACATCAAGATATGTATATATGTTTCTTTGAATGTTCATATTATAGGTGATGACACAACTGTATCCATCTCACCATCTAACCAAGGGTTTTAAGGGATGGTCCTCAGTCAAATGGTTCTTCAATGGATTTCAAGAGCTTAAGCTTCAAGGCTATGTCTATGATATCTGATTTTTTGGTTCAAATAGCTCTCTCACTTTATTTAGGTCAAGTTTTCCTCAAGGTTGGTGGTGGCATTAATCAAGAAGATTCATTGGTTCATGTGTTTATTTTCATGCCTTCTTAAACAAGTTTCATTGAGACTTAAGCACCACCTTTAAGTGAGCTTAAATATAACATCATTTCAAGGTCTAATGTGATTTATCATGCTCTATTTTGTAAAGAAAGTTCAACAGATTCAAGGTTGATTCAACAAGTTTGACCTAATTGAGCAAGTGCTTGATTCAGTGATCATAAGTGCATGACTCTCTCAATTTTAAATATTTTGAGTTGGTTCTTTTTCTATTGGTTCTTACCATCATCTAAAACAAATTCTCTTCACATGACAAGATCCAATTGTGCAAGAAAAATCATCAAAAGTTGAAAGGGGTTCCAAGTCATTTTGACACTCTCTGAGCTAGGGTTTGCTAACTTCCAAGGACCATATCTTGCTCATTTTTTGAGATTTTTTATTGATTCCAAAGCAATGATTCTCTTTAAAGTGTCTTTAACAAGTTCTCTTCAAGGGTTTAATTCTAATTTTGAGTGGAAGATCACTAATGGTTGAAGAAGATTACAAGTCCTTTGAAAAGGCTATCAAATTCTCTTGTGTGACTTCAAAGGAACATAACTTGGTCAATTTTTATCTCCTTGTCTCATTATTTTTCTACAATAATCTTTGGGGTTTCTACTACAACTTTGTTTCAATATACAAGACTTGAAAATGCTTGGAAAGTTGTTTAAGAATTAAAAAGATTATAGGTCTTTTGTGAATTTCCTCAAATTTGTCCATCGTCTTCCAAAGACTATAACTCTTTCAATTTTCATGATTTTTGAGTGATCTTAATTCCAAAATTCAATTCAAGAGGTCTACTTAATTTCATCTTCAAGGATCAATATGTAATTTTGAATGCAAGGACATGTAATTTTGAAGAACATTATAGGTCATTTTGAAGCTTAACACTTAGAAATATTTCTAAATACAAAAAACCGTGTGTTTTTATTGATTTCAAAGTTGAATAAATTTTTTCTCAATCATCCAAATATAAACTTTCAAAGCATATTTTCAATATTGATCATTCATCTTTCCAAAGAATCCAACATTGTACCATAAAGGTCCATGAGTTGCTTGCACCATGGCTGCAAAGTCAGTACCTTGAAACTGAAGTTTTCTCTCAAAGCAAGGATTTAATTTCAATAACATGGTATCTAAACACCAATTTTGTGTATGTTTTCCACTTAAACATGTTTAACAAAGTTTCTAAGATTGGATTAAGGGTTGAAACGCAAGAATGAACTGAGTTTTGATGAGTTAGAAGTCACACTTTTGCCATGCTCAGGATGCGCACGATTCAATTTAATTCCTTATCGTTCACCCTCCCTCAACATTGCATCACATTCTCCTATAAATAGATATCTCCTCTACTTCATTTTACAAGCTTTAGAGAGCCAGAAAACCTCTTCCAAACTTCCTTCACACCTCTCAATTCTGCAACTTAAAATTTGATTTTAGAGCACTTTCAGTTCTAAATTCTTGAGCTCTTCACCTTAATTTAACTTCTATGAAGCTAACCACATAAAAAACAATCCAAATCATCCATTGAATCGAGCTATCTAAGTCCATATTCAGAGCAAAATTCTCTTACTTCGTTCAGGTTATTCTGATTTTCATGCTTTGTCTATGATTGAAAATTCCTCTGTATATAGTTGTTACTCTGACTGATTTTTTTCAATTAAGACTTTGCTTGGTTCTTAACTCATTTAAAGCTTGGTATTCCTCAAAGGTTTAATATTTTTGCTTGCTTGGTTTCAACCCAAAGGATGGGAATTCTACATTGACTTCTTATGTCAAGTGTTGGTTTCTTGTTGTTTAGATCTTTCTTTTCCTTAGCTCTTACCTTATGCTTTAGGATAGTCCCTTCATCTCCTCCCATCTTCTTTAATTTCAAAAATATTCTCCCTCTTTTTCAAAACTCTTCTTGTTTTCTAACTTGAATAGTTTTCATAATAAACTTGGACTTAGGTCCATGCATTTTCAAAAATCTTTTCTTAATCAAACATTAATCAATTTAATCATACTTTGACATATTTCTCAGGACTAAGATTCATTAATCTCATTCAAACCATTTTTCCACTTTGGCTTTTTACTTTTAAACTTTCCTCAAAATATTAGACTCTGGTTGATTCTTGTAGTGATGCGAGCTACTATACTTCTATGATATATAGTGAAGAGAGCTATTTTTCACTTGGGTGTTGAGTTATGTATTTTAAATCCAAGTTATATCCTCCATCTTGATATGATGCAAATTATCCTTTCTCATAATTATGGGTAGTAAGTATGTTTTCCACTCGGATATGACGATGGTGTCTATTCTCTTAAAATTAACCAACACACATGTGTTTTAATATTTTTGAGGTGAATTACGAGTACCATGATCCCCTATTGCACGGAAGGTGGTACGTAGGCACTAAAGGTTCACAACCGCAGTAGGTGCAAAAAAGTAAAAAATACTTCTTTTCTCATCTCCACCATCTATTTTTGTATACACCTTTTATAGCCAAAATACACAGATTTTCAAAGAGGTTCCTGCGGAGTACCGTAGATGTTTATGGTGCTAATACCTTCCCTTTTCATAACCAACCCCGTACCTAGATTCTCCCCTTATTTTTGGGTTTATTCTCTCTTTTCCCATTTCCTCTGGAAATAATAAAGTGCGGCGGTGGTTTTTATTTGATCTATACGAGTTAATTAAATCCAATGGCTTAGTCTCAACATTTTTACCGCTACAGAAAACTGGAGACTTCACAGGGGAATTAATATATCTAAGTGGGTTGAGCCCATTTTTGTTTATCTGTGTATGTGCTATTATTTGTTGTATATTATTTGTTGTATATATGTATGTCTTAATTTTTCTGGTTTTCAAGGTGCTTGGTGATCTCTTATAAGTCATATAAACGAACTTGGTCAAACTTAAGATAAAACGGGCGATATAGTCATGTTAACTTTGAGGGAGTAATTATGAAAAAGAAGACATGAGATCCCCCACTCATTGGAGGCCCCTTTAACTGTATAATCTGTTTACCGAGGAATCAGGAAGACATTACTGCTTTCGATCTGGGATCCCGCGAAGTTGAGAAGCCGTAGAACCCTTAACCCATCTTGCCCTTTTAGGTGTAGTGCGGAGAATATAACAGAGCAATATGGAAGTAGTTGTCATGCTATGCTACACCCAGATGAGTTTTTCCTTAGAATATTTCTAATTATTGAACTAATCGGGATGTTGGTAATATCCTAATGAAGAATGTAGACTCTGGGATTTCCTTAGAACCTTGTTCGGAAGGTGATAAACCATTAGTCCTTACCTTGTGGTTAGTACTTTTAACTTCATGCTCATGACGTCGATCCTATGAACCCCATGTTTGTGATCTTGTGTGTGATTGTTGCATCATCATGAATTCATGAACCCATGAGCATTCTTTAAATGGTTTTTCAAGGAACTTAAGGTTGACTTTTACAAATATCTCAGGTACTCTTTGACCATGGATTTTGTACGGAGAAAGACTAGGAAGTACAATTTCAAGGATTCTAAGATAGAGGAATTGATGAGTTTGATTCCTGAGATTAAGAGTCCTACAAATTTCCGAAAGAGGTGTGGAGCCATAGTGCCTCTTATGAAGCTCAAGATGAAGGAGGGAATTCTTTCTACATTGGTCCAGTTCTATGATCCATTATACCAGTGTTTTACTTTTCTTGATTATCAGTCGATGCCCACATTGGAGGAGTACTCTTACATACTAGGTTTACCTATTACTGATTATGTTCCTATGGGTTGTTCTTGTTTCGAAACGCGAAAAATTTATGGATGTTAATGCCGTTGGGATATTTCTGATTGGGAATCTAGTGCTTGTGTTTCTAGGAGATACTTATTATTCTATCCATCTTCAGAATTCCTATCAGGGAGGGATGATCATTTATTGCACATCATTGTTATATCAATGGTTTATTTCTCACTTACCTCGGTCTGTTGCTTTTTGGGATATCAAGAAGTAACCTTGTTGTGTCCCAAAGATTATGGCTCTCACTCATTCTGACATTGATTGGTATCATCAGACTTATTATGATGTAAAGATTATTGATAGTTGTGGTGTTTTTCCCAATGTGCCTCTTCTTGGTACAAAGGGAGGAATTAACTACAATCTTGTTCTTGCACGCCACCAGCTTGGATATCCAATGAGAGACAAGCCAAAAAACATTCATGTGAGTGGTTTCTTTCTCAAAGAAGGAGAATATCATAAGGAAGCTAAGGAAGGGATTGAAAAGGCTTGGTGCCATATTCATAGGAAAGGTAGAAAATATTTGGGACCAAGAGGAGATGTTCCCTTAGAGCCTCATCTCCGTTAGGTACAAGCAAGGGCAATTCAGTTTAAGATGTCTTATTATCGTGAATAACCTTTAGCTGACATGTTTATGAGGACTACTCCTCCTCTCTTTGATGATATGGAAGAACTTCAGCTTGTCGTGGTTAGGATGCAGCAAGAAAAGGAAGCATGGAAGAATAAGTACCAGACTTTAGAGGTCTCCTACTAAACAAAATTGAAAGAGAAGGATAACTTGATTGAGATTCTTGAGAATTATGTTATAGAGTTAATGGAGAAGCAATAGGATTTATTTTCCTCTAGAGCTCAGCCAGATCCCGGTCACCCATTTTCTGATTCTGGTGGATAGAAAGAAGTTGCTGACAAGTATGCAGAAGAGAAGAAGCATTTGAAGGCTCAAATTGCAAGACTCAAGGGAAAGCGTCAGTGTGTGGAGAGATCTTCATCAGCTTTGGCTACTTCGGATTTTTAAATTCTATCTTTATTCTCTTGTACTTAGGAATATTGAAACTTGTACTAAAAGTTGTAATCCATTCCAAAGTTATTATTAAAATGAGATTTTTCAGTATTTCCAAATGTGTTAGTTCTTCAATATTTGCAATTGTTTATGGTTATTTGAGTTCCTTGAATAAACAAAATAAATCATGTGCATTGCATATCATGCATAATTTCACACATATTTTTGCATTCCTATCTTTCACAGGTGTCTTACTTGTTTCTCTGCTTCGTTGAGTCAACAAGTTGTCTCATCGCTATAATAATCGGGCTAATTCTAGAAAGAATATGGAAAACCTTGAACAAGAGAATCATGAGCTGCACAAATAAGTTACTGCTTCGAAAGCTGATATGGCTAATATGACTGCTTTGGTAGAGTCGTTGGTGGCTGCTCAGAATCAACCACCACCTCCTCCTCCTCTGTCTCCTCATGCTACTCAACCACATCAGATGACCGTTATTTTAGAGGTTCTGTCAGTTCCCATCTATGTTACTCCAATTAGTGCTACTCAATACCGTATGCCCCGCGGTTACCCATGGGGAATGCCTGGAAATTTCATGCTAGAATGTTACAATCTTGCTTCTTAAGTTGCTTTATTTGTTCAAACTGTTGTTGTTTCTGCACCTCCTATGGTGCATGCTACTCGTGTTGATAACAATGAGAATTATCATGTTGCACCTCCTCCGGTGAATGTTATACCTATTATTAATTATGAAGTTTATCATCCTGTTCCTCCACGAAGTGAAACTTTGGGCTTTTATGACTGAATGGATGACTTTCAGGATCAATTTAATAAAATGAAGAAAGAAATAAAGGCTCTCCTAGGGAAATAGTTATTCGGACAGAATGTCAGGGACCTTTGTTTGGTTCCTAATGTGAAATTGCCAACAAAGTTTAAGGTTCCAGAATTTGAGAAGTACAAGGGCAACTCTTGTCCCCGTGCCAACCTAGTGATGTATATTTGAAGGATGTCCACTCATACTGATGACCAATGCTTGATTATTCATTTCTTCCAGGATAGTTTAACTAGTGTTTCCTTGAAATTGTATACGGGATTGGACAGTAGCAACATCCGCATATTCAATGACTTGGCTGAAGCTTTTGTGAAATAGTATAAGTTCAACATGTTTATGGCACCTGACTGTGACCAATTGAGAGTCATGGCTCAGAAAGATAAGGAATCATTTAAAGAGTATGTGCAACATTAGCGCGAGGTTGTCGCCCAAGTGATACCCCCAATGGGAGAGCAATAAATCACTAAGGCCTTCCTAAAAACCCTTGGTTCATTTTACTATGAAAGAATGGTTGGAAGTGCACCAAGTGATTTCATTGAGATGGTAAGTATGGGTGTCCGTCTAGAGGAAGCCCTCAAGGAAGGATGATTATCAAAAGATGAAGGTTCTAGTGGAATAAAGAAATCATTATATGGTTTCTAAAAAGAAATAAGGATAAACGAATGTTGTTGTTCAGGAAAGAAGGATTAGACATCCAAGAAGACGTCATCAACATCAACAACAGGTTGCTTCAGTAACTCCAGTCGTCAATGCAGCTATGGCTGTTGTTGCCTATCAAAGAGCACCTCAACAAGGTAATCACGGGAAAAGACAGAAGAGAGAAGCTTTTGAGCCTATCCCAATGAGTTATGCAAAAATATTTCAGGCTTTGATTCAGAAGAACCTGGTGCAGACTAGGCCTTCTCCTTCTATACCTTCAACTTTGCCATGGTATTATAAAGCTGATCAAACTTGTTCTTTTCATCAAGGAGCCCCTGGGCACAACATTGAAAACTGTTATCCATTAAAGTATGAAGTGCAAAAGATGGTAAGATTTGGTCTCATGTCTTTTAAAGACATTGGTCCCAATGTAAAGGATAATCCACTACCTAAGCATGGAGGTTGAGGTATTGTGAATATGGTTGTTGATTGTCCTGGGGACTTCAGGATTTTTGATATTAATCTGGTTAGAGGTGATTTAATAAAGATACATGATGATCTCTATTATGATACAACGGGAGAACTGACTCGGGTGGTTTTGCATTTGATCGCATATGTGTGGATAACAAGAGTCACCACCGGCTTTTCTTTTATCCAAAAGGAAAGGTAAAAAAGCACAGGAAAGACCTTTCGAGATAATTTCTCGAGTTCGGGGGGTAGATTATGAAAAGGGAAGGTATTAGCACCCTTTTCATCCGTAGTTATCTACGGGCTCTTAGTTACTTGCTAGATCACTTGCTTTTGCTTTGACAATGTGCTTGTGATGCGGGATTTGAAATTACTTTGAAAATGTCTTTGTAATGGTTCTCGTTTCTATAAGAACGCGTACAAAGTTTTTGTTTCAAAAAATAGTTCAAAGACGTGTTTGTGGAATGCGTTTTTGAAAGTGGTTTTGAAAAGATGTTTTTGCAATGGTTCTCGTCTCTATAATAACGCGTACAAAGTGTTTTGTCTTTTGAAAATGTTTCAAGATGAAAGTGTTGGTGTAAAAAATGTTTTTATCGTGAGAAAGCGAGCAACTAGGAGCGAACCTACCTACTCGAAGGGTCTTAAATGTTCTTTTCTTCCTCCTTTAGTTGTTTCTATCTTACCATTGATTTGGTAAGAAGCCCCATCGTTGGATGTGAAGGGAAAAGCGCGGGTCAATCGTACAGTCATCGAAAGCAACTTATGAGACACTTTAGCCATTTTTCGTAAGGGACTAGATCGTTTTATCGAAGGAAACATCGAGGGTCATCGAGGGACTACGATATTTTTATCGAAGGGTCTTTTCTAAAGTGTCCCATGTTCGAGGGACATGAGTGTGTTTCTGAGGCAACGAGGGAGGTTACCCTAGAGGTGCGCATGTGAAAAAGTGTGTTTGTTTCAAGTTAATTTTGTCTTTGATTAGGTTATCTAGCGATTGATTTTACATCTTTCCATACACGCCTAATTACTATACAGTATAAAGAAAACAGTAAATTGGGAAAATGAAAATTCTACGCTATTACAGAGCTTTCGAGGATGGGGGTACAATTTTTACAAATGGGGATGAGTCAAATGCGATTAAAAAGTCCAAATAGCAAACAATACAACCAAATCGAATTTGAGCGATTAATTAAAATTATAACAATGAAATAAAATTAATTAACAAGGTATGGCAATAAAATTCTAAGTATTTGTTTGTGAAAAGTAATGGAAAGAAAAGAAAAGAAAATAATTGATTAAAATAAATTAAGTCATTTGTATACATTTTTGTCTTTTTGGTATTTTTTATTATGAAGAAAATAAAAAAGATTTCAAAAAATGTCAATTAAAAAAAAGGGTTAATTATTCACAAAAAGCTTTAAATGATTTTTTTTTTGATATTCTTTATGAAGGAATTAAACAATTTAAAATAATATTGACTAAACAAAAAAATGCTATTTGACTAAATTGTTCATAAAATCTCTAAATTAATTAAATCAAGAAAAAACAGAAACAAAGCCCCAGTAGGAGTTGAACCTGGGGCCTTGCACTTATCCAACATCTCCTTAACCACCACATCACTTAACCATTTGTTTATTTATTTACTTCTGTTAATACATAAATTAAAACTTTGGAAATTGGATTGGGCCAAAAATTAAGCCCAAACCCGATTTGTGTTAGAAGGGATAGAGAAGGTTGAAAACCCTAACTATCATTGGGAGAGAGGTGCGGCGCTAGCTGTCATTCGGAAGAGGGAAAGATTAAAATTGTTGTTAACCTAATTAATTTCAATTCAGTCAATAATTAAAACAAAAACAATGCATTCTCTCTCTCTCTTCTTCCACAATAATTTTTCTCTCTGTTTTCACTATGAGATCAAAAACTCAACCTTTAACCCCTTTCTTTGTTCCATCTTTCATCCTCTCACCCTACTCTTCTATCTCTCTCGCGATATAAATAACCCAAATTTCAATTCAAAGCCACATAAACAATCAATCAATGCATGATAAGAGGAATTACCTGATGGGCTTCGGGAAAGGTGATCGTAAGAGGTTCTTCTACTTCTGAAATCGTTTCTCTTCTTATACTTTTGGATCATCAGTGATGAAGGTAATGTCGAGGTTGGGTTGTTCGGAGACTGTAAAACGAATGGATTCGCGGAAAGTTTGGACAGAGGTGCAAGTTTTTTGATTACTCCTATTTGGTGAGATCTTTCAATTTTTTTTTTTTGATTTTTTTATATTTGGTTGGTTGTTGTAAAAGAAAAATGGTTTGTTTCTCTTTTTCTGATCTGCTTGAATCCCACAAAATGTTTAGTTTAGACACTGAGGTTGTTGCGTTTTTGCTTCTGGGTCAGTAGGTTTGAATGAATTGTTGCGGTTGATTGTTGCGGTTATGAGTTAGGCATGACAAATGGGTTTTGTGGAAGTTTTTTTGGTTCTCTTTGGTTTTTGTTGTTTTTTATATTTTTCCGTCCTCTTTCTCTTTGCTGCCTGGTTCTGTGTTATAGTGACTGAGAAGCAAGAATTAGAGGGAAATTTTATGAATTTGAACATTTGAGGTATGATGCTTCAGTGGTTTTCTAATGCAGTTTCTGTTTGATACATTTATGTGCAATGCTGACATGTTTTGGAGGAGGGTGGTCAGCAAGAATAGGGACAAGGCAGTAATGTTTTATTTTTTGTGTTGGACATGCTTGGCTTCCATGTTTTAGGTAGGCTTGGATTGGTACAGTTTAGCAGGATGTAGTAGGGTAATTTTGTTTAGGTGATATCTTCCTGACCCTATCCTCTTTCCTCTTTCATTTTTCCATGAAACAAAAGCCATATTTGGATTTCCAATACATTTTGAAGGGTTTGCTAATTTAGGAAAATGATGAGGCATTTGAGGCTATTTGAGCATGCTTGCTGTAATATTTTGCTTCTTTGTTTGACAGCTTTGCTGCAAGTCTGCCTTTTACTAGTTTTGGGTTCTTTGTTTGCAGCTACTGTTCTGCTGTTATGCAACTATTTTTGGCTTGTTGTGTGTATATTTCACTGCATTGCGCTTGCTGGCCTGCCATGTGTATATTTGTTTTGGGCTGCTGTTTGTATTTTCTTGCAGCCACTGCCTGTTGTTGCTTGTTGCCTACTGTTGGCTGCTTGTTGGCTGCTTATTGCCTGCTATTTTATTGCAGGTTTGAATATGGACAGCAACATGGCTGTTTTTTTGGCAGCAAAGTTTTGGACAATATTGGGTTGTTTGTGATGAAATTCTATTTTGAACTTCTTTATCTTTGTTTATTGTAAACCAAATATCTTTGTGATTTGCAATAGGCAAAGCTAAACCCAAAATCTGATTCCTATCACAAACCCTCATGATGAATTTGTGAAAAGTAAACTTTGAAAATTTATTTGCTTATACCCAAGCTTGATTGTTTTCTAATCCTTCTCTTTTCTTGTTTCATGTGCAATGGCGACGGTGGGAAAGGAGAAATCGTGGCATAGAAGCAAAACGGCATGGAAACGAATCAAGCTAAACTCGAGGAAGAAGAAAGCTTCAAGGAATTTTTCTTTGGGAACTTTGTTGGATTTTTTAATTTAGAATACATCACATCCTCTTGTAATTGAATTTATTTGTAACCTTGAACTTGTGATGAAATGCAACTTATGTCCTTGCTAATTTTAAATTTTTTCCTTGTACTAAATGAACACTTGAAATGTAAAGCTTTGTAACATGACTTGAAATTTAGCATGAGCATTTTGGATTGAATATAACTTTTTATCATTGCAAAACCTTTGGAATTTAAATGGTGAACTAAAACTTGGGATCAAAAGACATCTCATGAAATAGGATTTAGGCTCTTTGTAGAATGTTTGAACTTTGAATGAAAATGATTAGAATCGTGATGAACTTGA
The DNA here is from genome assembly GCA_948472305.1 of Vicia faba. NCBI lineage: Eukaryota > Viridiplantae > Streptophyta > Magnoliopsida > Fabales > Fabaceae > Vicia > Vicia faba. The sequence goes on along the minus strand of CATIWC010002506.1, from coordinate 150,416 downwards.
ACTCTTTTGAAATCGCACTTTGACTTCTCATATTGCAAATGCCTTGAAATTTCAATAAAAATCATGACTTGAGATCAAACACAAACCTTGAATTTGAACTTGGCTCTAAAAACTTGTAAACCTTGTGCAACTCAAAATGTCCAAATTGAACATATATCGAAGCACTTTCAATGGTAAAAGACTTGTAAAGTTGGAATGAAATCGTGATTGAACTTGAATCTTGAATAATGGTTGTTTTAAATGAGAGTCTTAATCTTCACATCTTGTCCAAAAAAACATGCTCTGAGAACAATCGTCCATCTTTCAATAAACTGTGGTTAAGAACATTCAAAATCAACAAATGCCTTGTGACGATTTGATAATTTTAAAGTCTTCTAAACACAATTTTTTTTATTATTTAAAGATAAAACCGTGAGCGACATCACATATGACCATGAACAAAAATAATTGTCTCAAGGTCTTGAAATTTGAAGAAATCACAATTCTTAGAAATCAGACGACTATTATTTAAAATTAGGTCAAATTTCATGATGCAACTTCTAACGCATTCGAATTTTGGTGATCTTCTATGCGTAATCAATTCTTGATTTGTGATGCGAAATTGGAGATGGCATCAAGGAGAATCATATGCAAGAAAGAAACCACTCAAAAACATTGAATAATGAAGAAGTTATGATCGTTTGAATTTGTTCTCGCAAAAGGGTTGATTTTCAAGTCGATGTAGTCGTTTTCAGTTATCTGGACCATTGATTGAGCGAACTTGCAATGTGAGGTTTGAAAACTGGCTTAAACAACCTTGAGGAGACATGAAAACCCATGAAGACCAATTGAGACCTTGAAGACTCAATTTTCTTTGAGAAATGCAAAGCCCTAATTGCTGATTTACTGCCTAGGAAGAGAATCTGTCTAATCGACTTCTGAGCCAAAATGAGTATTTGAGTAACCCTAGGATAACATCTTGAATGAAAAATGGGAGGGAAAATTTTGGGGTACAACAGCTGCCCTTGTTCAATCTTCTTAAACTTGAAAAGTGAGATCGACATATCCGTCGTTCGTAGCTTGAAAGTAGAAGATGATTGAACACTAGAGTGCCCAGAAATTTGTACTCGATGATGTGTTGGTTGATTGTGTAGGGAATGGGTTTAAGGATGCCATTTGGAGAAATGATGGAGAGTTATCGGAGATGGGCTTATAGATGCCATCCAAAGGTGATTGTTGACAGAAATTGGACTAAGTCTGAATTTGACTTCAAATGGAAAAGAAATCAGAATAAACCTTTGGTCGGTTTAAACTGGAACTAGCAGAAGTCTTGAATGTTGTTTGATTGGAAAGAATCAGAATAAATCTTGGAGTGATTTAAACTGAACCAATAGAGGTCTTGGATTCACTTTGACTGGAAAGCATCAGAATAAATCTTGGAGTTATTTATCTGAACCAGAGAAAATTGTCTACTGGGAAAGAATCAAAATAAATGGTTGAGAGATTTAAACTGAACCAGAAGGAGTCTGGAGAAGAATCGGAACAAATTGTTGAGAGATTTATCCGAGCCAGAGAATACGTCTACGCGGAAAGAATCAGGATAACCGTTGAGAGATTTAAACTGAACCAGCAGGGATCTGGAGAAAAATCAGAACAAATCGTTGAGAGATTTATCTGAACCAGAGAAAACATCTACTAGGAAAGAATCAGGATAAACCGTTGAGAGATTTAAACTGAACCAGCAGGAGTCTGGAGAAGAGTCAGAACAAATCGTTGAGAGATTTATCCGAACCATAGAAAACATATACTAGGAAAGAATCAGGATAAACCGTTGAGAGATTTAAACTGAACCAGCAAGAGTCTGGAGAAGAATCAGAAAAAATCGTTGAGAGATTTATTCGAACCAGAGAAAACATCTACTAGGAAAGAATCAGGATAAACCGTTGAGAGATTTAAACTGAACCATCAGGAGTCCGGAGAAGAATCAGAACAAATTGTTGAGAGATTTATCCGAACCAGAGAATAAGTCCGCGAGGAAAGAATCAGGATAAACTATTGAGAGATTTAAACTGAACTAGCAGGGGTCTGAAGGAAATATTTTTTATATATTTCTGAAGGAAACATCTACTGTAATTGATTTTTTGAAAATATTTTCCTGTCGGAAATTTGTTGATGATAATTTCCTGTCGATTGATTCTTTCCTGAAAAGGTGAAGAGTTAATTGTATGCAATGCTATGATGTATGCCATGCATGGTATGATGTTTTTTCTCAAAATAAATGAGATTGCACTGTATGTACTTGTGTTGTCAATGCTATGACATATGAATGTAATGTATGGACATATTAATTGTTCTGCCAAAATGTTGCTGGAGTCGAGGAAAATAAATCCTTGAGTACTACTGGGAAAGAGGAGTGTAAGTCTCCATATCTTGAAGTTGATGTGTTGATGGATGAATTTCCATTTTTATAGATATAAGCTCTGTTGTGGAAGGGAAACGTCGTGCATTACTCGTGGATTTCGTAAAATCCCGTTGGGGAAACCTGAGAAGTCGAGCATCCTTAGTTGGAGAATCTTTGGAGTGGTAGTTAGAGGTTTTGCTCTGACAGGAATGTGAGAGCGCTTGATAGCACTAGGCTGCATACTAGGGATACGTTGGTGATCCTGTAGTAGGATGTCTTTGTTTCCTCTCTTGCTGGGGAAAGTACCTGCGAGGATTTTATGGAATAGCCTAAAGACATTATCTTGTTTTTTAAAGCCATTAGTGATTGTCTTTCTATTTTCTATTCATTTGTAAATAGTAATCACGTTCAAATGCATATGTTCAAAAATAAATCATTGGATGTTTTTGTAAACAAAACACATAAGTAACGAAAAACAAATAGTTTTGCACTTTCAAACGGGATATCTTTGTATTAACTTGAATAAGTTTTTTTTGTACAACGAGACGAACATTCTAGTAAGAGAATGTCGTCGTAAAAAATTAAAATTAATACAAAGAAAAGATAGCTATGTGAAATAATCCCATGGGGTTCCCATTTCGCTATAGTCTTCGTGTCTCTGAGTGTCTTGTCTACTTGTCGCCTTGGCGAAGCTGATTGGATTGATTGGAACCGTTTGAGCTGGTCGGTCGATGCTGAAGATTGTTTGTAAGGTGATCCAACGGGACATAATCATACACTTTAATTCCATAACTTTTGCTTGGACCTCCCTTTCGGGTTTTTGATCCACCGGAATACCCTTTTTTGCCCAAGCTGCCCTTTCAGGTTTTCAGCTTGCCGGGTGTACACATTTTTTTGTATTTTATCCCTAATTTTTGCCCGAACCTTTTGGTTCGCCGGGATGCCATAATTTTTTCCTAGGCCAGTCGACCTAGCGGGTCCTTGTTTATGCGTAGTATCTTTTAACTACGTCCGCGTTTACAGGGTGTGGAAGGTCGTCTCCATCCATAGTGGTCAAGATCATTGCTCCACCAGAGAATATGTTTTTGATCACAAATGGTCCTTCGTCTGTAGGAGCCCATTTTCCCCTGGGATCACCTTGTGGCAATATGATGCGCTTGATTACCAAGTCACCAACCCGATATACTTAATGTTTGACCTTTTTGTTAAAAGCTTTGATCATTCGTCTTTGGTACATCTTACCATGACAAATAGGTGCAAGCCTCTTCTCATCAATCAAGTTCAACTGATCCAGTCGAGTTTTAACCCATTCATCTTCATTCTGCCTTGCATCTTGTATGATTCTCAGAGAAGGTATCTGGATTTCAACTGGTAGGACATTTTCCATGCCGTATACTAAGAAGAAAGGAGTTGCCCCTGTTGACGTGCACACCATGATACGGTAGCCGTGAAGATAAAATGGTAACATCTCATTCCAGTCCTTATAGGTCACAGTCATTTTTTGTATGATCTTCTTGATGTTCTTATTAGCGGCTTCTATAGCGCCATTCATCTTCGACCGATAAGGGGAAGAGTTATGATGCTGTATCTTGAATTGCACGCATAGGGCTGTGATCATAGTATTGTTGACATTTGTGCCATTGTCTGTGATGAGTCTCTCCAGGATACCATACCGACAGATGAGATTCTGTTTGATGAACCGGGCCACGACGTTCTTGGTAACAAAAGCGAAAGAAGCTGCCTCAACCCACTTCGTGAAGTAATAAATGGAAACCAAGATGAAGCGGTGTCCATTGGAAGATGTAGGTTTGATTTCTCCGATCATGTCAATGCCCCACATTGCGAATGGCCAAGGAGCAGTCATGACATTTAGAGGAACCTGAGGCATATGTACTTTGTCAGCATAGATTTGACACTTGTGACAAGTTCGTGAATGCTGATAACAATCTGCTTCCATGGTAGACCAGTAGTACCCTACCCGTAGGATCTTTTTAGCCATCGTATGCCCACTGGAATGGGTGCCAAAAGTGCCTTCATGTAAATTAGCCATGACCTTTTCTGCCTCGGCCTTGTCTATGTAACGAAGCAAAAATAGAGTCGTGGTTGCGCTTATAGAGAATGCCATTATCGATGAAGAACTTAGCAGAGAATATCCTTAATAACTTCTTATCATTGACTGAAGCTCCTTCCGAATATTCTTGGGGCTCAAGATACCTCTTAATTTCATGGAACCAAGGCCGGTCCACTACTTCTTCAGTACTGATCTCGTGACAGTAAGTTGGTTCATCCATCCGTTCAATGGTAATCTGGGGAGCCTCGTTATCCCAATTAAGTTTAAACATAGATGACATTGTAGCTAGTGCGTCTGCTAGCTGATGTTCTTCTCGCGGGAAATGCTCGAAGGTAATCTTGTCAAAATGTGGCAGCAATGTCAAAATATGTTCTTTGTAAGGGATAAGGTTAGGGTGTTTGGTGTCCCATTCCCCTTTGAACTGACTAATGACCAAAGCTGAATCTCCGAACACACTCAAAGATTTGATCCCCAAATCTACGACAGCTCTGAGACCAAAGATGCACGCTTCATATTCTGCCTTGTTGTTTGTACAATTAAAGCAGAGTCTTGCGGTAAAGGGAGTATGACATCCTTCAGGAGATACGAGTACAACACCAATACCATTGCCGAGAGCGTTAGATGCCCCATCAAAAACCAGGGTCCATCGGGATCCTTGTTCAGGTCCGTCTTATGGCCTGAATTCTTCACAGTTGATTACCATCATGATATCCTTATCTGGGAATTCGAACTTCATGGACTGGTAGTCTTCCACAGCTTGGTGAGCAAGGTGATCAGCTAGTACACTGCCCTTTATTGCATTTTGGGTAGTATACTGTATGTCATATTTTGTCAGGATCATCTGCCATCTCGCTATCCTCCCAGAGAGAGCAGGTTTCTCGAAGATGTATTTTATTGGATCCATCTTAGATATCAACAAAGTAGTATGGGTCAGCATATACTTTCTTAGCTGGCAAGCAACTCATGCCAGAGCGCAACAAGTTTTCTCGAGCAGTGAATATCTTGTTTCACAGTCGGTAAACTTTTTGCTCAGGTAATAAATAGCATGCTCTTTTCAGCCACTCATCATGCTGCCCCAGCACACACCCCATTGAGTTTTCTAAAACAGTCAGATACATGACCAATGGTCTTCCCTCGACTGGTGGCATCAACACAGGAGGCTCTTGCAGATACTCTTTTATTTTTTCAAAAGAAATTTGGCATTCGTCATTTCATTTGACTACTTGATCTTTCTTCAACAATTTGAAGATTGGTTCACAGGTAGCTGTCAGGTGAGAAATGAATATGGAAATGCATTTCAAACGTCCCAAGAATCCTCTGACTTCCTTCTCAGTACGAGGAGCACGCATCTCTTGTATTGTTTTTACCTTTGCAGGGTCCACCTTGATACCTTTACCGCTGACAATGAAGCCTAGGAGTTTACCGAACCTCACTCCAATTGTACATTTATTCGGGTTTAACCTTAGCTTGTATTTATTTAGCCTTTCAAATAATTTCTGCAAATGGTCAAGATGTTCCTCTTCAGTTTGAGATCTGGCTATCATGTCGTCCATGTAGACCTCTATTTCGTGATGGATCATATCATGAAATAGAGCTACCATGGCGCGTTGATAAGTTGCCCCAACGTTCTTCAGCCCAAATGGCATAACTTGGTAACAGAACGTGCCCCACTGTGTGACAAAGGTCATTTTCTCTATGTCCTCCGGTGCCATTTCGATTTAATTTTACCCAGAGAATCCATCCATGAAGGAAAATACTTTATGTTGGGCGGTGTTGTCAACTAGAATATCGATGTGGGGAAGCGGTAAGTCATCCTTGGGGCTTGCCCTATTCAAATCTCTGTAGTCCACACACATACGCACCTTACCGTCCTTTTTAGGCACTGGAACAACAATGGCGACCCATTATGGATAGGAAGTGACGGGTAAGAATCCAGCATTGAACTTCTTCATGACTTCAGTCTTAATCTTTTCTAACATGTCTGTCCGCATACGATGGACTTTCTGTTTTACCAGAGGGCAGTCTTCTCTTGTCAGCAGACGATGGACCACAGTATCAGCGTCGAGTCCTGGCATGTCTTTGTATGACCAGGAGAAAACCTCAACATATTCATGTACCAACTGAGTTAACCGTTCCTTGACACTAGGTTCCAGGTTGGTACCCATCTTGACTTCTTTCTTGTCCTCCTCAGTACCTAAATTAACTGTTTCAACCGGCTCTTCGTGAGGCTGAATGGTCATTTCTTCCTGTTGCAACAACCTGGCCAATTCCCCTGGTACCTCATAATCTTCCTCACCTTCGTCTTAGGCTTGGTAGATCGGATTTTCAAAGTCACAATAGGCCATAGCAGAACCGTTACCCATGGGATCCTGAGTGGATGTAGATCTGCATTTTAATGTGTGAGTGTGTGTAAAAGCATAACTACCTTTGAAAGAAATAAAATGTAAGAAAGAAAGACAAAGAGCAAAAAATTTGTATGCAAAAACGTCCATGATTCATTGATGACATATGAGAATGAAGTAACAACCCTCACAAATGGACCGTTGTGCCTCGGGTAAGACACAAGGTTTTAAAAGTTTGAATTGTTTAAATATTACAAGCCTAAAAACATTAAAAGATAATTACTCTTGAATAAAAGTAATAGGGACAAAATCTTTGGCCTCCCAATTATTGAGTCCTCCGCTGATGGTTGGAAAAATCCACTCGTCCATATCATAGTTGCCGTCACTGTCTTCTACTGCATTGGCTTTCTGATTGCTAATGCGTAAAGGTGGTCCCCCGACGCGAGAACGTCGAACAACTCTTTGGGCCTCTGTAGTGAATCCCAAACCAAATTTGTTGGATTTGTAAGGAATATCTAGAAGTTGACCCCATATGGTACACCCGCCTTCTTCAACTACTACTCTAGCATATTTCAGAGAGGCCATCTTCAGTGGAGATCTGGTAATCTTTAGAACTTTAGGAGTAGACTTGCTCACCGCAATTGTTTGTGGAACTTTCTCAAAATTCTGACACGGAGTCTCAATGAATTCACCATCCATTTCAACATACCTGGAAGAGTTCAGGTGGCTAACAATGTACTCCTCCTCCCCGTGAACTGTGATAATCTTTCCTTTGATTGGGTATTTTAGCATCTGATGTAGGGTAGAAGTGACGGCACCAACACCATAGATCCAGGGTCGACCCAATAGACAATAGTATGAAGGGTGGATATCCATCACATAGAAAGTTGAATCAAAAGTCAGGGTTCCAACTTTTATGGGGATGTCAAATTCTCCGTGCACTGTCCTCTTAGAACCATCAAAGGCCCTCACTATGATGTTACTAGGCTTTAAAGTGAGTCCCTCGCAGTCCATTCGGTCGAGGGAATTTTTGGGCAAGACATTCAATGATGAGCCGGTATCCACCAGAACATGGGCAAGTGTGGTGCACCTACATTCAATGGAAACATGCAAGGCATCATTGTGCTTCCTTCCCTTGGAAGTTAAATTAGCGCCAGAAAAGCCTAATCCGTTATCAGCAGTTAGACTGGCCACACAATTCTCAAATTGATCGATGGAGGTCTCTTGGGGCACGTGGGCAGTCTTGAGAAATTTTACCAAGGCTTTGGCATGGGCCTCAGAACACAAAAGTAAGGACACCAACGATATCTTCGAGAAAGTCTGCCCCAACTGTTCTACGATGTTGTAGTCACTTTTCTTGATTATTTTCAGCATCTCTTCAATCTCCTTCCTAGAAGCTTCAGGGATGATTTCGGGACGCTCTTTTGCTTGGACAGGCTTAACCAAAACCTCTATGCCCTTTGTCTCAGTAGCAAGGATAACAGTAGGAGTATCACTGGGAGTACTAGTGGTAGCGGCAGTGGAAATGATCACAGGAGTAGTAACGGTCTTTGGAGAGATCTTGGGTGAGAAGACTCTTCCACTTCTTGTTATCTTACTGGTCCCAGTCATTTACTGATGTCGGGATCAGTATCTCTTGCAACTTCATCTTTGATAGCCAACTGATCCTTCTTGACGCCATAATAATATACGTCAGCCCCATAGTTCCAGGTAACAGCTTTATCAGAAGAATATGGTATTGGTCCTGGCATAGTGATGATTAGAGGTGCAGACCTTGGAACAGATGTAATCCTGACGGGTCTTTTGGTGGAGACCCCGAGAGGATTGTTGGAAATGGTGATTATTAAGACATCTTGATAAGAAGTTCTGGTAAGAGGAATCTTTTCAAATAAGATTTATTTGCTAGTCATCAGGCGCTGAACGCTTATCTTCATTAACAAACTACCATTTGGTAGAGACTTGCATAAGTGATAATTCTTATGACAGTCCGGGAATAGACTGGCTTGCAACAGATTCTGTTTAATGGTCAACAGTGGAGTAGTTAAGTAATTCACAGAGGAAACAAAATGATCATCATCAATGGCGTTGACACCTTGACCATGTCTGGGCATTGGCGCCGTTATTACATTAGGCATTTTTGGGGGATCAAACTCAATCTCTTTTGCATCGATAAGGTCTTGTACCTTATTCTTCAAGGCCCAACAGTCGTTTGTATTATGCCTCGGGCTTTCAGAATGATAGGCACATCGAGCGTTCAGGTTGTAGCGAAGAGAAGTAGTGTTGGGGTTCTTGGGAGCTTCTTTTAAAGTTACCAGATTGGTCTTCAAAAGATGTGGCAAAAATTGAGACATGGTCATGTTGATCCAGGTAAATTGTCTCATGGGCGCTTCTGGCTTGCGCTGATAATTTCGCTGTTGATTTGGCATGATATTAGAAATCATAACAGCCCCTACCGCCGGGCGACATTCAGTTTTCTTTTGATTCCTATTGTCATATGCAGCACTGACCTCCTTCTTTCCAACAAAGGGTTTCTTCATCATGCTCGAGGATGCATCTCTTTGAATTTTGCCACTTTTTATACACGCTTCGACCCGCTCTCCAGTCATGATTAGATCAATAAATCCAGCCGAGGAACTTCCGATCAGGTGGTTGAAGAATGGACCTGATAAGGTGCCTAGGAACATATCCACTAATTCTGTGTCTGATAGAGGGGGCTGGACTCTGCCTGCGAGATCCCTCCATTTTTTAGCATAGGTTTTGAAACCTTCATCTGCACCCATAGACATGCCTTGCAATTGCGTCTGAGTTGGATCTAAGTTAGCATTATACTGGTATTGTTTGTAAAAGGCGGCGGCCAAATCTTCCCAATTGCGAATATTGCTCCCTTCCAACTGATAGAACCAATCCAACTGCGTCCCTGCCAAGCTCTCTTGTAAAAAATGCACCCATAGATTCTTATCAGCCATATGGGGTTGAATATTTCTGACGTATGACCTTAAATGCAGCTTCGGGCAAGAGACACTGTCATATTTAGCGAAAGTGGGGACCTTGAATTTCTGCAGGATGACAACCCCTGAGACAAGTCCTAACTCTTCAAAATCCAATCCGGGCACCCTTTGGACCTCCATAGCATTCAAATGATCCTCTAGTTGTTTGTATTTATTATCAGCAAGAGGATACTGCTCTTCAGAGTAGTCAGTTCTTCCTCTTCTTCGGATGCTGGGTTGTTGTTCACTTCCTTGGTCCTGTCTTCTTGATTATCTCCTTCACCCGATGATGTTGCGAAGTCTAAAGTCTGTCTGGCTTGTCCTTTGAACCTTCTTCCAATGATTACAATACCGATTGGTTTCTTAGCTTTCTTCTTCTTCTCTTTGGCCAGTAGAGTCTTCAACTCCTCTTGTCCTTTTGTCAGAGTCAAGAGCATTTGTTGAAACTGAATGTTCTGCGCCTGACGATCTTTCACTATCTGTTAAATATCCATCTCACTAAAATAAACATTAGAAGGATAAGGAGACCTGTTGTAAGAAACCCGTGTGATGTTATGATGAATGAAGATGCATATACAAATGATTTCAAGGAAATTAGAGATTTAAATTTGTTCAGACAAAAAAAGAAACACACATTATATTAATAAATCCAAGTTTGAGTACATCATGCCTCTTTGGCTTACAATGAAAAAAACAAAATACAACAAAAACTCCTAAGACAAAAAGGTTAAACGCATCCTCTTTGGCACGATGTAGGTGTTCAGATTCTGCTCTTCATGAAGTTGTCTGGTGAGTTCTAGAACCTTCTTCTCACTGGCGTAAAATTGGGCTTCAAAGGTGTCTCGCTCTTCCTTCAACTGAACCCAAGATTTTTGTAAATCTTCGAGAGAGGTAGGCATGTCAGGATGAAGGACAATGTATGGGATGTCTCCTTTAACAAAAGGCTCTATGATAACGGAGAGGATAGAAGGGTAAGGCATTACGATACTCTGAGCACGAGCCCGTACCCACCTAAGGTAAGGCTCGAGCGGGATAGATTTTTTGTGTCCCAGAGTTCTACTGTCCACCTTGTTCACCATTCTCCATGCTCGTATAAACCTCTGGTGATCACCTAGGTCTTCTTTGTCGTAGTCGAACACCAGACCTTGGATGAGCATCTCGTGAGGGTCGTCTCTTCGGGCATACCCAAACTGTCGAAGAGCTAAGTAGGGATTGTAGGTGATACCTCCCCTAATACCAGGCAGAGGGACGTTAGGGAATTCCCCACAGCGGTCAATGATAAAGACATCTTCCAAGGATATCGAACACCAACATATGTCAGAATGGGTGAGGGACATCATCCTTTGAGACCATGTTAGTCTTTGCTCATTCTTCAATACTGATTGAGGTAGGTGTGAAGTGAACCACTTAGCGAGTAGGGGAATGCAACACAAGAGAGTACCTCTTTTCTTCATGGTGCGGGTATGAAGGCAATGCAAGATGTCTCCCAGTAAGGTAGGTACGGGATTGCGAGAGAGAAAGACATTGATGGCGTTAACATCTATGAATTGGTCAGAGTTGGGGAACAGAGCCAAACCATAAACGAGAAGAGCCAAGATGTCTTCAAAAGCTTGGAAATCCATGTCGTCTGAGAATGAACGAGCCTTCTCCAATAGAAACTTGGCTAGGAAACCTTTAACCTCGCTTCTTGTCTCCCAATTGGCTATGATGTCGGCTCTCTTAAGATGCAAAGATTCGGCAATGACTTCAGGTTTTGGAATCCCCTCTAGACCTATGAACGGTATCTGATCAAGCACAGACACCCCTATGAGTAGAGAGAACTCTTCCAGTGTAGGTACCAACTGATAGTCCGGGAAAGTGAAACAATGATGTACGGGATCAAAGAATTGGAACAGCACACACATCATCTCTTCTTGGAAACTGGATGTAGCCAAACTGACGAGTCGACCATATTTCTTGGTAAAAGGAGAATCCCCGGGCACTCTTTAGGCTAACTCTTGAAGTTGAGGGTGTGCCTTTACAAAGCTGATTCGGATGGTGTTCCTTCAAACGGAATTCATGACCTACAAAACAAAAACAAAGATAAATTTCTAAATCCTTGAAATGGTTAGTTAGAATGCGTATGATGCTTATGATGTTTATGATGTTTATGATGTTATGTACAACTAAGTATATACACACAAAGCAAACAAGTCCCTATGTTTTAGTCTTGCATGAGGTTTTATAGGTAAGTACCCTCTTGAAGTTTAGTTGGCTCAACCTGTCCTAGTAATAGTGATTGGGTTCTAAAGGATATCAATATCACCGACCTTTCTCTCAGGCATTGTCTCAGCATAATTAATCTTTTCTTGCGACTGAGATATCCTAAGAGTCCAGCCTCAATGAGTGTAGTATCGAGTATCAACCAATTTTCAGCTCTACACCAAAACCGGTTATCTCACTACGTCCTAATGGCCAAGTTTGTTCAATTAGGGTTCTAAAGTCAATTAGTGCTTTATGATGCCACTCAGCGGACGTCTGATTCAACTTTCGTTTGAAGCGTTAAAAAGATAACATAATGAACTTTGTTTTAAAAATGGTTCCAACAATTGGAAGTGATTTATTTGTCATGGGGTGATGTGGAGTGGGGGTGGAGTTTTAGTTTTGATTTTGCCTTCCGTATCAGAATTGTTTCTATGGCACCATATAGGATGTCAACATCTGAATTTGCAGAGTCGAAGAGATGATTAAAAGGTTTATTGAAAGGAATTTGTGAGACCGAGTGTATCACTTCAGAAGCTCCAGTGTTATTGGTTTTGAGGAAAGAATGTAATACGAGCTTGTGTGTAGATTACCAGAAGATGTTAAGGTGATGATCGGAATTAAACGCCCACTTCAAAAGAATGACGGTTTGATGAATCAACTGGTAGGAGATTATGCCTTCAGTATAATCGAATTAAGGATTGAGTTACTTTCAGATTCAGAGGAGAGATGGGGATGATTAGAGGACGAATTTTAGAACTCGGTGAAGTTGTTTTAAATAATTGGATTAGTTTGTTGCATTGGTTATTAAGGGAATTTTGATTTAGTCTGAGTCAGAAAAAGGAAATGTTGAAGGTCGTGATTTGAATTGGGGTCAAAAAGGAAGAAAACACATGTTAGGGTAGATCATGATTTTGAAAGGTAAATTTTCTTGAACATACTATTTCGAATGAAAGTATATATGGGATCTATCCAAAGTAAATAGAGGCATACGTCGAGAGGCTCTAAAGTCGGTTACAGAGACTAGGATCTTATTGAGCTTAATTGGTTACTATTGTAGTGGGTTTGAGACGTGTTCAAGTGAGATATGTTGTGAATGAATGAGTTAAGGGAATGATATGTTAGGAAGGATATGAATGGGTTAGATAAGTGCATATAGATGTAACTTATGCCGATTAAGAATGATTAGAATGATGATGGCTTTTGATAGGAATAATGCTAGAGGAAAAATAAATTCAATAGGAATTGGAATCATGTTTATGATGTCAAAGTATCAACATGTGTTAAAGAGGATTTAGGAGTTTCTATCACCAATCGGGATGTGGGGATGGTATCATTGAGATTGCGATTGGAATGAGATTAAAATGTGAAAAAATATTGATCCTCGAGGTTGTGATATTTTAAGGAAGGACTAAGGATTTACTGATGTTGTTAAAGTCCTTTACTTATATGAAGACTTCATTAGGAGCAAAAATGATTTGGATTATTCTTGGGGTAGTAGCAGTTCCTGTATTAGAGAATGCTTAACGATTGTGTTATACTTTGTTCGGGTATAGGAGACTATGAAATGAATTTTTGGGCATTATGTCTCGTTGATAAGATTGAAAAAGAAGGAATTTAGGAAGACGTTTGTAATGCATAGGGAGATTGTTGGACATTATGCTCAGGTAACTTTGAGCACAAGGTAAAAGACGCTATTATAGTTGGGTAAAGATGATTTATGCCACCGTTATGGTTGTCGACTACCTATTGACAAATTGAGGAATTGATCACCCTTAATATCTTGTTGATAGTAGACATGATTATATTGGATAGGATAAACTTGTCTTGCTAGCTTGATAGTGAGTAAAGTGATTGATGTGATATCTAGAGGATAGTCATCGCTAGTTCGCGTGAACCTAATGGAAAGTGGTTATGAAAGAGTTGGAGTTTATTAAGCAGTTCTGAAACTTGAGTTGGTATGCGAGCTAAAACTGTAGGGTGGAAGGTTGAGGATGTCAAAAAGTAAACAATGATTTTCTGGTGGTTACTAAAGAGAGTCTGAAGAGAGATGTGAAACTTGTAGATCTAATAATGGATGGAAATCAAAATGAGGACAGTGACTTTAAAGTAGATGAATTAGAGCAGAGCAACTGAAGTGTGATATGACGCAGTTTGTTATTTGTATATGACTTGTTAGGAGTTGAGGGATAAACATCGAAGGCCCGAGGGAATGATACAAATCAGTGGACATTCCAGAATAGAAGTAACATGTGAAGGGTTACATGTTATTCGTGTTGCTGACATATCACTAGAATGTATTGATTTGCATGTTCGATTATTGAGACATAGCATTGTGATAATGGTGTATGTGTCAACATTTTCAATATTATAGTTATAATTATATGCTTACGACGACATTGATGTGTAATGAAGTGATAGATTTTGTGTCCTAGATGACGGGACCAAATGTGTGATGAGCTGATGCATTCATAACTTCCCAGTAACAATGAATCTTGTAGGAGTTTAAGGGTTGACTAGGTGGGATGTTGGGTAGTGTTATTTGAAATGATGCCAAAACGTGACGTGGGAGTTGAAATGAAGGATGTGGGAGTCGTGTACAAAGTGATAGTATCGAGTGAATTTTCGAGGACGAAAATATTCTAAGTGAGAGATAGTTGTAATACCCCGATTTAATTAGAATTATTTTATTTAAAATAATTAGACGATATGATGTGTTTATATGTGTTGATAAATTTTAAGATGTGTTTTGATGGGATTATTGGAAGATTAGAAGTAGTGAGAATTGTATAAGTTAAGGTGTAGGGGTGTGAGGCTAAAAGTGTAGAGACATGGGGGTGAATGGAGAATATTAGTATCATTGTTATTATTATCATTATTATATTTACTATTGCTATTATATGAGATAAATAGTAATTATAGTATTAATAATTAAATTAATCTAGTAATAAGAAGAGGGGTATGATGGGGATATCTATATTATGGGTCTAAAAGAGAGAAGATGTTTTGGTTATTCTGATCGATCATAGAAAACGAGAGAAGAAGCAGAAGAGAGAAGAAGAGGAAGAGCATTAGGAAGCTAGATAGAGGGATTTCACCGTAGAGATTTTGAATCATTAATCCAAGGTAAGAGTGAGGTTCTGACTCTCTAATAGATGGTATAATTGTGGGTAGATGAAAGTTTGATTATTAGGTCTTGGGTGTAGATTAATTGTTAGATTGATTGTCGTAATTGGTTGTAATTGATAAAATTGATGTGATGTTTATGTTAGAATTGTGCCATATAATGTGTGTTGATGATTACAAACAATTGATGTGTTTGAGTATGTCTCAAAAGTGGTTTTTAGATGAAAAGAATGAAATTTCGTAGCAGAAAATTGCATTTTTTAGGGCTGTCAGAGTTGGGTATTCGGGTACCCAGTTATGGTAACCGGTTACCGCTGAAGCTAACAAACCTTTTGGAAACTTTGAAAAATCATAACTTTCGCCTCGATGTCCGTTTGACGCACCGTTTGGACCGTTGAAAAGATAAAAACATTTTCTACAAAGTGGTAATAATTTTTATAATAGTAGGTGAATTATTTTTGGGTTGGAGGCTTATGCCTTGGGTGTCAGTGTCAGTTGTTGTAGGTTGTTATTATTGGTAAATATTGTAAAACTTCAAATATTCATAACTCGAGTGTCGGGTATCTGATTGACGCATAGTTTGTATCGTTGGAATACTGGGTTAACGTAATTTCTCTTAAAAATGTTGTAAGTACCATAATCCCAACTATTTGAGGCGTGGTAGGGTGTTTCGTACTATTAAGTTATGTCGTTTTGGTGAAATGTAGGCAAATGCTTTGTATAGAAGATTAATTGGGATTGTCCAATTTTAATGATGAATTGTTGTCGTTGTGAAATTAATCATGAGGATTTTGGGGTAGATGTGATGTAATATTTTCTATCTTATGATGATTACCTTGGTGAAGGCTTATGCCTTGTGTGTTAATTATGTATGAAGTGGGATGCATATTGTTGTAATTAAACGTGATGGTGTTGTACGAATGATGTATGAATAAATTGCATAATATATTGCAATATGGAGAAGATGTTATTGTTGGCCTGGAATTGGCATGATGTTGATGGTTATGATTGTGATTGTATAATTTTGGTTGTGGCATCTCGTATTTCATGCATCGTTGATGGCTTATGCTTTGGCTTGTATTAGCAACATGTTAAGGACTTATGCTCTGGCCTGTATGGGCAACTTGTTCAGGACTTATACTCTGGCCTATATTGGCCATTTTTGAAGGCTTATGCCCTTGCCTTATATGGCAATTTGTTGTGAGAGGGCTTATGCCCTAATGGTACCACATGCATCTTGCATCAGAGTTAGTTGCATTGCATTTGTTGAATTGTTAAATTATGATATTGTTGAGTTGCACGTCTGATGGTTATCAAAATTGAAATCTCGTATGATATACCTATTGTTTACTCATGATTATATGAGTTATTATATTTTCATGATATCTCAACCTTACTGTTTTAATGTTGCTTCTACGTGGGTAACGTGAGATAACTAGGCGTAGTGCGGGGTTGCGGAGTCTAGAAGAGGTTGCTCTTCTTATTTTGAGTCGGTGTCATTGCTATGATACATAACACCAGGGGGGATGAACATTTGCTTGTTTTTATTTAATTGATGTTTTTATTTTGGAGTATTTTGGGAATACTGTAGACCCTATTTTATCTGATTAAATTTTTTTTTGCCACGAGTTAAAGATTTTGAAAACAATTTATGAATTTCTTTCAGTTACATTAATAAAGTTGAAATTTGAAGACTATGTTGAAATGTTGCCAGTTCATTCGAAACGTGTATTATGTATCTATTTTATATTAATTGAGCAAATTTTAAAATGATTGAACGGTGTGACATCCTATTTTGGAGTTTTTTTACTCTTATTTTTATTATAATTATCGTTGGGGAAATAGGATGTTACAGTGAGTACCTTGGACAAAATTGTAGTACCTATCTAAATAGAGATGTGAAACGCCTTGTTTTGAGCTCTGCCTTGTGGAGGAAACTCATTGTCATTAAAACCTAGATATGATCCAGATGTCATATTTGCTACAACATTGTCAAATTGGTTTACTGTAATCTTTCTTACAACATGAGCAGAACTTAGAACTTTAAATAGAGAATCTCGATGCGTTTCTGAGTTAAGGAGCAACGAGAGTATTGAAATCTTGGCTGGGGTTTGATGTAGCTGATCCACCACCTTATAATCACTCCTCTTGATTATTTTCAGGAATTCCTCAGCTTCTTGGTCGGTTAAATTCTTGCTCGAAGATTCTTGTTCTCGATTTGTATCCACCACAATTTTTCCTTTATCCTTAACCATACATCATTCTTCTTTTGTGGTTTAGGATTGTAGATTCGACCACTATGAGTCATGCCCCCTGTTCCAACTATATTTATGATTTTAGGTCTTTGACTTGACGATGACGTACATTCTTGCTTTAAACCATTGACGTAGACCATAGAATCGTAACTCTAAGGTTATGCTTTGTTACTTTCATAAGTGGTAGGAGATTCCCCCTAATCACCATCGTAGTCTTAGGTTCCAATGGAATCCTCAAAGTGTGTCTTGGTATCGTCACTAGTGCTTCTATTGGCTCTCCCCATGGAATCACAAGAGTTTTCTTATTAAGATTCAACCCTTGGTATGAGAATACCAATGGTTTCTTTGTATTTCCATCAAATGCAGATATACATTCTTCTTTAGGGTATTATCCGAAATGGACCATCCCCTAATCCACTAATTTTTGTAATGTCTTCTCAAAAGATTCGTTATGTTCCAAGAGGAACCCACACTCCAACAACTATTCTTTTAAAAGGTTTATTGAGGCCTTTACTTGTATGGATGCCCCAAAGTCAGTAACCACTTCAATTGCATTTATCGCGGGTCCACCATGCGGAGGAATGTGGTTCGTCTTGATGTTAAGTTTATCAAAAGTGATATCCGGAAAATCCACCAAGTCTTGAACCTTATGTCTGAAGGCCAAACATTTTTCTATAATATGCCCAGGAGAATTGGCATGATACTCGCACCTGGCATTGGCATCATACCTTGGTAGGAGTTCCCCGATTGGAGGAGCTAGAGATTTTATCTCTACCATAGATGCCTTAAATAAGTGTTGTAATAATTGATTGTGCGACATGAGTGAGAGGATCAAATCCTCTCAGAGGCCTTTCGAACCAGTTCAGTTATTGTTCTTGTGGAATTATTAATGGTTGTTGTGTCCTTGGGTGCAATGCTACACCTTTAATTTCTCTATCCTTGTTTATCGAGAAGTTAGGAACATGGCTTTTTGCATTATAAGGGGTACTAGATGATGCCCCTTGTATCTTCCCGCTCTTTATACCAACTTCAATTCTTTCACCAATAGTTACCGAATCCAAAAATATGGAAGAGACGCTTTCTACCATCTTATCATAGTACAACCCTTGTAAGGTACCCATGAACATTTCGACTAGGCCTTTCTCTAAGAGTGGTGGTTGTACGCGGGCTGCCATTTCCCTCTATCTTTGAGCATACTACTTTAAAGAATACTCCTTCTTCTGAGACAAGTTTTGGAGTTACATGCGCTTAGGCGTGATGTCCAAGTTGTACTTGTATTGTCTCAAAAAAGCATTGGAAAGATCATCCCATGTCTGGATATGAATCCGCTTCAATTGCATGTACCAATCTAGAGATGCCCCACTCAAATTGTCTTGGAAAAAATGGATCATCAGCTTCTGATCTTGAGAATAGGCATGCATTTTTCCTCAGACATGTGAGCCCCTTATATTTTAAAAAGTCAGGCACTTTGAATTTTGGAGGGATCACCACATCTGGAACTAGACCCATTTCGAGAGCATCGACATCAAAATCATTGTAACCCTCCACAGCCTTCAACCTTTCTTCAAGGGCTTTATACTGATTGAGATCCAAGATATTTTTAGTGACATGAGTATGGGTTGTCCTTTGGGGTGCTTGTTTGACATCTTCTAAGTCATGGTCTCCATACTACAAGTCTATGTAGTTGTCAGTGTTGTTGATCAGAATCTGTATGGTATGAGATGCCCCTACCTTCGGTGGAGGTGGGACTAACCCTTCAATATCAGATTGTCTGACTTCTTGTTGAGCTATAATTGACTTTAGATGTCCTGATTCTAATTCTCTTCTTGGTTGGTGACCGCTCGATGCACCAATAGTCTGGGCTACTTCTTCAAAGGCTACCCTTGTAATATAGTCTTGCCTCTCGATGATGTTCTTCAAGGCCAGAAGAACTTAACTCATATCTCTTTTCATTGAGTCGATGTTTCCTTTTACCGTATCCA
This sequence comes from Vicia faba, assembly GCA_948472305.1. Classification (NCBI taxonomy): domain Eukaryota; kingdom Viridiplantae; phylum Streptophyta; class Magnoliopsida; order Fabales; family Fabaceae; genus Vicia; species Vicia faba. Next base: position 131,032 of record CATIWC010002506.1, on the reverse strand, counting down.
AATCTTCCCCGAATGTGGCTTGGTACTCCTCGATCTGTTCCATCACTCTCTTTTTATAGGCTCTTGTTTGATATGGTTGTCAGAGATGTAATACTTTCTTACCAATGTTTTAAATGGAGAATATTTTTGAAAAATGATATGTTTTTTGTATGAAATTATGAAATGCAATATTTGCGAATGCATGGATGCATATGAATATGCTGAGAGTTTTTTTACCTTTGTCTTATTCACATTAGATTCCTTTATATATTTTTTCTAGGTTTTGCTTTTTATTGGTGAGTATCTTGAAATGAATACACAGTTCGAATATGGAAACACAAAAGTACTTTTATTAATAATAATCATCCTCAAAAAGGAATACAATTCATATATTGAAAAATATTAGAACCAAAAAAGCAACTATTGGAAGAACTAACATCTTCATGGCTCTTTCAGGCTGTTTCTCCTTGATGATTATTATCTTTGTCATATCTGGCTTGGCAACACTACACATACAAGTTGTTTCCCTCTGGCATTCATTTTTAAGACACTCGCCTAAACCTTTGACTTATTTTTTTAATCCTGTGAATAAGACAGACAAAAAATAATGGAGGATAATGAATATGTGAAATGTAAGATGCATGAATGCATGATTGTGTGGCTTAGTGACAGGATTTTATGAAAGATACCCTTAGATGATAGGCTACTATTTTTGGCCTAAGGATATTCTACCCTCCCCATAAGGTTGTTTCCTTAAGGGTATCATGGATAACACTAGAGGGAAAGGCACAAGGGCCTTCCTTAAGTGGAGCCTCTTTGCAGACTGAAACTTTCATCTCTAAGGTCGTGAAAGGTCTCACCATGAGTTTTTAGTTTAGGGTTTATATAAAAAGTCATAGGTTTCGTTCTAATGTCCTACCCCCAAGAGGATATATCTTGAGACATATTTATTTTTTGGAATTCCACCGACTCTAGGCGAAGTCGTCATAAAAACTTATAGGGATGATGTATCCCCTTGGCCAATAGATGAACCTTCTTTCTAAAAATTTTTGAAAATATTTTTTTTTTGAAATAAAATCCCACCAACAAATGATAAAAGATAAAAATATAATTGTAGCGGTGAAAATCGGAGATCGAGCTATTAATTAACTCGACTCGCAAAAGCAAGAGTCGCCACCGCGCTTTATTATTTCCAAGGGGAAAGGGAAAAGAGCGAAATAAAACCCTAAAACATGCAATGTAAAATAATACTTAAAAGTAATGAAAATACAATGCGTTTTTGAAAGAGATCAAGAGTTCGGGGGTTGGTTATACAATGGGAAGGTATTAGCACCCAATGCATCTGCGGTACTCCGCAGGAACCTTTTGGAAGATCTGTTTTTTTGTTAAAATTGTTTGTTATATACAAGGGTGTATTTATCTACAACTATGTTTGTTTAAGGGGAAAGAAATAAGTTTTTATTATTGCGTTCGTGAGGGTTTCACGACCCTTTTCCTACGTATCCAATGAAGGAATCAAAACACCGTAGTTCCTCTAGAAAAAAGTTAATTTGTTTGTGTTTTTTAGTGGGCGACATTAACGCACGCATTCTAGCAATAGGCACGGCCGGTATCGCGGTAGAACGGAGATAACATGCCCTTGGGGGGAGTTTTGATTTGTTGAGTGTTTTGCGGGTTTTAAGATATATTCAAGTAATGATTAAAGAGTGTTTTTGGATTTTTTTGGTTTTTTTTCTTGTTGATTTTATCTTGCCATACACGCCTAATTACTAGCATTTGTACAAAGTAAATAAAATGCATAAAGATAAAATCCTACGCTATTACAAACATATCAAAAGGCATAAAAATATGAAGGAAAAAAATAAGCTAAAAGTAAGAAAAATGAGTGTCTTTCAACCCAGGCAGTAGCACCCTTCGATTTGCATTCTGTTGGCCTCCTTCGATTGGGGCTGGCAACAACAAAGTCACGTCTTTTGATTGGGCCTTGGCAGGGGCGAGGTCCTGTCCTTCGATTGGGAAAAGGCAGCAGCAAGTTGTATCCTTCGACTGGGGCCTGGAAGTTAGTGTATGGCGAAGCCTTCTGGTTCTGCCTTGTTTCCTTCTTCGACTAGAGGTTGAAAGCAGTGAGGGAATGCCTTTCGACTGAGCCTGGAAGTTAGTGAAGGCATGCTTTTCGTTTGGGCCTAGAAGTCAACATGGTTTTCCTCCTGGTTGTCTCTTTCGTTTGACCTGGAGAAAGAGGGTAGAAGCCAGAAGCTTCGTTTCCTATTTCACGTTTCTTTCATTTAAAGCATTAAATGGAAACATGGCCTGAGGCCATGCTAGTATTTATCTTTCAAACAGTTTAATAGTTAAAGCTAGTTCAGGTAAACAGAAAGCAAAATGAAAGGGTTAGCTCTAAAAAATAACATGTTAAAAGGGTGGAAACGAAAGGAACAATGATATGTACATGCTTGAAACGAACAAAAGTATTATTTACATGTTATGCCATGAAACGAAAAGTTCAAGGGTAAGAGTGACTTACCTTGATGGAGGCTTTGAATGGGTGTGGGACCTTGAGTGGAGGCCCAGGGTTCTGGATTTGAAAGAGGGGGCCAACAGTTGCGCTGGGAATGCTGGATTCGAAGGAAGGAAAGAAACAAGTCTTATGTTTCTTTCCAAACTGGATTCGAAGGATACTGAAGAGTATTTGTTCTTCAGAATCGAAGGAAGTAAGTATGTGATTCTGGGTTTTTTCTCATAAGTGTTGAAGGGACTTGAGAGATTTTTTGTGTTTGAGAAAATTTGGGGGATTCGTTCCTCTGGTCCAAAGATCCTCTCTTAAACATGTGTTGGAGCCTATTATTTATAGGCAAAGTGGGCTGAAGCTTTTGGAGGGAAAATAAAATAATTTGAACAATTTGGGTAAACTGCTCTTTGCAGCCTTCGAGGGACAGTGCTTGTGTGCTATTTCGGTGCAAGAATGGGACAATGTTTCAGGACTGCTATGCAGCAGTTTTGGCCAGTGTACCATGACTGAACTTGGAAGGAAGCATCTTTGAATATTTTATCCTTTCATTTTGACCCTCCTTCGACCAGATTCTTCTTCCAACACATTGTTTGACTTTCCTCCAACAAGTGTCCTTTGAACGAATCATCTTTGTGCATCATTTGAAGGGGCCAAATATGTGCTTCGAATGGACTAGTAAGGCGTACCCTTCGACAAGGACTCATATGTATGCCCCTCAAGTCCACCACTATATGTCTTTTGAGGGGGCCATCAACCATGTGCTGAAGTTTGTCAAGGATGGAAATGCAACATACTAAAGAGAAATGTTGTCCAGTCGAAGCTAGTACAAACATAGTCGAAGCCTGCATGGAGGAGGTCTAAACTTTGTGACTTCAAGCAAGCACACAAAAAGGTCAATGCTCAAACAAAGACTTGCACAAAGGGAGCCACATGCCCAAACGAATCTTGGATCGAAACAAATATATTGCCCAATTGAAAGGCCGTGTTTGAAGGAAGCAATGTTGCCCAATCGAAGCATGTGGATCGAAAAAAACATATTACCCAATCGAAAGCCCGTGTTCGAAGGAAGCAATGTTGCCCAATCGAAGCATGTTTGCAGGCAGTAAACTCGTCCAGTCGAAGTAGGCTTGCAGGCAGTAAACTTGTCCAGTCGAAGCAGGCTTGCAGGCAGAAAACTTGTCCAGTCGAAGCAGGCTTGCAGACAATAAACTTGTCCAGTCGAAGCAGGCTTGTAGGCAGCAAACTTGTCCAGTCGAAGCAGGCTTGCAGGCAGCAAACTTGTCCAGTCGAAGCAGGCTTGCAGGCAAACTTGTCCAATCGAAAGGCTGAATCGAAGGAGACATGTCAGCACATGAAATCAAAGAAACAAAAAACACACATTTCGTGCTTGATTAGAAGTTAGTGATACATAGGCTAAGAATGTTCAAAACACTTGACAATTTCTGCATAATCAATGCTCGAAGGCGAGAGGTTAAAACCGACTGTATTTAGTGACCTTGCCTTCTGTAAAAAATGAAAAAATAAAAATGGGATCTTAGGTAAAAAATTGGGGTATGATAGCTGCCCCTATTTAAGTTTCTTCTATCTGGAGATATGAAGATTGGGATCTTCATTTCGACGAGATTGAAGTGACTTAAATATAGAATACACAATTTTTTGCCTTAAGATACCGCAATTATGTTTATGATATGATATGAATGTAATATTTTAAATTTAATGAGGAACGATGCCGCATGAGACAAACTACTGTTGGAGAAACCAAGCACATTATACAGTAATCCCACAGGAGAAGAGATTATAACTCCACTGGGGAAACAAAGTCATAGACTTCAAATGAGAGACTCTTATTAGAGAATAACTTGAGGGAAGAAATGAATTATTTATATCAGTGTTGAGACTGGAAAAGAAATGATTTACATCAGCACTGTGACTGGAAAAGGAAATGATTGACATCAGTACTGATACTGGAGAAAGAAATGATTGACATCAACACTGTGACTAGAAAACAAAATGATTGACATCAGTACTGAGACTGGAAAATGATTGTCATCAGTACTGAGACTGGAGATAAACATCTCTGACTTTTAAATTTTACCAAGAACGGTAACACATTTCTTCTTTAACCAAGATATCACTTGAAAAGGATAAAATACAAACTTCCCCACGGGACTTTTTTGAAAAGATGTCGTTTGTTGAGTAAACATTATTGTTGGGGATACACAAGCTGCTCAAATACAGAGGCCGCCACTTACTATCTTTCAAAGGTGTCAATAACATACAAGTTGCTCATGAAGAGACCGCTGCTTGTCATTTTTTCAAAGATAACAATAACACACAAGTTGCTCATGAAGAGACCGCCGCTTGTTGTTTTCAAACGTGGCAATAACATACAAGTTGCTCGTGAAGAGACCCCCGCTTGCTGTTTTCAAAGGTGACAGTAACATACAAGTTGCTCATGAAGAGACCGCCGCTTGCTGTTTTCTTTCAAAGGTATCAATAACATACAAGTTGCTCATGAAGAGACCGTCGCTTGTTGTTTTTCAAGAGAACAATAACACACAAGTTGCTCATGAAGAGACCACCGCTTGCTGTTTTCAAAGGTAACAATAACATACAAGTTGCTCATGAAGAGACCACCGCTTGCTGTTTTTCAAGAGAACAATAACACACAAGTTGCTCATGAAGAGACCACCGCTTGCTGTTTTCTCAAAGGTATCAATAACATACAAGTTACTCATGAAGAGACCGCCGCTTGCTGTTTTTTTCAAAGGTAACAATAACATACAAGTTGCTCATGAAGAGACTGCCGCTTGCTGTTTTTCAAGAGAACAATAACACACAAGTTGCTCATGAAGAGACCGCCGCTTGCTGTTTTCTCAAAGGTATCAATAACATACAAGTTGCTCATGAAGAGACCGCCGCTTGCTGTTTTTTCAAAGGTATCAATAACATACAAGTTGCTCATAAAGAGACCGCCGCTTGCTGTTTTTTTTCAAAGATGCCAACAAAGTATCGTGAAGATATTGCTGGAGGTGAGAATCAATAATTTCCTCGGGGATGGACAAACTGCTCATGAAGAGACCGCCATTTGTCATAACATGAAGAAATTCAAAAATAATCAAACTGCTCAAATAAAGAGTCAGCCGCTTGTAGTCACGTCGATATTCCAGAAGAATGTTATGATAACACTACCAGGGAATAAAGTTCATCTTCAATGGGGAACCATGAATAAATCCTTCCTTAGGAGACCAAGTATTTACATACGCAAGATCAATGCACTCTTTATCTAGGTTTCACAGTCTAGAGAGATCCACAGGGTATCGTTCACAAGAGGCAAAGCTCAATCCAGGAATAAACTGGAGAGAAAATAGTCAAACAAGACTCCACCCAACGAGGAAATAACTCAAATGGGGATTTATCCTATCTAAAGATGGAAAAGGAAAGCTAAAGCAAGATTCTTCCACGAGAGTTAACTCAGTGGGGAATTAGAAAGGAGGCGCACTTTATGCTTAAGTTGACACTCTATTTGGGGAGAGGAAATATGATAACCAAAGTATGCAGATCAAGAACATCAACAAATATCAATGTGTGTGCATGATGCAAGTGTGAATGAATAAATGAATGTCATGTATATGATGACAAAATAGACAGGGGAGATAGACTGAAGATGATAAGACATCAGAGCACAACCTGACACTCAGCTAATCTCAACAAGATGGGAACATTACTAGAGATAGAACAAAAGCCATCATTGAAGCAAAGTCCTTCTACAAGGCTTAAATCTCTTTGGAGAGGAAGATATTCTTTTTGGTAGAAAACCAAAAGTCCAATCTTCTAATGTCAATAATCCATTGAAAGGATAACAACACGAACAATGCTTCAGCTGGAAAAAAGTCTTGCTTAGATGGAGATACTGGGAAAACCACCCTCTGATGATGTGTGCAAAACATATCACACATCTTGACAAATCTGGATTACCCCTGGGACTAATTTTGGATGCCCCAAGTTTACTGCTGATAAGCTGCGTGATGCACGACAATTCTTGAGAATAACTTCACTTCTAAAATGCCCCAAGCTATATGGTTGATGAGGAGAAATCGTCTCAAGAGGATTTTACAAAAGACCCACTACAAGAAAATTAGTGTTTAACGACACAAAAATTGCGACAGTTATGTGATAACTGTCGTAATTCACATATAGAGACAGTGTTTACGACAGTTGACACCAACCGTCCCTATATTGAATTGATGTTAGGTTTTCTAATTTGTTATTTTAGGGTTTTATTTCTTTTTATGATTTTTTAGGTTTTCTAATTTGTTGTTTTAGGCATAAAACTGATATAAGAGGACCATATACTGATCCATATAAGAGGTCCATATTTAATAAATGTAATATATTTATTGTAGACTAGATTGAAGTTTTCAATAAATTTGTGCTTAACTTGCTCTCAGGTTCCTGATTCGAGTGTCGCGGGGACCCTTTATGGTTTCAATGAGGAAGCAATTCCTGAAGCAAAGGACGTCGTGAGAGTTGATTTAGTGGGAGGGTTTGCTTTGCAAAAGTGTACATCCGAAAGAAGCTACTTTCGGTGAGTTTTACGTGTACTTCAGCATAGCAATTATAGTTTAACTGAAATCGAAGGGTACCACAAAGAAAATGATTTTTAGTATGCAATCTTAATTCAATACTTAAAATTTTGTAGGACAATAGCAAATATGGATGTAAAGGTTGATTTTGTTCCTCCGTCTTTGATAAACTTTATTTCAAGGCAGCTCATTGGCAATGGTTTCAGGCTTTATCAAAAGGTTGCAGTTCGTTTTTAGTTATACTTCTTTGACATACAACTTATTTTACGTTTGAATATTCATTTTGGTCACTCGAAATAAAAGTGAAACATCTTTGCATCCTTGCATTACGATCTGGTACTGTTTTCTATCATCTTTTGAAATTAATATATTATGATAATACTATAGGTTGTGGCATCTGTGATGAGCCAAGATAAAGAAGAATTCAGCAAGGCCTTGGGGGATCCATTGTATGCTAGAATCCGCGAGACTCAATTGGTGAGATTGTAGAATTAGGTAAGGAAGAGATTGTACAAAGTGCCGAGAACGATGTGAAAGTAAACGACATTCCAAATGACAGAGTTAGTGGAGTTGTACAAAAAGGCAAGAGGAGTGTGTATATCCGCTCAGAGGTGGAACAGGCTCTAGAAACATTAGACAAGGCCATTTCAATGGTTAGGGAATACCGATTACGTTCCCCGATTGCCACTTCTAGCTTTGCCAATGAAGAGTCTCCTTGCATGAAAAAATATGGTAGAATTGATTCATTTTCCATAAAAACTGTTAAACCTTGTGATAACAATGAGGTTAGTGTTGGTTCATATTCTTTGGAAAATGGAGCAATTCTGGACCAAGCAACACGCCGCAACAAGCAACTAAATGCTGATTTGGTTCAAGACATCTCTTCAGATGACAAAGCCAAGTCCAGAAGGAAGAAAAAAAGTAACGCCGTTGTAAATCAAGGTATGTCTTCAAATAAAACCAAAGAAGTTGAGCAGGCATAAAAGATATTTGTGCTGTAGTTTTCCGCATTAACCAAAAGGCGAAAGCTTAATGGTTAATAGGAGAGGAGAGAAGACATGGCATTTTGAGCCTTTGAGGCATGTTGTCAACATGTAACCCCAAATCTCAATAACTTATTACACGTTTTGTATACCATAGGTGATGATTTAATAATGGTTAGGTAGTCAAATATACGTATACAAAGTTCTCCTTATACAAATATACTAGGGATTTCAATTATCTCGAGGGATTAGTATCTACTGGGGCACTTTGATTTACCCCCAAAAAGGGTTGTCCTTTTTGTCTTGTTGAAATATTTTTTTTCATATTTATTGTTCTACTAATCATGTAATATATGTAGACTATCTTGTGTTTGTCAATATATGGTAAAACACTCGTGTTCTTCTGTGATTTACGTGGGGTCTCCGCTTGGCAACTTTCACTAAGTATGGGTTGGTGAATGGTAGAGATTACATTCCAGGTATAAAGTTGGTAGGAAATGGTCAGATACATATTTTTAGTTTGATCCTGAGTGGGAGGAGAGCTGCTCAAGAATTTCAATAGATTTAGTAGGTTATTTAGAATGACGGGGAACGGAGACCATGTCAATAGGAAGATGAGGTGGTAGGATTTTGTTGGCTAACGTTTTGAAAATATGTTAAATGTTTGGATGTGAAATTAGAACTCGAGAGAATGCTATTCATTCAAAAGAGATTACCATATGAACAGGATCATGTCAACATAAATGATTCTTCAACTTGTGATTTTATCCGGAACAAATTGGTGCCTCATAAGGTGTTATTACTTGCATGGATCATGTCAACATAAATGATTCTTCAACTTGTGATGTTATCTGGAACAAATTGGTGCCTCATAAGGTGTTCTTACTTGCATGGAGGCTATTTAATAATAAAGATTCAGATGTGGAATTACTCAATTGAAATCCAATTTGTGTGCCAAATTGTGATGATATTCAAACTTTTCAATATTAATTTTATAAGAATTTTAGTGCAACAGTTAAACATAGCTTTTCCTAATGATGCATTCTGTTTTATTCACGTGTATAAAAAGTTTATAGTTTGATGCATCTTAATATAACATACCTGTCTAGATTTTAACTCCCTTGCAACCCCTGCTGTTATTGCAGAGGTGAAACATTCCGCTGCTTCTTTGGCTGCTCAAAGTCTATTGCTAAGGTGAGAATTTCATTTTCAGTGTTTATAGTTAATGGCTAGTTAACTGTATTATACTCATGCTGGTTATTCTAAATCAATACAATTGATTTTGAAATGTTATTATGTTCCCATTCACATTGGATCCTTTTCTGCTCTGGTACTTTCTTTACTCGAGTTTAGTTTATAAGTTTCGTGAAAAGTTGATATGTAGTTACCTATGATTAATGTTGAATTCTATATGTGCTGATGAATTTGTTGCTGGATATTGAGGATGATGCTGCTTGGCATGCCGCGGTGTCTGAAGATGAGGATGCTGGTGAGACTAGTAACTACGGATTTGGACAAGAATGTTTGGATAGACTTCTACCACTAAGGCCTCAAGGGTATGTGTGGTCCTCTCATAGCTTATAGATGTATCTATTTTTTTTCTACAAAAATTTTGGTATATGATACTGGTGTCCATGGTTAAATATTTGTACTCGTGAGGGCGAAAGCGATGAAAATGTATACATGTTTTGTTTCATAAGTTGGTTTCACCAGTTAGTAACCTTTGAGCTTAGTGATTACTTGAGTCTTGGAGAACTAATTCATAATACATTGACCTGTTGTAAATGATGTTTCAGGTGTTTTTAATCATGTTTAACTTCTTAGTCATGTTTTGTTTCAGCTTTCAGTCTCACAATCTGAGAGCAACAATCACTCTAGACCAGCAAGAAGCAGTTCAGTGACTCGTCCTTCGATCTCCACTTTACAGTCTCAGTACAACAACAACTATTCTTCAAACAGATCCTCCTCCACAAATATCCTCAACACAAGCTCAGCCTCAGTTTCATCTTACATTAGACCATCTTCCCCGATACCTCAGTTTCATGAACCTAGAAAAGTCTCACATGCTCCTGAGGTAGCTTCAAGAAGATCAGTTAAAGCCTCAACCAACACAACTGACAACTCTGGATTTGGAAGGAATATCTCAAAGAAATCCTTGGATATGGCAATCAAGCACATGGTTTGTATACTCTATTTTGTTGCCGAATCTTATTTTGTGAAGATGTATGCTCCAAGCAAGTTTGTTTTATCACGCAAACCCAATTTACACGCACTTTTCTGTTTAACAGGACATAAGGAACGACTCGGGAAATCATCGTGCACTATCAAGCACCACACTGTTTCCACAAAGTATTCGAAATTCCACGCCCAAGAGTCAATATAATCGAGGTTCAAGTGCTCCACCAACATCTATCGAAGCGAACGGAAACATACTAAACAAAAATAATGGATCCCATTTTGACGTGGTAAACGGAATCAATAGAAATATGATAAAAGGAAGAGAGGTAGATGAAAGACAATACTCAACAAAACTGAGTGAAATTAACGTATACGAGAGCTCTCGTTACGACGCGCTGTTGCTTAAAGAAGATTTGAAGAATACAAACTGGCTTCATAGTGTGGATGATAAATTTGATCAAGGCTCCTTATTATTTGATAATGGATTCGAGAACCTGCCTGAGCCTTTTGGTCTCTTATAGTATGTGTATCTAAAGAGGTTCTGCTTGAAGCAATTGTAACATGTTATTTATGTTGTAATTCTTATCTCATTTTCTTTTTTAGAAAGATGGGATATTTCAAATTATAAAGCTCAAAGTGGAAAAGAAAGTAAAGATGCATTATATGTTTATATGTTTTCTGCAATTTGCAGAGAAATCAGTGGATTTAAATTCGATCTTATACATATACAAATAATGTAGAAAAATATTTCGTGATATAGGTCCAACTTTAAACAAAAGTCAAGACATAAACAAAAGTCATGGCGACAGTAGCGAACCGTCGTAATCAACAATTAAAAATAATCAACAAAAGTCATGACGGTATCGAACCGTCGCCATAAACAATTTAATCAATTTCAAAAGATATTCACGACAGTATCGAACCGTCGCCATCAATAATTAAAAGAAACTCAAAAGATAGTCACGACGGTATCAACCCGTCGTAAACTTGAACGACAGTTTTTGTAACCGTCGCGAAATAGGTTGGGGACACACACTTCTGCGACGGTAAAGCAACCGTCGTGGAAAGCAAATTGCGACGGTTTTAACCGTCGTAATCTACAAAAATACCTGTCGCAATCTGCCAATTTTCTTGTAGTGACCTGACATCCACCATGCTCTAGTGTATTCAAACTCTTAGAGAGATTCGTCAAATCTCGATGTGATTGCCCTGGATTGACTGTACTTGTCACAACAAAGTCTTCAAATTTTGCCCCAAAAGGGTAAACAAGTTGGGAAAGCATTAACTGGGAGAAGAAACATGTCTGTGCTTAAGGTCTTCAGGTGACATGCCCCCTGTGATACGGTGGGAGAACTGACTATGGTTTTGCGTTTGTTTTCGTAAATGTTTCGGTTGAGCAAGAGTCGCCACCGACTTTTTATTTTATCCTAAGGAAAGGGTTAAAAAGCACAGAAAAAACCTTTGAGATTTTTCTTGGGTTAGGGGAGTAGATTATAGAAAGGGAAGGTATTAGCACCCTTTCTATCCATGGTTATCCATGGGATCTTAGGTACTTGCTTAAATCAAACTTGCCTTGGTTTTCAAATGTTTGAAATGGTGCTCGGTGTGTGGTTTTTGAAAATGTTTGGAAAAAGATGCCTTGTATAGGCTACCCTTGTAACAATTCTTTACTCGAATGTTTTACAAAAGGTGTTTTGTCTTTTGAAAAGATGTTTCAAGGTTTTTTGAAAGTTTGTTTTGAAAGTGTTTGTGAAGTGTGGTTTGAAAATAGGCAAGCGTTTTCTTTGCAAATTGACAAGTACCTAAGAGTTATCTACCCTAAAGTTTTCTCAAAGATTCTTGTTATGTTTTAAACCTTTTGACAATTTTGTTCCACCATTGCATTTGGTGGACAATCTTGTATTAGGAGGTGAAAGGGACGGGCGCGGGTCATCGTTTAGACCATAATTACAATAGTGTTAAATGTCTTTGGGAAATTTTTCTTTGAAAGGGACTTTGATCATTTTAGGCAACTTTTCGAAAGCGTCATTGAGGGACTTATGATCATTTGATTGTTTGTTTTACCCAAAGAAACCTAACATGCAATATGGCCCAATTATTTGAAGGCAACAAAGTGGAATACCCTAGGGGTGCAAGTGTGAAATGTGTTGTCCATTTTCATGCTTGATTATCTTGAAATTAGGTCAAAACTATTTTGTTCGTTTTATTTACATACAAATCCTAACTCTAGCATGGTATGTTTAGAAAGCATTAAAGTGCGAAATTTAAATTCCTACACTATTACAACACAATAATATGGGGAGGGGGGTACAAATGTTTCAAATGGGGGTTATTTAGACAAGAACTTAAACCTAGCTATTACATCATTTTCTTTGAATATTTACAATATAATTAAAGGCATAAATTAAATGGAAATGAAATAAATATGCAAGATGTAAAAAGAATTTTTATATGTATGAAAAAAAGTATTATTTATGTAACATAAATGAAAAAAGGTATTATTTTTGAAGTATTTTCATATTTAGGGCAAAACCCTAATTTTAACCAAAAGGGTATTAATTATTTAACATATATAATATTTACTATTTATATACAAAAAATAAAATAAAAAATGAAGTATATTTGTAAAAATGTATTTTTAGTGTTAAATATTAATAAAATAAAAATATGTATATTTTTGGTATTTTATCCTAAGTGTATTAATATATATATATATATATATATATATATATATATATATATATATATATATATATATATATATATATATATATATATATATATATATATATATATATATATATATATATATATATATATATATATATATATATATATATATATATATATATATATATATATATATATATATATATATATATATATATATATATATATATATATATATATATATATATATATATATATATATATATATATATATATATATATATATATATATATATATATATATATATATATATATATATATATATATATATATATATATATCTTTATCATTTACTAAATAAATATTATATACATATAAAAATAATAATAATTAATATTTATGAAAAAAGTATGTTTTGTATAAAAATATTTCAAGAAGATAAAAAATAAAAATAAAAAATAAAATGTGTTTACATTATTTTTCTCTATTTATTCTAAATAATATATTATTTACTTATTTGTATACAAATATCAATATAATCCAATAAATGTCTAAAAAATATATAAATGATGCAAAAAATATTTTTTATGTTTTTAATATGATAAGAAAAAATAAATGAGTCAGAATGAAAAAGGAAAAATCAAAAAATCATAAAAATACACAAAATGGGCTTGGGGGGTATGAAAATGGAAATAGGGTGTGAAAAGAAAAGACCACACAGGCCCAGCCCATGTGGCTTCTTCTTCAACCTTCAGACAAAAATTATCCAAAACGCGCGCCTGTTCTTCCAGTTCAAACATCCTGATTCCTTGATCTTTTGCACAAACTTTCAACACAAAAAATGTTAAGCATTGAATCACGATTCCAAATATATAAAGAACACCTCTTAACTCTCAGAAATGAGAGAGAATTTTGACATTCCCAAATCCTGACCTAAGTTTTCTGCCATTTTCAAACCTTAAATTCTCACAGCTCAAGCAAAAGAAAAGAAAAGTAAAAGTATGTACAGGTTCAGTGGCATGAGTAGAACATTTCTTATTCACAAAACTAGAGCTAATGATGCCTATACTAAGAGTTAGAAGTTCACCAAAGTACCTGTTCAATTGAAGTTCTATCTGGCAATGGGGAAGCTTTCAGTTCAAGGTAATGGTTGGTATAGCTTCCTTGAGGTGTGGTGATGCTGTTCCAATATTTACTTTGCCTTGAGACACCTTGAATCGAGCTGTGGAACTTCAACTGCAAAATGAAAAAGTGAAAATGGTGGAACTTGTTAGAGGGATTACAAGTCGTGTTTCAGGTCTTGGTTAGCTTGCATTTATGCTAGGGAATGTGTGTGAACTGGTTTGGGCAAGAAAGCTTGAGAGGAATGAAAGATGGCACTCAAACTGCAGGCCTTGCCCTGTTCTTGCAGTTTGAAGGTGATTCTGGGATTGGGAGTGTATGAGGGATGTTAGGGTCGTGTACTAGCTTAGTTGGGATGTCCTGGATGTGTTTTACAAGTTTGCTTAAGTGTTTTTAAGCTGATATGAGAGTTCTCTTACAAAATGCAATGTTACTTACACTTTAAGCAACAAATGCCCAAGTTGTGTTCTAGGTCAGTAGAGGCCCCCTAATGTGCTGCATAATCTCTCCTTGATCAGAGTGTTTTGCTCATAATCTTGTGCCAATTAGATCTCATCTGTACTTGTGGATTTGCATCATGACATAAAGTGAAACTTTTGCAAAAATGGATATAATGCTTTTTCCAATTTGGGATTAATCCTTTAGGCAATGCTTGAACTCATGAAACAAGGCCTTAGCACAATGAACATGCATTAAGTTATTGAGTGATGGATGGTTTAAGGACCTGTAATCAAGGGGCATGCTGGTTTGAGAAGTTTGCACAAATTATGAACATGGAAAATAGCCAATTCAAAAGTGAGTTTTTGCCATATTGTGAAATTCGATTCTCTCAAGTTATGAGGTTGTTTGAGAAGTTCTTGGACATTTTGGAAAGCTTGGAATGTGTACTACAATCCATCTTTGAAATGCAAATTTAAATTCCAAGTGGAAGTGTATGTAAAATGGGCTTGAAGTTAGGTAGAAAACCTTGCCAAAATAGGTTAAAATTTCACTAAGTTATGAATGGTTTAGTGCCCTTATTCAAAAAATTGTAACTTGAGATACAAGCCTCATTTGGGAAAACTTTGTGAATCAAAGTTGTAGGTTATGCAACAAGCTACAACTTTCATGTTTTGACGTTTGTTTAAATCCAAATGAATCATGGTGAGAAAGTGGGGCAAAGTTAGGAAAAAATTAGGGTTTTTCATAACTTAGAAAAATTCTAAGTTATGAAAAATCTTCATTTCAAACCCTAATTTGCAATTCTTGATTTCTTAATGAACAAGTTTCATGATTTGGCATGTTTTGATGAAAAATGAATCTTGACACTTGATTTTGACCAAAAAGTCAAAGTTTGACTTTTCAGTATACAATCAAAATTGATCAATTGACTGGGAAATTCAACTGTCAATTTTGTGCATTTGGGATCTTTTGAACTTGTTGAGTATGTCAAGACAATTCCATGGGGTCCTTGAGTCTATATGTGAGCTTGGTTTGCTTGGCTAGGTCAAACAGTCAAAAATTGCCTTTGTGCAGTCAAAACCCTAAAAATGACCATTTTGCCCTTTTGGTGATCTGATCAAATTTCTTGTGGAATTGTGATCCCAACTTGATCAAATGGTTCATAGGAGTTCATAATGTTGATGTGGGTCAATTTTCATGAGGTTTGACTGTCAATTGGCCACAGTTGACTTTTTCCCCAATACAGCTTATTTCTAGGTCAACTGTCCAATTGACTGGGCAAAACTTGAAATCAAGACTTGAAACTTGATGTGGATAAACTTATGAGTCCAATATGAAGCAAGAAAGTTATCTTAGGAATTTTAGGTCAAAACATCTTTGTGCAAACACAAACCCTAATCTGGGTCAGCAGTGCAAGGAGAAGTCTTGAACAGATGAAAACCCTAACTGGACCCTGATCCTCAAGGGCTTTATGATGAGAAATCAATGAGAAATGGGAGGGCAAATTTTGGGGTACAACAGTTGCCCCTGTTCAATCTTCTTGAATCCGAAGAGTTAGATTGGCAAGTTTTCCTTTCGTGACTCGAGGGTAAAAGGAGATTGGACACTAGAGTGCCCGGAAATTTGCACTCGTCAAAGCAATGGATGCGGGAATGGGCTTAGAGATGCCATTTGGAGATGGGCTTAGAGATGCCATCTTGATGGGTGACAGCAACTTGTCGGGGATGGGCTTACAGATGCCATCTGGAATGAGTATCAGGAAGGCGTCCATGCTTTGGACCATCTTCGAACTGGGGGTCTGAATAAGCAATAGATTGACATCCGTTGTTGGGAGGAATCCGTAGACTGTTTTCAGAAGTCTGGAGAAGAAACTGAACAAGAGATAGGTTAACATCCGTTACTTGGAGGACCCGTAAACTGTTTTCAGAAGTCTTGGAGTTGAATAAGCAATAGAGCATCATCCGTTGTTGGGAAGCGTCCGTAAACTATTTTCAAAGGTGAGAAGAGTCTGAACAAGCGATAGGTTAACATCCGTTACTTGGAGAACCCGTGAACTGTTTTCAGAAATCTTGGAGTTGAATAAGCAATAAAGCAGCATCCGTTGTTGGGAAGCGTCCGTAAACCGTTTTCAAAGGTTAGAAGAGTCTGAACAAGCGATAGGTTAACATCCATTACTTGGAGAACCCGTGAACTGTTTTCAGAAATCTTGGAGTTGAATAAGCAATAGAGCAGCATCCGTTGTTGGGAAGTGTCCGTAAACTGTTTTCAAAGGTTTCATCTGAACAAGTGATAGATTAACATCCGTTGTTGGGAAGAATCCATAGACTGTTTTCAGAAGTCTAGAGAAGAAACTGAACAAGCGATAGGTTAACATCCGTTACTTGGAGAACCCGTAAACTATTTTCAGAAGTCTTGGAGTTGAAGAGGAACCGGTGTAGGGTTGCCTGATGATGAGTCCGTGTAAAACTGCATCTGAAACTGTTAATGATAGCCTTTTATTCTTATCCTGAAAAGGACAAAATGTTAGCTAAACACAAAATTATGTCGCATGAAATGTATGATACAGTATATGTTATATCAGTGTTTATGATATGAAATGTAATGAATGCGCATGTAAGCTGATGAGCTGTCTTGCTGGTGATAGATGAATCCTGGATGGCTGAAAATAAAAGCATCTTGACTGATGCCGGGAAGAACAGTTCCTTGGCTATTGCTGGGGAACAAGGAGCTTGGGTTGTATACCAAGCCTCTGGGGAATTCCTGATGACTTCTACCGGGGAGTACCAATCTAGTAGACTCATGTTGGGGATGCAAGACTGAGAATCTTCAGTTTGGCGGGAAGCATCTCTGGCGACTTCACTGGGGAACTCAAGATTTGTTCTCCTAAAACTCTGTGGGGAGAAGGTTCATTAGTCTGGCCTTGCTGGGGATTCTGAAATTTAAACTCTGAGGGGAATTGAATTCCTGAGGACCTTCTGGCTGGGGAATTGCAAAGATAAGTTACTGCTGGGGAATTTTGATGAACTCCGTTGGGGATAGGAAGAAATTTGGCGAGTGCGATCTTCCGTGATTGTTAGCTGAGGATAACCCAGTTATAAGGCCTTGTGAGGAATAACTTTGAATAAAGCTCGGGAGAGACGTCCGTACTCTGCGGGGGATAAGCTTCAAGAATCTATTGGGGATGAGCTTCAAGACTTGCTAGGGATATGGATTCCAAATCTCACGGGGGTTTCCTTTGAAAGGGTATCAGGTTATCCAATTGTACCTTTGACTTATCAGTAATCCTCTTTCTTGGTTCATAAGGAAATGATTATGTTCAAATGCATATGCCTATTTAACAAAACATTGGACGTTTCTCAAAATAAAACAAACAGTGCAAGAGAAAAGAAAAGGAAATGACACAAATTTCTGGGAAAAGTATTTGTATTTAATTGCTATGAGTATATTTGTACAAAGGAGACAATCATCCTAGTAAGAGGATTTTGTCGTAAATACAAAATAAAGATGGCTATGTGAAATAATTCCATGGGATTCCATTCCGCTATAGCTTTCACAACTCTGAATATTTGTCCATTCAATGCTTCGTTTGACGATGACTGGATTGATCAGAAGCCTGGAACCGGTTGATGAAGAGATTGTCTTTGAAGTGATCCGACGAGACATAGTCATACGCTTTAATTCCCTAACTTTTGCCTGAATCACCCTTTCGGGTTTTCAATCCACCGGGAAACCCCTTTTTGCCCAAGCCGCCCTTTCGGGTTTTCGACTTGTCGGGTCATTTATGCATAGTATCTTTGACTATGTCTGCGTTCGCAGGGTGCGGCAAATCGTCGCCGTCCATGGTGGTCAGAATCATTGCACCACCAGAAAATATGCTCTTGATCACAAATGGTCCTTCATATGTAGGAGTCCATTTGCCCCTGGGATCACTTTGCGGTAAGATAATCCGCTTGATTACGAGATCTCCGACTTGATACACTTGACGTCTGACTTTCTTATTGAAGGCCTTGATCATCCGCTTTTGATACGTCTGACCATGGCATATAGCAGCAAGTCGCTTTTCGTCGATCAGATTAAGTTGATCAAGTCGGGTCTGCATCCAATCATCTTCATTCAAACCTGCATCCTTCATAATCCTTAGAGAAGGGATCTGGACTTCCATAGGCAAAACAGCTTCCATGCCATAAACCAAAGAAAATGGGGTTGCCCCAGTTGAAGTACGTGTCGTCGTACGGTATCCATGTAGAGCAAACGGTAACATCTCATGCCAGTCTTTGTAAGTGACTGTCATTTTCTGAATAATCTTCTTAATGTTTTTGTTCGCAGCTTCAACAGCACCGTTCATCTTCGGCCGATAGGGAGATGAATTGTGATGATAAATCTTGAACTGTTCGCACAATGCAGTGATCATCGTGTTATTCAGATTTGTTCCGTTGTCTGTGATGATCCTGTCTGGAACACCATACCGACATATGAGATTTTTCTTGATAAAGCGGGCAACCACATTTTTAGTAACAGAGGCGAAGGAAGCTGCTTTGACCCATTTGGTGAAATAGTCAATGGCAACCAGGATGAAGCGATGTCCGTTGGAAGCCGTGGGCTTGATCTCTCCAATCATATCAATGCCCCACATTGCAAAGGGCCACGGAGCAGTCAGGACGTTGAGAGGAACCGGAGGGATATGAACTTTGTCAGCATAGATTTGACACTTGTGGCAAGTACGGGAATGTTGATGGCAGTCAGCTTCCATGGTAGACCAGTAATAGCCTGCCCTTAGGATCTTCTTAGCCATTATATGCCCGCTCAAGTGAGTGCCAAATGTGCCGCTGTGTATATCAGTCATGATCAACTCTGCTTCCGCTTTATCTACGCATCGGAGTAATACACAATCATGGCTTCGTTTGTAAAGGATGCCTTTGCTCAGGAAGAACTTAGCAGCGAATTTCCTTAAGAACTTCTTGTCATTTACGAAAGCTCCTTCAGGATAATCTCTAGTCTCGAGATACCTTTTGATTTCATGGAACCAGGGTTGTTCCACTACTTCTTCGGTATTAATCTCGTGACAATGCGCAGGTTCATCCATTCGCTCGATGGTGATTTGGGGAGCTTCGTTATCCCAGTTGAGTTTAAACATGGAGGACATTGTGGCTAGAGCATCTGCTAGCTGATTCTCTTCTCGCGGGAAATGCTCGAAGGTAATTTGCTCGAAATGAGGCAACAATGTCAGGACATGTTCTTTGTATGGGATAAGATTAGGATGCTTGGTATCCCACTCTCCTTTGATTTGACTGATAACCAAAGCCGAGTCCCCGAATACGATCAAAGATTTGATCCCCAAGTCTGTAGCAGCCTTGAGACCAAAGATGCAAGCTTCATACTCAGCCATGTTGTTTGTGCAGCTGAAGCAAAGTCGGGACGTGAAAGGTGTGTGACAACCTTCCGGAGAAATGAGTACCGCGCCGATACCGTTTCCAAGTGCATTTGAAGCACCATCAAAGTACAGGGTCCATCGGGATTCCTTTTCGGGTCCGTCATACGGTCCGTTACCTTCAATGTTGTCCAAATTCATGATGTCCTCGTCCGGGAAATCAAATCTCATGGGTTGATAATCTTCGATAGCCTGGTGAGCCAGATGGTCAGCTAGTACACTCCCTTTTATAGCTTTTTGGGTGGTGTACTGGATGTCATACTCAGTTAAGATCATTTGCCATCTAGCTATCCTTCCAGATAAAGCGGGCTTTTCGAAGATATACTTGATAGGATCCATTTTGGAAATCAACAAGGTAGTGTGAGTCAACATATACTGTCTTAGTCGGCGAGCAGCCCATACCAAAGCGCATCAAGTTTTCTCGAGCAGTGAGTAGCGAGTCTCTCAGTCGGTAAACTTTTTGCTAAGGTAATAAATAGCATGCTCTTTTCGACCAGACTCGTCATGCTGGCCCAAAACACACCCCATTGAGTTATCCAAGACGGTCAAATACATGATCAATGGTCTTCCTTCGACGGGTGGCATCAGAATAGGAGGTTCTAGCAAATACTCCTTGATTCTATCAAAATCAGCTTGACAATCGTCGTTCCATTCGACTACCTGATCTTTTTTCAAGAGTTTGAAAATTGGCTCACAGGTAGAAGTTAGATGTGAGATGAATCTGGCAATATAGTTTAAGCGCCCCAAGAATCCTCTAACCTCCTTCTCAGTACGGGGAGCAGGCATCTCTTGTATTGCTTTTACTTTTGCGGGATCGACTTTAATGCCTTTGTTGCTTACAATGAATCCCAGGAGTTTACCAGACCTAACTCCAAAAATGCATTTACCTGGATTCAGCCTGAGCTTGTATTCTTTTAACCTGGCAAATAGCTTCTCCAGATGTTCAAGGTGCTCTTCCTCTGTTTGTGACCGAGCTATCATATCGTCTACGTAAACTTCAATCTCATGATGTATCATATCATGAAATAAAACTACCATGGCGCGTTGATAAGTTGCCCCTGCGTTCTTCAGCCCGAACGACATCACCTTGTAACAGAAAGTGCCCCATTGAGTGACAAAAGTTGTTTTCTCCATATCCTCGGGGGCCATTTTGATTTGATTGTAGCCCGAGAATCCATCCATGAAGGAAAACACTTTATGCTGAGCTGTATTATCGATCAAGATGTCAATATGAGGTAGCGGGAAATCATCTTTAGGGCTGGCCCTATTCAAATCCCGGTAGTCCACACACATCCTGACTTTGCCATCTTTCTTAGGTACTGGCACAATGTTAGCGACCCATTGAGGATAGGACGTAACAGCCAGAAAGCCAGCATCGAATTGCTTCATTACTTCTGCTTTGATCTTTTCGGACATGTCAGGCCTCATTCGGCGAACTTTTTGCTTGATCGGTGGACAGTCTTCTCTTGTGGGGAGACGGTGAACCACGATGTCCGTGTCTAAACCCGACATGTCTTCATAAGACCAAGCGAAGATTTCAACATACTCATTCAACAACTGTACCAGGCGCTCCTTGACTTTTGGTTCCAGATTGGCACCCACTTGCACCTCCTTCTGGTCTTCCTCGGTCCCTAAGTTGACAGTTTCCAGTGACTCTTCATGCGGTAAGATGGCCCTTTCCTTTTGTTGCAGAAGTCTGGCTAGTTCGCCAGGTACTTCACAACCTTCGTCATCTTCATACTCGGCTAGATTGACCAGATCCTCAGAGTTATTGAAAGATATAGCAGAATAGTCACCCATGGAATCCGGAGTGGATGGGTACCTGCATTGGTGAGTGTGGGTGTGTGTAAGGGATAGCCATCCTTAAACAGAAAATGCAAAAGGAAAGAAAATGAACACAAGCAGTTTATCAAATGAAAAACATCCAATGAATCATTAAACATGGCATATGGATATGAAAAATAATCAAAACCCTTACAAGTGGACCTACCTGCCCCGGGCAAGGCAGGAGGTGAAAAGATAGTGTACGGATTGTTTGAAAGTAAATATTACAGACCAAATAAGAAATGTTTAACAGATAAATTACTGATGAATAAAAGTGATGGGGACAAAGTCTTTTGCCTCCCAGTTGCTCAATCCTCCTTTGATAGTTGGATAAATCCACTCTTCGATGTTACTCTCTTTGTCTTCGTCTTCCAAAGCATTGATTCCGTAGGGAGAAATTTTGACTGGCGCCCTTTCAATCTTCGACCGGCGCATAGCTTTTTGGCCTGCGGTAGTGAACCCTAATCCAAATTTGTCTGTCTTATGTGGAATGTCAGGTAACTGCCCCCATGCTGAATTCTTCCCTTCTTTTATTGCTGCCCTTGCGTCCTCCAGAGATGCCATCCTGGCCATCTGTCTTGGTGCCTCAGCTGCCAACTTTGCTACTGTTATTTCAGGAAGGACTTCTTCAAAATGTTGAAACGGTGTCTCAATGAACTCTCCTTCAACCTCCACATACCGGAAAGAATTTAAGTGGCTAATCATGTACTCTTCTTCGCCATGGACAGTGATGATCTTTCCCTTGACAGGATACTTCAACATCTGATGTAAGGAGGAGGTGACTGCCCCAGCATGGTGTATCCAAGGTCTACCCAGCAGGCAAGAGTATGATGGACGGATGTCCATCACATAGAAAGTGGATTTAGACACCTCAGTGCCTATCTTGATGGGAATTTCAACCTCTCCATGGACCATTCTTATCGAACCATCGAAAGCTCTGACAACAATATCACTCGGCTTCAATTCTAATCCCTCACAATCTAGTCGGTCCAAGGCCTTTTTAGGCAACACATTCAGCGACGAACCAGTGTCAACCAAGACGTGTGCGAGAGTAGTTCCTCGACACTCGACTGAAACGTGCAAAGCATCATTGTGATTCCTACCTTTAGGAGTTAGGTCAGCATCAGAAAAACCTAATCCATTGTCCGCAGTCAGGCTGGCCACACAATTCTGAAACTGATCCGCAGAGGTTTCCTGGGGCACATGGGCTGCCTTCAGGAATTTTATCAGGGCTTTAGCGTGCGCTTCTGAGCAAAGCAGTAGTGCCAGCATGGAGATCTTGGAGGGGGTTTGCCCCAGCTGTTCTACTACATCGTAATCACTTCTTTTGATTATCCTCAAAATCTCATCCATTTCCTTCTTGGAGTTTCCGGGATTACCAAGGGTTGAGCCCTCGTCCTGACGAGCTCATCTTGGATTCCCTTACCTTTGTCAGCAGCGGTAGGAGAGACAGTACTAGGAACAACAACGTCTTCAATCAAAGGAGTTCTAGCAGAAAGTTTTATTGGTGCCGGGATGACCTTGTCAGCTGATGAGGGTCCAAAGACTGCTCTTGGAGGGGCAATCTCTGGAGAAAATATTCTCCCGCTCCTAGTGATTTTGCTAGTGCCCGCAATGTTACTAATGCTGGCTTCTTCATCATCCGAACTTTCTCCAGTTATTTCGATTTGTTTGATACCATGGTAGTAGATGTCACCGCCATAGTTCCAAGGTATCGACTTCTCAGAAACATAGGGAACAGGCCTTGGCATTGTTATCTTCAAAGGAACAGATTTCGTAGCCGGTGTAATCTTAACAGGCCTTTTGACGGCCTTGGAAAGATTGGCGTGAATGGTTATGATTGAGACATCTTCAGTATGAACTGGAACAGCAGAAACTTTTTCAAACAAAATTTGTCGACTATCCATAAGGCCTTGGATGCCTTTCTTCAGTAACGGACAATCAAACGGCAGAGAGTAACAACAATAGCAGTCTTCCTTACATCCCGGGAAGATCCCGACCCTCAATAGGTTCAACTTAATGGTTAGCAATGGAGTAGTCAGATTGCTGACATCAGCAACGTACAAATCTTCTTCAATGGCATTGACATTTCGGCCGTGCTTCGGCATGGGTGCAGATATCACATTAGGCTTCTCCGGAGCGTCAAACTCTACCTCCTTCGCCTCTATCAGGTCTTGGATTTTATGCTTGAGTGCCCAACAATCATTGGTGTCGTGTCCAACACTGTCTGAATGGTAGGCGCATTTAGCATTAGCATGATAATGCGGAGAGGACGTATTCACATTCTTTGTTGCCTCTTTGATGCTGGCAAGATTCAACTTTAACAGATGGGGAAGCACTTGCGCTGGAGTCATATTAATGCGGGTGAACTGCCGTTATGGCCGTTCCACCCGTTGTTGATTTGGTCTGGACTGGTTATAGCGAGGCTGCTCACTTGGAGTGTTTTGAATCATTACGGCCCCCACAGTTGGCCGACGCTCCGTCTTCCCTGCTCTTCTCTGAGAATATACCATAGCTGTTTCCTTCTTAAAAGGCTTCTTCTCAACACTTGCAGTAACACCCTTCTGAATCTTTCCTGACTTGATGCCAGCTTCTATTCTTTCACCTGTTAAGATCAAATCGGTAAACCCCGCGGAAGAGTTACCAATTAAATGATTGAAAAATGGCCCAGATAGGGTCCCTAGAAACATATCAACGAGTTCACGATCGGTTAAAGGAGGCTGCACCCTGCCAGCCAAATCCCTCCATTTTTGTGCATACTCTTTGAATCCTTCGCCTGTTCCTAACGACATACCCTGAAGTTGGGTACGAGTAGGAGCAAGGTCAGAATTATACTGGTATTGTTTGTAGAAAGCGGTGGCCAAATCTTCCCAATTTCTGACACATGTTCCTTCTAGCTGATAAAACCACTCCAACTGAGCTCCCGAAAGGCTGTCTTGAAAGAAATGAATCCAAAGGTTTTTATCTTCCGTATAGGGTTGAATCTTTCTCACGTAGGACCTGAGATACATTTTCGGACAGGACAGCCCATCATACCTCACAAACACTGGCACTTTGAATTTTGGGGGAATCACAATCCCGGCAACCAAACCCAAGTCTTCAAAATCCAAACCCGGTACTCTTTGTAATTCCATGGCGGCCAATCTGTCTTCTAAACCCTTGTATTTATCATCAGCTGGAGGGTATTGCTGGTCAGAATAATCTTCATCCTCTTCAACCTCCTCTTCTTCTGCATCAGACTCGGAAGGTACCGCAGCTCCATCTCTTTTACCGGTCCCTTCATCAGAAGTAGGAGGGAATTCAAGCACTCTCCAAGCTTCTCCGTCAAATCTTCTCCCCAAAG
Organism: Vicia faba; assembly: GCA_948472305.1. Lineage (NCBI taxonomy): Eukaryota > Viridiplantae > Streptophyta > Magnoliopsida > Fabales > Fabaceae > Vicia > Vicia faba. The sequence goes on along the minus strand of CATIWC010002506.1, from coordinate 105,968 downwards.
TAGCCACCCCAATCCTCTTTTTCTTCTTTTTCACTGGGTCCTTATTCCCCAATTGAGTCTTGATATCCTCCTGACCCTTAGCCAAGGTCATCAGGAGTTGCTGGAACTGTGCATTCTGAGCTTGTAGGTCTTTGACTGTTTGCTCGAGATCCATCCTACTGAAATAAACAGCAGACAGATAAGGAAACCTGGAGTGAGACCTGCTTATGCACATGATGAATGGTATGCTTATGTATGCAATGCATTCAAGGATTTAGAACATTCAAAATTGTTTCAGACAAAGAAGAACACACGTCATATTAATAAGAAGAAATTTGTTAGTACATAAATACCCCATGGGCCAAATATTACAAAATAACTTCTTAAGGCAAAAAGACATTGCGCATCCTCTTTGGTGCGATGTAGGTGTTGAGGGCCTCTTTCTCATGGAGTCGGCGGGTAAGCTCTAGAACCTTCTTCTCACTGGCGTAGAAGCTAGCTTCAAAAGTATTTCGTTCCTCCTTGAGCTGAATCCAACTTTTCTGCATTTCCTCCCACGATGTAGGCATGTCTGGATGTAGGATGGTGTAGGGAACCTCTCCTTCATTGACGGGCTCTTTAATCACAGGGAGAACATGAGGATAAGGCATCATCAGACTTTGGGCTCGGGCTCGTACCCACTCGAGATAAGGCTCAAGAGGGATGGAGTTCTTGTGTCCCAGAGTCTTGCTATCAACCTTGTTGAGTTTTCCCCAAGCTCTGATGAATCTTTGGCGAAGTCCTTGCGCATCGTTGTCGAAGTCAAAAACTAGTTCAGGAATCAACATGTCATGAGGGCCATCCCTTCGTGCATATCCAAATTGCCTCAAAGCTAGGCAAGGGTTGTAGGTGATACCTCCCCTAATTCCAAGTAAAGGAACATTAGGAAACTCTCCGCAACGATCGACGATGATGACATTTTCTCTGGACCGAGAACACAAATGTACATCAGAGTGAGTAAGAGTCATCAACCGTTGGGACCACCTTGAGCCTTGGTCATTCTTCAAGACAGATTGTGGAAGGTGCGAAATAAACCACCTCGCAAAGAGAGGAGTACAGCACATGAGAACACCCATCTTTCTCATTGTTCGTGTGTAAAATGAGTGAAGGATGTCCCCAAGCAATGTTGGTATTGGATTTCTGGACAAGAAGATTTTGACGGCGTTGACATCTACCAATTGAGGATTTGGGAACAAGACCAACCCATTGATAAGGAGTGCCACAATCTCTTCAAAGGCTTGTAGGTCCAATGAGTTCCAACATTCTTGTGCCTTCTCAAACAAGAATTTTGCTAAGAATCCCTTGACGCCGCTTCTGGTTTCCCAATTCCCCTTGATGTCTGATGGTTGTAGATGTAATGCTCGAGCAACATCTTCCGGCTTTGGTTCCTTTTCCGTACCGTTGAAGGGTAGTTGATTGAGGATAGGAATTCTCAGGAGTTGAGAAAACTCCTCCAAAGTGGGTACCAACTGATAATCAGGGAAAGTGAAACGGTGGTGAAGAGGGTCAAAGAACTGGAATAGCACTTTCATCATGTCTTCTTCAATGTTGGTGTTGACTGGGCTGAGCAATCTACCATGTCTTTCACTGAAGGATGAATTTTCCGGAATTCTTGAGGTGAGCTCCTTGAGTTGAGGTGAGATTCTCACAAGGTTGACTTGAATGGTGTTTCTGCGAGGAATTTCCATGACCTACAAAACAGGAACAAAGATGAAGATCCAAACCCTTGAAATGGTTAGTGAATGCATATGATGCTTTATGATGTTTATGATGTATGCATAAAACATATGTACAAGCAAATCACACCAAACCCTAGTTTCAGGCTTGCATGGGGTCTCATAGGTAAGTACCCTCTTGAGTGTAGTTGGCTTAAAAACCTGTCCTATAAACAGTAACCGGGTTCTAAGGAGCTCAATATCATTGGATTGTTTTCATTGTTCATTGTTTTGGTTTAGCCACTTAACTAGCGACCAAAATATTCCAAGAAAACAACCCTCAATGAGTGTAGTATCGAGTATCTACCAACTTCGGACTGCACCAAAGCCGGTCATCTCACTACCCCTAATAAAAGGCCAAGATGGTCAAGTAAGGTTCTAGGTCATTAGTGCTTAGTGACATCACTCAGCGGCCCCGTACTCTCCTTGATTGAACTCAAGGGTTACCGGTACTCAAAAATATGTCGCACTAATATAGCTATTGCTTCGACCGTGTCGGTATACCCCACACAGTTTCCACAACGTATTGCTATCTATGAATGTTTCCCAAAATCCGGGTGTAGGATTGTAAACCCAAACAAATAGAGCCAAGATTAAAGCAAACAAATCAAACAATTTGTCATACAAGAGGGTGATCTAAGCCCTAAGGTTACTCCACTTTTAAAATTGTCCCCAACAGAGTCGCCAGTTCTGTGATACGGTGGGAGAACTGACTATGGTTTTGCGTTTGTTTTCGCAAATGTTTCGGTTGAGCAAGAGACGCCACCGACTTTTTATTTTATCCTAAGGAAAGGGTTAAAAAGCACAGAAAAAACCTTTGAGATTTTTCTTGGGTTCGGGGAGTAGATTATAGAAAGGGAAGGTATTAGCACCCTTTCTATCCATGGTTATCCATGGGCTCTTAGGTACTTGCTTAGATCAAACTTTCCTTGGTTTTCAATTGTTTGAAATGGTGCTCGGTGTGTGGTTTTTGAAAATGTTTGGAAAAATATGCCTTGTATAGGCTACCCTTGTAACAATTCTTTACTCGAATGTTTTACAAAAGGTGTTTTGTCTTTTGAAAAGATGTTTCAAGGTTTTTTGAAAGTTTGTTTTGAAAGTGTTTGTGAAGTGTGGTTTGAAAATAGGCAAGCGTTTTCTTTGCAAATTGACAAGTACCTAAGAGTTATCTACCCTAAAGTTTTCTCAAAGATTCTTGTTATGTTTTAAACCTTTTGACAATTTTGTTCCACCATTGCATTTGGTGGACAATCTTGTATTAGGAGGTGAAAGGGACGGGCGCGGGTCATCGTTTAGACCATAATTACAATAGTGTTAAATGTCTTTGGGCAATTTTTCTTTGAAAGGGACTTTGATCATTTTAGGCAACTTTTCGAAAGCGTCATTGAGGGACTTATGATCATTTGATTGTTTGTTTTACCCAAAGAAACCTAACATGCAATATGGCCCAATTATTTGAAGGCAACAAAGTGGAATACCCTAGGGGTGCAAGTGTGAAATGTGTTGTCCATTTTCATGCTTGATTATCTTGAAATTAGGTCAAAACTATTTTGTTCGTTTTATTTACATACAAATCCTAACTCTAGCATGGTATGTTTAGAAAGCATTAAAGTGCGAAATTTAAATTCCTACACTATTACAACACAATAATATGGGGAGGGGGGTACAAATGTTTCAAATGGGGGTTATTTAGACAAGAACTTAAACCTAGCTATTACATCATTTTCTTTGAATATTTACAATATAATTAAAGGCATAAATTAAATGGAAATGAAATAAATATGCAAGATGTAAAATGAATTTTTATATGTATGAAAAAAAGTATTATTTATGTAACATAAATAAAAAAAGGTATTATTTTTGGAGTATTTTCATATTTAGGGCAAAACCCTAATTTTAACCAAAAGGGTATTAATTATTTAACATATATAATATTTACTATTTATATACAAAAAATAAAATAAAAAATGAAGTATATTTGTAAAAATATATTTTTAGTGTTAAATATTAATAAAATAAAAATATGTATATTTTTGGTATTTTATCCTAAGTGTATTAATATATATATATATATATATATATATATATATATATATATATATATATATATATATATATATATATATATATATATATATATATATATATATATATATATATATATATATATATATATATATATATATATATATATATATATATATATATATATATATATATATATATATATATATATATATATATATATATATATATATATATATATATATATATATATATATATATATATATATATATATATATATATATATATATATATATATATATATATATATATATATATCTTTATCATTTACTAAATAAATATTATATATATATATAAAAATAATAATAATTAATATTTATGAAAAAAGTATGTTTTGTATAAAAATATTTCAAGAAGATAAAAAATAAAAATAAAAAATAAAATGTGTTTACATTATTTTTCTCTATTTATTCTAAATAATATATTATTTACTTATTTGTATACAAATATCAATATAATCCAATAAATGTCTAAAAAATATAAAAATGATGCAAAAAATATTTTTTATGTTTTTAATATGATAAGAAAAAATAAATGAGTCAGAATGAAAAAGGAAAAATCAAAAAATCATAAAAATACACAAAATGGGCTTGGGGGGTATGAAAATGGAAATAGGGTGTGAAAAGAAAAGACCACACAGGCCCACCCCATGTGGCTTCTTCTTCAACCTTCAGACAAAAATTGTCCAAAACGCGCGCCAGTTCTTCCAGTTCAATCATCCTGATTCCTTGATCTTTTGCACAAACTTTCAACACAAAAAATGTTAAGCATTGAATCACGATTCCAAATATATAAAGAACACCTCCTAACTCTCAGAAATGAGAGAGAATTTTGACATTCCCAAATCCTGACCTAAGTTTTCTGCCATTTTCAAACCTTAAATTCTCACAGCTCAAGCAAAAGAAAAGAAAAGTAAAAGTATGTACAGGTTCAGTGGCATGAGTAGAACATTTCTTATTCACAAACCTAGAGCTAATGATGCCTATACTAAGAGTTAGAAGTTCACCAAAGTACCTGTTCAGTTGAAGTTCTATCTGGCAATGGGGAAGCTTTCAGTGTAAGGTAATGGTTGGTATAGCTTCCTTGAGGTGTGGTGATGCTGTTCCAATATTTACTTTGCCTTGAGACACCTTGAATCGAGCTGTGGAACTTCAACTGCAAAATGAAAAAGTGAAAATGGTGGAACTTGTTAGAGGGATTGCAGGTCGTGTTTCAGGTCTTGGTTAGCTTGCATTGGTGCTAGGGAATGTGTGTGAACTGGTTTGGGCAAGAAAGCTTGAGAGGAATGAAAGATGGCACTCAAACTGCAGGCCTTGCCCTGTTCTTGCAGTTTGAAGGTGATTCTGGGATTGGGAGTGTATGAGGGATGTTAGGGTCGTGTACTAGCTTAGTTGGGATGTCCTGGATGTGTTTTACAAGTTTGCTTAAGTGTTTTTAAGCTGATATGAGAGTTCTCTTACAAAATGCAATGTTACTTACACTTTAAGCAACAAATGCCCAAGTTGTGTTCTAGGTCAGTAGAGGCCCCCTAATGTGCTGCATAATCTCTCCTTGATCAGAGTGTTTTGCTCATAATCTTGTTCCAATTAGATCTCATCTGTACTTGTGGATTTGCATCGTGACATAAAGTGAAACTTTTGCAAAAATGGATATAATGCTTTTTCCAATTTGGGATTAATCCTTTAGGCAATGCTTGAACTCATGAAACAAGGCCTTAGCACAATGAACATGCATTAAATTATTGAGTGTTGGATGGTTTAAGGACCTGTAATCAAGGGGCATGCTGGTTTGAGAAGTTTGCACAAATTATGAACATGGAAAATAGCCAATTCAAAAGTGAGTTTTTGCCATATTGTGAAATTCGATTCTCTCAAGTTATGAGGTTGTTTGAGAAGTTCTTGGACATTTTGGAAAGCTTGGAATGTGTACTATAATCCATCTCCGAAATGCAAATTGAAATTCCAAGTGGAAGTGTATGGAAAATAGGCTTGAAGTTAGGTAGAAAACCTTGCCAAAATAGGTTAAAATTTAACTAAGTTAAGAATGGTTTAGTGCCCTTATTCAAAAAATTGTAACTTGAGATACAAGCCTCATTTGGGAAAACTTTGTGAATCAAAGTTGTAGGTTATGCAACAATCTACAACGTTCATGTTTTGACTTTTGTTTAAATCCAAATGAATCATGGTGAGAAAGTGGGGCAAAGTTAGGAAAAAATTAGGGTTTTTCATAACTTAGAAAAATTCTAAGTTATGAAAAATCTTCATTTCAAACCCAAATTTGCAATTCTTGATTTCTTAATGAACACGTTTCATGATTTGGCATGTTTTGATGAAAAATAAATCTTGACACTTGATTTTGACCAAAAAGTCAAAGTTTGACTTTTCAGTATACAGTCAAAATTGATCAATTGACTGGGAAATTCAACTGTCAATTTTGTGCATTTGGGATCTTTTGAACTTGTTGAGCATGTCAAGACAATTCCATGGGGTCCTTGAGTCTATATGTGAGCTTGGTTTGCCATTGGCTAGGTCAAACAGTCAAAAATTACCTTTGTGAAGTCAAAACCCTAAAAATGACCATTTTGCCCTTTTGGTGATCTGATCAAATTTCTTGTGGAATTGTGATCCCAACTTGATCAAATGGTTCATAGGAGTTCATAATGTTGATGTGGGTCAATTTTCATGAGGTTTGACTGTCAATTGGCCACAGTTGACTTTTTCCCCAATACAGCTTATTTCTAGGTCAACTGTCCAATTGACTGGGCAAAACTTGAAATCAAGACTTGAAACTTGATGTGGATAAACTTATGAGTCCAATATGAAGCAAGAAAGTTATCTTAGGCATTTTAGGTCAAAACATCTTTGTGCAAACACAAACCCTAATCTGGGTCAGCAGTGCAAGGAGAAGTCTTGAACAGATGAAAACCCTATTGGACCCTGATCCTCAAGGGCTTTGTGATGAGAAATCAATGAGAAATGGGAGGGAAAATTTTGCGGTACAACACCCCCTAATATGATTTTTTCTTGAAATGATTCTCTAATTACTCAACAGAGTTTCAGGCCTTAAGAATAAACTCATCACTAGTGCTTATATGTGAGCTTCCTTGATATCAAACAAATGTTTTGCAGTTAGAAAAGTTTATTATGAGAATGAAAATTCTAATGCAACAGTTATGTAAGTCTTGAATATTTTGAAAAGATATCGCACAAACTTTGCGAATTAGAGCAACATTTATTTTTGTATAGCAAAAGCATATGATACCAACGTAACTATTTAGAACATTCATGGGAGTCAGGAACACTATCTCATTGAAGTATGCTTTCAAAATAACCTTGCTTCAATTAGGACTTTTGAAGGTTGTAACGTGGCCTGGTTCATGGTTTTTTAGAAAAAAGATTTTTAAGGCTCAAAATTTATAGGTGCCCACCCATTCTTCGTGATGTTCTCCAACCCTATGTTCAGTTAATTCAACATGAGCGTTCATCTCTCAAAAGGATTTTGTGACGGTTAAGGAAACGTCGAGGCTTTCGTAGTAGCAAACACCCTTATGTCTTCATGTTTGTAGTCACCAATTTGTTCTTTGCTGAGGAATTTTCTTTGTATTCCTTTCCTTGCAATTTTATTTTCCCTAACTTTTTCCTGAACTAATTCTTTTGAATTGATAGTCCAACGGGATTGCCTAATTTTTGCTTAAGACGCACGTTTTCAAGCTTTTGACTTAGCAGGCTTTTTCTTTTCTTTTCTTTTTTTGATTTTATTTTTGATTTTTGAACAAAACATGTGACATTAGCTTGTCTTAACTTGTTGAAAAGATTATGACTGCCTCGTTTCTTGATGAATGAGGGATAACATTGTGGTTCCACATCTTCTGGATTCATTATACATGAAGGATAGCCCTCGTAGTTTCTCTTCAGAAATATCTTCCTTATGAATTTTGAACACTCAATCAGATTAACTGAAAACTACCCTGCCCCAGGTTAAAATTTGAGGGTTTTTTTTCGTATAGAAAAGAAACTTCTACTTCAAAGGATCAAAAGGGGTTAGCAAGGGATTATCTTCCTTATATCTCCGGTGTTTAGGGATTTGAAACAATGCCTGTACATCGTCAGCAAGATTTTATCCAAAAGCATGCAACCAGAGATTTTGTGTTTTTTAGATCATCATCCTCCCTTCAATCTCTGCCTAGGAAGGAGAATTGGCAACAAGTTGGTATCATAATGCAAAAGAAATTTAAAATTTGAAAACAAATATGAGTGAAACAAATGAATTTCTTCAAGACAAACATACTCATCGTATTAAGATAATCATTCAGATGCAAATAAGTTCTTACATGCAAACAATGTTTTGATAAACAAGAAAAATTACAAAAAGCATGAATAAGTTAATAATCCGGGAAGGCTTTCCATCTGGATTTATGCTGAAGGAAACCTCTCCTTAACTTCAAGGCCAAAATCAACAGAGATTCACTTATGCTTTAGCAAAGGGGTTGACTTGAATGTTCAGACCAAACCAGTTAAGGGCTCCACACTAGCTTTCAAATTAGTCATCTCTCTACGGAGTTCAGAAACCTCTTGCTTGATATTCTCCATTGTTCTCTTAGCGCGAGTGTTGTACTGGTGAGACCAAAGGAAAAATAAGACTTGGAAAATGACCTTTGAAAGTGAAACAAAAAAAATGTAGAATGATGTATGATATGCAAAAGAGAGTTTTATTTGATCTTCAAGGTATTAAGTTGTAAACATCAAGGTATGAAGATAGAAGATGAATTTTAAATTGGATCAAAGCGTTGATCAAGTTATCGTAAAGATCAATCATCCATTTTGGTGGATTAAGGTTTTCACCCTATCAACACCCAAGGTCCATTGAGCTTGACGAAACTTGTGATGTTTACAAAGAAAGACCTCCAAATTCCTTGAAAATCAAGTGAAAAGGGTTTCATGGATGCATGAAGGCATGGCTATGCAATAACCACAAGCAAGGTCACAAACAAAGTCGAAAGGTTCAACGTCACGAGCATGGAGTCAAAGGTAAAAAACATCCCCAAGGTATGTACTAAAGGTTTAATCACACCTGTAAAACCTGGTTCTAAAAGTTCCCAGAGTCTACATTCCTCCTTCGGATATTACAAACGTCCCAATTACTCGGTAATTAGCAATATTCTCAAGAGAAACTCGTCTGAGTGCAGCATTGCGTGACAACTATTTCTGGATTACTCCGTTATAGTCTCTGCACTACACCTAAGAGGCCAAGATGGGTTAAGGGTTCTACGGTTTTCAGCTTCTCTGGCTCCCAGATCGAAAGCAATAACGTCTTCCCGATTACTCGTTAAAAAAATACTACGTTCAAAGGGGCTTCCACTGAGTGGGGGATTTCATGCCTCCTTCTTCGGGATTACTCCCTCAAAGTTAACATGACTATACCGCCCGTCCTATTCCTAAGTGTAACTTAGTCCGGGTATAGGACTTGTCCTTTGTAAATATTATCAACACACAAAAGCAAGAGTCGAGCTATTAATTAACTCGACTCGCAAAAGCAAGAGTCGCCACCGCGCTTTATTATTTCCAAGGGGAAAGGGAAAAGAGCGAAATAAAACCCTAAAACATGCAGTGTAAAATAATACTTAAAAGTAATGAAAATACAATGCGTTTTTGAAAGAGATCAAGAGTTCGGGGGTTGGTTATACAATGGGAAGGTATTAGCACCCAATGCATCTGCGGTACTCCGCAGGAACCTTTTGGAATATCTGTTTTTTGTTAAAATTGTTTGTTATATACAAGGGTATATTTATCTACAACTATGTTTGTTTAAGGGGAAAGAAATGAGTTTTTATTATTGCGTTCGTGAGGGTTTCGCGACCCTTTGCCTACGTATCCAATGAAGGAATCAAAACACCGTAGTTACTCTACAAAAAAGTTGATTTGTTTGTGTTTTTTAGTGGGCGACATTAACGCACGCATTCTAGCAATAGGCACGGCCGGTATCGCGGTAGAACGGAGATAACATACCCTTGGGGGAAGTTTTGATTTGTTGAGTGTTTTACGGGTTTTAAGATATATTCAAGTAATGATTAAAGAGTGTTTTTGGATTTTTTGGTTTGTTTCCTTGTTGATTTTATCTTGCCATACACGCCTAATTACTAGCATTTGTACAAAGTAAATAAAATGCAGAAAGATAAAATCCTACGCTATTACAACCATATCAAAAGGCATAAAAATATGAAGGAAAATAATAAGCTAAAATTAAGAAAAATGAGTGTCTTTCGACCCAGGAAGTAGCACCCTTCGATTTTCATTTTGTTGGCCTCCTTCGATTGGGGCTGGCAACAGCAAAGTCACGTCTTTTGATTGGGCCTTGGCAGGGGCGAGGTCATGTCCTTCGATTTGGCAAAGGCAGCAGCAAGTTGTATCCTTCGACTGGGGCCTGGAAGTCAGTGTATGGCGAAGCCTTCTGGTTCTGCCTTGTTGCCTTCTTCGACTGGAGGTTGAAAGCAGTGAGGGAATGCCTTTCGACTGAGCCTGGAAGTCAGTGAAGGCATGCTTTTCGTTTGGGCCTAGAAGTCAACATGGTTTTCCTCCTGGTTGTCTCTTTCGTTAGACCTGGAGAAAGAGGGTAGAAGCCAGAAGCTTCGTTTCCTATTTCATGTTTCTTTCATTTAAAGCATTAAATGGCAACATGGCCTGAGGCCATGCTAGTATTTATCTTTCAAACAGTTTAATAATTAAAGCTAGTTCAGGTAAACAGAAAGCAAAACGAAAGGGTTAGCTCTGAAAAATAACATGTTAAAAGGGTGGAAATGAAAGGAACAATGGTATGTACATGCTTGAAACGAACAAAAGTATTATTTACATGTTATGCCATGAAACGAAAAGTTCAAGGGTAAGAGTGACTTACCTTAATGGAGGCTTTGAATGGGTGTGGGACCTTGAGTGGAGGCCCAGGGTTCTGGATTTGAAAGAGGGGGCCAACAGTTGCGCTGGGAATGCTGGATTCAAAGGAAGGAAAGAAACAAGTCTTATGTTTCTTTCCAAACTGGATTCGAAGGATACTGAAGAGTATTTGTTCTTCAGAATCGAAGGAAGTAAGTATGTGATTCTGGGTTTTTTCTCACAAGTGTTGAAGGGACTTGAGAGATTTTTTGTGTTTGAGAAAATTTGGGGGATTCGTTCCTCTGGTCCAAAGATCCTCTCTTAAACATGTGTTGGAGCCTCTTATTTATAGGCAAAGTGGGCTGAAGCTTTTGGAGGGAAAACAAAATAATTTGAACAATTTGGGTAAACTGCTCTTTGCAGCCTTCGAGGGACAGTGCTTGTGTGCTATTTTGGTGTAAGAATGGGACAGTGTTTCAGGACTGCTATGCAGCAGTTTTGGCCAGTGTACCATGTCTGAACTTGGAAGCAAGCATCTTTGAATATTTTATCCTTTCATTTTGACCCTCCTTCGACCATATTCTTCTTCCAACACATTGTTTGACTTTCCTCCAACAAGTGTCCTTCGAACGAATCATCTTTGTGCATCATTTGAAGGGGCCAAATATGTGCTTCGAATGGACTAGTAAGGCGTACCCTTCGACAGGGACTCATATGTATGCCCCTCAAGTCCACCACTATATGTCTTTTGAGGGGGCCATCAACCATGTGCTGAAGTTTGTCAAGGATGGAAATGCAACATACTAAAGAGAAATGTTGTCCAGTCGAAGCTAGTACAAACATAGTCGAAGCCTGCATGGAGGAGGTCTAAACTTTGTGACTTCAAGCAAGCACACAAAAAGGTCAATGCTCAAACAAAGACTTGCACGAAGGGAGCCACATGCCCAAACGAATCTTGGATCGAAACAAATATATTTCCCAATTGAAAGGCCGTGTTTGAAGGAAGCAATGTTGCCCAATCGAAGCATGTGGATCGAAACAAACATATTACCCAATCGAAAGCCCGTGTTCGAAGGAAGCAATGTTGCCCAATCGAAGCATGTTTACAGGCAGTAAACTCGTTCAGTCGAAGCAGGCTTGCAGGCAGTAAACTTGTCCAGTCGAAGCAGGCTTGCATGCAGCAAACTTGTCCAGTCGAAGTAGGCTTGTAGGAAGTAAACTTGTCCAGTCGAAGCAGGCTTGCAGGCAGCAAACTTGTCCAGTCGAAGCAGGCTTGCAGGCAGCAAACTTGTCCAGTCGAAGCAGGCTTGCAGGTAAACTTGTCCAATCGAAAGGCTGATTCGAAGGAGACCTGTCAGCACATGAAATCAAAGAAATAAAAAACACACATTTCGTGCTTGATTAGAAGTTAGTGATACATAGGCTAAGAATGTTCAAAACACTTGACAATTTCTGCATAATCAATGCTTGAAGGCGAGAGGTTAAAACCGACTGTATTTAGTGACCTTGCCTTCTGTAAAAATGCAAAAATAAAAATGGGATCTTAGGTCAAAAATTGGGGTATGACAATAATTATAAACAACAATAAATAAAATAATAAATAAAGTGAAAATAGAAGAACAAAAAAACCCTAAAAAACCCTAAACCAAAAGAAAAAGTTTCTAAACTCTAGGTTTGAGTCCTAAGCAGAGTCTCCAGCTGTTGTAACTGGTAAAAAATATAGATTCGCCACCCTTAATTTTTATCCCAAGGAAGGGAATATATAGGATAACCCTAATTAGACACCTATCTTCTACCTTGTTCACAAGGATACTAGGGTTTGGAATTACAATTTTTAGTGAATAGGGTTTTAGTATTTATCAGGGGAACTCGCCACGATTTTAAGTCGTATGCCTATGTATCCTCTTATGAGGAATCAAAGTCCCAATTCGTAGTTGTTTAGTTAGTATTTTTTATGTATTATAAAAATATCTTGAATTCTCCTTGAACCATGTCTAGGTGTGTGAATAGCGAAATTTGTAGACAAAGTTCACAATCGATTAAAGGTATTTTCATAATCCTTTTTGAAAATAATCTTAACTTTATTAACTTAGTAAAAAATGTTAGTATTTGATTGGTTAGACATTTTCAAACATACTATGTGATATAAGAAAAAATATTTTTAATGCATGATAAAAATAATTTCAACGCAATTTAAAAGTAATTAAAAATGAATTAGTATAAAAGAATTTTGAATTTAATAATAGTAAAAAAACAAATTTTAGAATTTATATAAAAGTAAAAAATATTAAATATTAAAGATATTATTTTATAATATAAAATTAATAAATAAAATAAAATATAAAAATAAAAATAAATTAAAAAATGCAAGGGATGTTTGTTTTATTTGGGCTAGTAAGTTCATGGGGTGTCAAAAACCAGGGCCCTAAATCCAAATATTGGATTTATGCCCAAATCACAAGGGGGTATGGTTTTTAACTAGGTAAAACTGGGGGGTATATCAATTAAGTGTCCAAGTACAGATATTGGACTTGACCCACTAGTGCAGGGGGTACATTTTCTAACATTGTAGTAAAATGGTGGGTAGATTACACAATGGGCTTAGCCCAGAATCACAAACGCTTGGGAGGTCCATTTGGACCTCATACGGGAAGGTGCACCTGGTCCAGTGGATGCATATTTTAGGAAGTTTAATGGAGATCAAATGGTGGATATTGAGGTCACACGATAGGCCACAACATATAGGATCACAAGACATTATATTTTTCTGTTTTCGTTTTATTTGATTCATTCCATTTTCTTCTTTCTCTCTCCCAGCTTTGTTCTATCATCTCTCTCCCTTTGTTAAACAATAACATTAAACCCTAGCCGCCACCCCTCACAGCCTCTAAGCGGCGGCGATGCCCTCAAAACCCTAAATCAAACCAACAAGCCCCACCACAACATCAATCATATAAAAAAAGGAAAAAGCTAAGTATATGTTACCTCTGATTGTGATCTATTTTCATTCTGCCGATTGAGTTCTTCGCTAATTCGTCTTCTTGTTTGCAGGTGGAGCCCGACACAACGGTGACTGGGGAACAATGGTGGTGACTGAAGCGGCAGCTTGAAGGAGGATCTTAGGGTTTCATAAATTGGAACCCTAGATCCATGCTCTACAAGGAAGACTCTTCACGAATTTCCATCTGCCTCCTCTTCTCTTGTTCTTCGATCTCCAATTTCTTCTCGATTTCTCCAATTCTCCCCCACTTCTCTTAGAAATTAGGTTAATTTATAGTTTTTAGAATTAGATAGTTTAGGAAATTATGATTTGATTTCCATTAGAAATTGTAATGCAGGGTTGATTGTTTTGATTGATAAATTAATGATTAACAAATTTGATCTTGTTCTATAATTAAAGATTTAATTTCTTGTAATTGATTTGATTTTGATCTTTGTATTAAAAATTATGGACAAATTTTTTATGTAATTGATATGATTTGATTCATTTGATGTAAAGATTGGATTTGTTTTAGTGTTTTTTCTTGTTGAATCTGTACAGTGCATGTTTCCTGGGCTTTGGGCTTGTGTAATTGAAGAATAGTGCTGGTGGCCGAGCAATTAGGGTTGAAAACCCTAGCTTGGATTTAGTTGACTTTAGTTAACGATTCAAATCACATAATAACAATATTTGATTAATAAATGATAATAATGTTTTAATAATAACCATAAACTGATAATTAATTTCAACCAAATAAGAATAGTAATTAATAAAATCTATAATAATAATATAAATAGATAAATAATAGTACTGATAATATTACTAAATAATAATTAATTAAAAAAAAGACAATACAGGTTCTCCAAAAAGGTCCGAATTGGGCCAATATTGTCCAATTATTGGATCCTTCAAAAGGCACCCCCTTTCTTTTATTTGAAAAAAAGTGAGCCTTTAATAATTATGATTAAAAAATAAATGCACCTATAACTCTTTTTGGGAAGCCCAATTGAAAAAATTAGAGCAATCCACCCCTTCTTTGTTAAAATGCACCAACTCCTTTATGGGCCATCAGATTTTGATGGTCCAAAACATTACCCCTTTAGTTTATAATCAACACCCTCTCTTTCTATTTAATCTAAAAGGGTCAAGATGGGCTTTTCGTGAATACCAAGCCCATTAAGTGATGAATACACCCCTCATATTCTCAAACATCTATTAGCTAATACACCCTTCTTACTATTTGAAAACAAACCTCTAGTGAGCTTGATAACAACTATACCCCCTTTCTAATTGTAAGCACAAACCGAATGGGTCATCATATTTTGATGGTCCATATTGAAACAATATACCCCCCTTTTATAATTTTAAACCCCATAATGAATTTTTAAATAGTAATGTAAACTTTATAAAGAAAATGATAATAATAATAAAGAATAATTTAGTTAGAAATCAAAAGGGAAAATTTGGGGTATGACGTATGGTGATTCAGCTTTGGTAATAAATTAGATAAAAGGAGAATAGGAGACTCATCACATTGGCTTGATTCCATCATATTCCAAGAGATGAGAATCAGATGGCAGATGCTTTGGCCACTTTGGCTTCCATGTACCAAGTAAATGCCTGAAACGATGTACCTCATATTACAGTTTGACATCTCGATAGACCAGCTCATGTGTTTTCTATAGAGGGGAAGTCAGATAAAAAACCTTGGCATTATGATATCAAGCACTTCTTTCAGACTCAAGAATACCCGCTTGGTGCATCGAACAAAGATAGGAACATATTGAGAAGGCTGGCAGGTAGCTTTTTCCTCAAGGAAGATGTGTTATACAAAAGAAATTATGACATGGTCTTGCTCAGATGCATGGATAAACATGAAGCATACATGTTGATGCATGAGATCCATGAAGGTTCCTTTGGTACCCATGCCAGTGGATATTTGATATCAAAGAAGATGCTTAGGGCAGGTTACTATTGGCTGGCAATGGAATCTGACTGTTACAAATTTGCGAAGAAGTGCCATAAATGTCTGATTTATCCTGACAAGATTCATGTGCCTCTAACGCTTATCAATGTTATTTCTTCCCCATGGCCTTTTTCTATATGGGGTATTGATATGATTGGAATGATTGAATCCAAGGCGTCGAATGGACATCGTTTTATCTTAATGGAAATTGACTACTTCACCAAGTGGGTGAAAGAAACTTCTTATGCTAATATCACCAAGCAAGTGGTAGTACGCTTTATCAAGAAAAATCTTATATGTCGTTATGGTGTGCCAAGTAGGATTATGACTGATAACAAATCAAATTTGAATAATAAGATGACGACAGGACTTTGTGAAGAATTCAAGATTTTCTATCACAACTCGCCTCCTTACAGACATAAGATGAATGGGGTTGTTGAAGCTGCTAATAAAAACATTAAGAAGATCAACTAGAAGATGGTTGTCACCTATAAGGATTGGCATGAGATGTTCCATTTTGCTTTGCATGAGTATCGTACATACGTCCGCACTTCAACAAGCGAAACCTCGTTCTCTCATGTGTATGGTATGGAAGCAGTGCTCCCTGTTGAGGTTGAGATTCTCTCTTTGATTGTAATAATGGAAACCAAGTTTTCAGAGGATGGTTAGGTCTAGAACAGGGTTGACCAGTTGAATTTAATTGAACATGGTCATTTATATCAGAAAAGAATGAAGAAAGCTTTTGAGAAGAAGGTCAAGCCTGGTGAATTTAGAGAAGGCGGCCTCGTGCTCAAAAAGATCATGTCTTTTAACGCTTATTCTAGGGGAAAATGTGATGAAGTGAAAAACACAAGAAGGGGGGTTGAATTGTAAAACTGAAAATCAATGCAATGAACAAGATATTTTTATCCTGGTTCGTTTGATCTCAAACTACTCCAGTCCACCCGTCAAGGTGATTTCGCCTCTCTCCAACGAGGTCTTAATCCACTATATTCAACTGAATATTACAATCTGCTTTAACAACTGCTAAAGCCTTCTTGATGCAAACCACAACCCGGTTTGTCAAGGAAACACTTTCTTACAAAGAAGATAAATCTAGGTGTGTGAATGTTTTCTACAAAACTGTATCACAACTGTGATGTTACACAACTTAAGCTTATGAAACTAGATTGCTAAAATACTGAGTGAGAAATTGTGAAGCGTTTAGCAAACTGAGAGAAGGAAGATGAAGATTAGCTTTTAGGCGTGTAATATGATGTAGAGCATTAGCCAATTCAATCTTCATTGTCTTGTTTATATAGCACTGAAATAGTTGAACGTTGGAGCAATAATCTTGATTCAATGCCAATAACAAACTTTCCTTATTGAGCAGATCTTGTCTGGAATGATGCCGTTGGTAATAATTCGCTTTCAATGCACAGTACTGTTGCAACTTACAGCGTGTTCTAGCTTGGCCTCATTCTGACTCTGCTTGAGTGTTGATGAACTGTTGTTGTCTTTATCAGAGTGTTGAGCGCAGTTCTGTTCATCAAGCTTCAGCATACACGTGAATTATTCTTCTGATTCTGGTATTCTGATATAGCATCTTCTGATGCTGATGTTAAGAACCAATATTCTGATGTTAATTAGGTGTGCTCTTGCTGATACCTATCAGAGTTTCTGCAAAACAGAACGTAATATTTTAGGTAGAAAATAGTTCTTAAATGATTCACATAATTAATATATCCTTTCATTTTGTTATCATCAAAACTTAAACTTAGGGTAGTAGATTCAAACTTTGTTCTAACAAAATGGACTCCCAATTATAAAGGCACATATGATTCCAAGAAATCCTTCTCTAGCGGTGCATTGATTCTTGAAACTCTGGATGGTGATGAGTTCCCACGTCCCATGAATTCTATCGCAATCAAGAAATACTTCTCCTAAAGAAATAAAATAATAACTCACTAAGTTGAAAATCCGAAAGGGCGACTTAGGCAAAAAAAGAGCGTCTCGATAGGCTGAAAACTCAAAAGGGCGGTCTAGGCAAAAGTTAGAGACATAAACAGAATAAATTTTTCCGGTAGGTTGAAAAATCGCAAAGGCAACCTAGGCAAAAGTTAGGGATTTTTTGGAAAGTAACTGCGCCAGACAAGACTTGATCATTGAAGCAACAATCTTCTCGAGTTCTCATCACACTTCACCTGAAGCATATGCTCAAGAGTTCAAAGTTGTTAGGGAGAATAGTGGTCATTGTATTTCAATGTATCTTTTCCATGTATTTACCATTTTCCAAAACTTTTTAATCATCCATGGAGTCACTCCATTTGCGGACTACCATTCTATTAATAAAGTTTGAGCCTTTATCCAATTCTTTGTAGTTCTTATTTAATTCTATTTACAAAAATTTCATTTATTATTGATAGTAATTTTCAAACAAAAAAACTTAATAATAAAAACATGTTTTTGAAAAGAATTTACAAATTACTTTTTACTTCAATTCTGTGATTCAAGAGGGGCAAAAGTAGTGGTTCCAAGGATGCACGAACTCTGAAGTTTTGAAAAGATTCCCTAAGAAGTATTCAATGGTTACTTTTACTGGTATGCGCATAATCTACCTGTGATTGTTCCTTGGATAGTTGGATTTCACACCAATTGATATATGGTGTGGTGTTGAGTTTGTGATCCCATTTTCCCCAGTTAAGTCTTTGTTTAGATTTTCTCCAAGTTGT
This sequence comes from Vicia faba, assembly GCA_948472305.1. Taxonomy (NCBI): domain Eukaryota; kingdom Viridiplantae; phylum Streptophyta; class Magnoliopsida; order Fabales; family Fabaceae; genus Vicia; species Vicia faba. Next base: position 87,626 of record CATIWC010002506.1, on the reverse strand, counting down.
TATACAGTTTTGTGTTTGGGTGGTTTTATACCTCTATCCAATATTCCCCAATTAGGTCTTGATGCGATTTTCTCTAGCTGGGTTGTGATCAAGAAAAGATTGTAAATTTATGAAGCCCTTGCTCATTTGTTGGATTCATTCTCCCTTTATATTGAGAACTGATGTAGAATATCTTGCAGAGCATTTATCTCTCCAATTATGAGATTGTTGTTGTTGTGTGCTCCATAAGTAGCCGGCCAAAAGCAGTATCGTTTTCTAAGAAGTGTTGAGGTGGATGTCAACTTTTTGGGTTTTCTCTCTCCAAGTGTTGAGTTTGATTTAAAATTTCCATAATTTTGACTTCTTGATGTGATGTTAATTTTTAAACTCCTCCAGGTGAATTGAGGATGATGCTTCCCTATAAAGTTTTTGTCCCCGTGAAGTTTCATAAATTTTCCATAGAGAAGTTTGGACAACCACTACGCTTGATATTGCAGAGTGTATTTGGGCTCCCCTCGGCATTTGTGGTTTCATCTTCACTAGTGAAGTCAGTACGGAATCCTCAGTTGAAGTCTAGACAATGTGCCATTGTCTTTCCTAGTGAAGTCTTTATGATATTCCCCGTTGAAACCTGGAGGAGGGTGTTATATCCCTGCAACTGTATTGGTTTATTGCTATCAGATTTTTCTTTGATTATTTTTCAAACCATGTTTCTCCCCAGTGAAGTTACGCCATGAAGTAGGACTTTGTTTTAAGAATGGAAAAACACAAGAGGGGCTGAATTGGGTTTTTAAAACTTAAAGAAAAGAACATGTTGGTTATTCTGGTCCGTTTGAACTCAAACTACTCTAGTTCATCCGCCAAGGTGATTTCACCTCTCTTAAAGAGGTCTTAATCCACTAATCAAACTTGATTACACTGCTACTATGACAATCGTCAAAGTCTTCTTGAGTTTAAACCATAATTCGGTTTTCTCAAGGAATTTCACTAAACAATATTGAATAAAAGTGTACAAAAATGTTTTCTAATAAAACACTATCACTACTGTGATGTATTACACAATTTAAGATAACTAGGTAGAATGAGTAAATGTAATTTTCTTTTTCGTGCGCAGTAGTTTGTCACTTGATTTATTCTATACGTCTTCTTTATATATGCCATGCAAAAGTGACATAAGAAGAGGCTTTTGGAATGAGATAAATAGAAATTAATGAACTTTTTAAACAAGGAGATTTTGGTCCTCTTTCATCCATTACATTTGATATGCATTGATTAAAATGTAACATTTCAGAATATGATTATATCAGAAGATGAAAGTTACCGTTGGGAGTCCCTTACTTCTTGTTTCATAACTTTACAGATTAGGGTATTAGAGATCCTGTTTCACAGCGTTGGTGTATTCAGAAGTTGTAACGCACATTTTTCATATAAGCGTGTCACACAGATTTGCATCTAATAAGTATGTGTCTGATTATATCATAATACTCTTATCTTCTATGCTCGCATAATCAGAACTTCTAGAGATATAGAGCCATATTATGGTCTAACAGATCTTTTCTCATCAAAACTTCCCTGCATATATATATATATATATATATATATATATATATATATATATATATATATATATATATATATATATATATATATATATATATATATATATATATATATATATATATATATATATATATATCATGTGTTTGTTATCATCAAAACTCTTACAGGGATGTAGAACCCAACTATGCTCTAAGATTGTTTCCTCAGATGGTGCTTACTCTCTTATAGAAATTTCATCCTGGATGTGATTTAGCTGAGTGTTGTCCTTACCCAAGTTGATTTTGTCTGGTTATCCCTAGTGCATTATGTTTGTTTTGTCACCATATACATGATAACATTCATACAGGGATGCAGAACCCAACTATGTTCTAACAATCTCCCCCTTTTTTATGATGACAAAAAATTGTATACTTTGATGGAATATAAAGAAAAAAAATTTAAAAACTTCCCCTGAGTAGAATACTCAGATAACGAGAAAATAAAGTACTTCCCTGAAGATCTTCTGATCTAGCTTCTGATAGGAGTCAAAATATATTTCGTTTCCCCCTTTTTTTCAAGAATCAAAAAGTAGTAAAGACTCTATTTGATTTGTTTTGATAGAAGTTGCTTGAAAAGGTATGACATCCTCTTCTTGATTCAGCTGAGGTTCTTTAGAGAGCTTCTGATACTGTATTCTCATTACTGTTCCCAATAGTTCCATAGCCAATAACCTTTTCTTTCTGATTGCCTCTGAAAACCTGCGAATCCTCCAGATTTAAGTTCAGGGCTTTGGAAAATATGCTTTCTTCCTGCCATGTGTAGAGAGCATCAAAAATCCAGGTGTTAAAACTGGTGTTTCAACCTTGCTATTAAATATATATGCAACATAGATGATTTTATTCTTTGGTACCCATATCTTTTTGGGTCCATGATTGTTAGAGTTTCCAAAATTCTGTTTGAATTTTGGTTTAGCAGAAAACACCTTACTATTATATTTTATATCATGTGTTTCCCAGAAGTGAAGTGAGAATAAAGGGATGTGCATCTTATAACCATATCCTTGACCTTTTTATGTTGAGATACTTTACCCTTGTATCCTATTCCTTTTCTGCCATTTCTGCTAGCTCCGTAGATCATTGAAGCCATCTTGCTTCTATCTATGTTCTTAGCAAGAATTTTTTGAAAACTATGATCATATTCCTTTATGGTCTTACTAGAGTTACTAAGAACTTCTGAGACAGTTTCTTTCTGAGAATTTTGTAAATTATTTAGTAGTTTAGAAATTGTTTCTTTCAGCTCAGAGTTTTCTAATCTCAGTTTCTTAGTTTCTTCAGAGTCAAAAACTAGATCTTTTTTCAGGTTCTTGTTTATGACTCAAAGTTTCTGATATCTTTCAAGAATTTCTAACAGACTCCTTTCTAATTGAGATCTAGAAAATTTAGAGAATACCTCTTCTACCTCTGAGTCTGATTCTGACCCAGATGATCCAGTGTCTTCTAATACGTTGTCCATTTGGGCTACATTGGCTCGTTCATCTTCTGATTCTATTTCATCTTCAGAAGATTCTAAGTCATCCCACATTTCCCTAAGACTTTTCTTCTTATCGTTGGAGAACTTCTTATTAGGCATTTCTTTCTGTAGATTTGGATAGTCGCTTTTGTAATGGCCCGCTTCGTTGCATTTGTAGCAAATAATGTCTTTGCTTCTGGACTTTTTGTACCCAAAGTTTGATTCAGAATGACTGTTGGATCTTCTGGGATTTCTGACTTTTTGTCCGTGTTTCCATAATTGTTGTACCCTTCTGGAGAGGAGACATAATTCATCTTCTTTTGATACATATCCTCAAGAACTTTATTCTTCTTCCTGAAAAGCTTTAGTTTTATTATATTGAAGAGTGAGAGACTTACCTTGATTTTTGGGTTCATCTTCTTCTAGTTTTATCTCACGACTTCTCAAGGGCTGATAAGTTCTTCAAGAGAAATTTTATCCAGATCTTTGGCTAATTTTAATGTTGTGACCATGGGTCTCCATTTCTTGGGTAAACTTGTTATGATCTTCTTTACATGATCTTTTGTGGAGTACCCTTTGTCCAGAACTTTCAATCCCGCAACCAGAGTTTGAAATCTTGAGAAAATTGTCTCAGTAGTTTCTTCTTCTTCCATTTTGAAAGCTTCGTACTTCTAGTTGAGTGCAAGAGCTTTGGTTTCTTTGACTTACGTGTTGCCTTCATATGTCATTCTCAAGGAGTCAAACATGTGTTTTATTGATTCTCTGTTTGTGATCTTCTCATACTTTGTGTACGAGATAACACTCAAGAGAATTGTCCTGGCCTTGTGATGATTTATGAATTCTCTCTTTTAATGATCTGTCATTCTTTTTCTGTCAATCTTCTGACCGTTTTCATCACTCGGATGAGTATAGCCGTCAGTCACCATATCCCATAGATCAACATCATGAGCTAGAAAGAAACTTCTGATTATGTCTTTCCAGTAATCAAACTTTTCACGGTCAAATATTGGGGGTCTGCGGCTGATTCTGTCATTCTCGTTATGATAATCATTGTTGATGCTCTGACTTGGTCCCACTATATTGTGTTTCCTGCTTGGATCTTTTTCTGACACGGTTAAGTATTTGCACTCAGAACTAGGAGCTCTGATACCAATTGAAGAATGGAAAAACACAAGAAAGGGGGGGTTTGAATTGGGGTTTTTAAAACTTAACAAAAATAACATGTTAGTTATCCTGGTTCGTTTGAACTCAAACTACTCCAGTCCACCCGCCAAGGTGATTTCGCCTCTCTCAAAGAGGTCTTAATCAACTAATCAAACTTGATTACACAGCTACTATGACAATCGTCAAAGTCTTCTTCAGTTTAAACCACAATCCGGTTTTCTCAAGGAATTTCACTAAACAATATTGAATAAAAGTGTACAAAAATGTTTTCTAATAAAACACTATCACTACTATGATGTATTACACAATTTAAGATAACTAAGTAGAACTGAGTAAATGTCATTTTCTTTTTCGTGCGCAGTAGTTCATCACTTAATTTCTTTTATACGTCTTCTTTATATAGGCCATGCAAGAGTGACATAAGAAGAGGCTTTTGGAAGGAGATAAATAGGAATTAATGAACTTTCCAAACAAGGAGATTTTTGTCCTCTTTCAGTCGTTACATTTGATATGCATTGATTAAAATGTAACGCTTCAGAACATGCTTATATCAGAAGATGAAAGTTACCGTTGGGAGTCCCTTACTTCTTGTTTCAAAACTTTACAGGTCAGAGTATCAGAGATCCTGTTTCATAGTGTTGGTGCATTCAGAAGTTGTAACACACATTCTTCATATAAGCGTGTCACGCAGATTTTCTTCTAAGAAGGACGTGTAAGATTATATCATAATACTCTTATCTTCTATGCTCGCATAATCAGATTTTTTAGGGATGTAGAGCCATACTGTGTTCTAACATATCTTCTCTCATCAGAACTTCCCTGCATATTAAGATACTTTATTATCGAGCATATATGTTCTTTATATATATATATATATATATATATATATATATATATATATATATATATATATATATATATATATATATATATATATATATATATATATATATATATATATATATATATATATATCATGTGTTTGTTATCATCAAAACTCTTATAGGCATGTAGAACCCAACTATGTTCTAACATTGTTTCCTCAGATGGTGCTTACTCTCTTATAGAAATTTCATCCTGGATGTGATTTAGCCTAGTGTTTGCCTTACCCATGTTGGTTTTGTCTGGTTATCCCCAGTGCATTATGTTTGTTTTGTCAGCATTTACATGATAACATTCATACACTCTTACATACATCATGCATAGCTGAATTAAAACTCATGGTTCATTTACACTCATTAATGTTTTTGTTGGCATATTATCCTCTTTGTAGATTTATGTTATCCTCTCTCCAAAAGAGTGTCAACCTTAAGAAGGAGGTGTATATCCTTTCAATTTCCCCACTGAGTTACCCCTCGTGGAAGAATTTTGCTTTAGACTTCCTAACCAACTCATTATCTGATGGAATTTGATCCCAATTTGAGTTTACTCCTCATTAGGTGGTGTCTTGGTTGACTGTTTCACTCCGAGTTGTTCTTGGTTTGAATTTATGGTCTCTGACAGCAATATTATTTTGATCCCTATAGGCTGTGATCCCTAGATTGAGAATGTGCATTTATTTTGCATGTGAAGACTTTTTCCCTCAGCAGGAATGTGTTGGTATTTCCCCATAAAATCAAAATTCATTTCCCAATAGTGTTATCACAATCCTTTTCATAACAACAAGTGATGGTCTCTTTATTTGAGCAACATGTATTTCCCCAGTAAGTTGGTTAGTGCCAAAGAAGATGTTTTTACTCCAATGAATGGTAGTCTCTATGTTATGGGAGATAGTTTATTGTTGAGTTTAGTTGTACTTCGATGATAAAGATAGTTTGTTGAAAGATTCTTACAACAATTATTACGCTTTTCATGTGATATCTTGATCAAAGAAGAAATTGTTACCGTTTTTGGCAAAATCCATAAGTTGGTAAAATTTGTTACCCTTTCCAAGCGAAATGCCTCAATTAAAGAAGAAGTTGAGACTTGTTAAAGATGGAATACCAGAATTTTAGGAAACTTTCTATTGTTCTATGTTTTTTCTAACTTCACCCCTGAGTTGTTAGTTCACCATCATTCATTAATCGACATTTATCTCTTTCTCCTTATTAGACTTTACCCCAATAGAGTTAAGTTGTTCCCAGCCATAAGTGTTGATGTCAACCCTTTGTTCCAAGCCATAAGTGTTGATGTCAAACCTTTGTTCCCAACCATAGGTTCTGATGTCAAACCTTTGTTCCCAACCATAAGTGATGATTTCAACCTTTGTTCCCAACCATAAGTGCTGATGTCAACCTTTGTTCCCAACCATAAGTGTTGATGTCAAACCTTTGTTCCCAGCCACAAGTGCTGGTGTCACCCTTTGTTCCCAGCCATAAGTGATGATGACATAATTTGTTCCCAGTCATAAGTGTTGATGTCAAACCTTTGTTCTCAGGCATAAGTGTTGATGCCAACCTTTGTTCCCAGTCATAAGTGATGATGTCAACCTTTCTTCTAAGCCATAAGCGTTGATTTCAAATATTTTGTTTCGAGTTATAAGTACTGATGTCAATCATTCATTTACTAGTCTCGAGTTTGATGTTTACCGTCATCTCTGAGCCGATATTATCTTAACGTTTCTATTCGCAACCTTCAGGTTGGTAGTTTACAATCTCGTGTAGGTCGGTGTTACTCTCTGTGATCGGTGGATCTGGAATTGACTGTTTAACGCTGGTTCGCGTAATGTCGCGGAAGCAAGAGTCGCCACCATCTTTTATTTTCTCCAAATGGAAAGGACAAAAGCACAGAAAAATTCCTTATAGAGATTGCTCTCGGTTCGGGAGGTAGATTATAGAAAGGGAAGGTGTTAGCACCCTTTCTATCCATGGTTATCCATGGGCTCTTAGATACTTGCTCATTTGTGTTTTCAAAAATGGTTTGTTTGCTTTTCAATTGTGGGTTTTAAAAAGTTTCTCTGAAAATTCCAGTTCGACTCTTGTATCGGTCCTCAAGAGTGTTTGAAAAAATGCTTTCGAAAGCTTTTTGAAAAGGTGTCGGTGTGAAAAGTATTTTTGATTTGTTTTTGAAATTAGAGCAAGTATCTAGAGTCGTCTACCTACCCTAAGGAATTCGTCTGTGTAAATGTCCTTTAAAGTAGTGCCATCCCACCATTGAGAGGTAGGTAGCACCACCGTTGGAGGTGTTCGGGTCAATTCGAGGTTCGGGACATGGTGATCACCAGAGCAATGGGAAGACACCTTAGAAGCTACCCTCATGCCAGGTTCCCGGATCATGAGGACTTACTAAGACATCCTCTACTCGACGATCACCTTTCGAGGCAAGGCAACAGTGAGGCGTACCCTAGGGGTGGTGTGTGATTTGTGTGTCAGATTCGTTTATTTTGGTCTTGTCATGTCAAAGTGATCTATGCGTTTGTTTTTATTTTTTGTCATCCATTCTTGCATGCATTTGTTTAACAGTTAAAACTTGCGAGAAAATTAAAGTTCCTAAGCTATTACAAAGGCGCGGGTCCACATCGCCAAAATTTCCAGAACCCAATTTGACAGAAAGTAAAGAATTAAAGGTAAAATGCGAGAAATTAAGTTTACACGGCTTTGGGAGAGGTACATAAATATTAAAAGAAAAAGGGAATAAATACGCGAATTGAATTAAAACTGGAAACGAGGGCGTTGGGCCCTTTTAACGAAATTAAATTAAATGATTAAATTAATGAAAATTAAAATGAAAGGAAATTATTTTTGGTATTTTTGTATTTTATGATTTTAATGAAATTGAATTAAATTGAGAAATTAACCCTAATTCTAATTTTTTATTTATTAAGAAAAAAATATTAAAGTTAAACCTAAATTAACCTAATTAATTACATGGTAATTTAATTACAAGAATAAATAATATTTAATTATTAATAATGGTGAAAAAATAATAAAAGTAATTAAAATAATTAAACCTAATTTCTACAAATTTTTGAGTTAATTAAGAAAATGCTTGAATTAAACCTAATTTAATAGCTAAAATTAATGAACAATATTTATTTACAAAAAATATATTAATTAAATACAAATACTTATTTTTGTCTTTTTCTGATTTTATATTGTTTTTTTATATTTTTTATGAAAATATTAAATTAAAGGAATTAATAAATAAAAGAAACAATTGAATCAAAATAAAATAATAACGAAAAGAATATTGCAAACCTAAGGGGGGTCTGTCCCCAAATGAGAGGTATGATCCAGTATTTCAGGCCCATTAGCTTCTGGCCTGATTGACTTTTCTGCTAGCATGTATGGGCGTTGACTGAGGCACACCCTAGTCTCTGAATCCTGGCCCTTGATTGAGTGCAGTGGGACGCGTGGTCGGCTTGATAACGTGGATGCATGATGGACGCTAGCATTGAAACTGTACACAAGCATTAATAACAAAATAATATGAAAGGGGTGGGGACATGGGATCGAACCCAGGTCCTAGAGGTTACCCTTTCTTCGCTTGACCAGTGGAGCCACTTATGCACGTTTGTACATGAAATAACACACAAATAATATAAAAGAAAATAAGGGTTAGTGGAATTTCCGCGCGAAAATTTGAATGGACCAACCGGTCTTAGCCACCTAGTCATCTTCTTCATCGTTTTGTTTATTTCCTGAAACATAAAAGAGTTAGCGGGGGTTTTGAACCCCCCCAAAATACGCGTTTTCTGATAATAGCGATTAGGCCGTCCGGCCACATAAATTAGGCGCGAGGGTTCTATTGTTTTCGTCCAAGCGCGCTGAATCCATTCATGGCATTATGATATTCTAATTTTACCATATTCAAAAACCCCTAATTCGAAAGCTGAAGAACCCTAATATCCTTCAATGGTGAAATCGCGTATGGGTGATAAAAATGCAATCAAACAACTGGGTTAGCTTCAGAATCAAACAAGAAACATAAATCAAACATTAAAAAGTATTGAAAACGTATGAATCATGATGCAAGCATATGGAAAAATTTATGTACAGGGCACGATGATTCTCACGTTTCTTGGTGTTAGAGCTTATGGTTTTGATCCAAATTCCTTCCTTGAAGCCTCAACAAGCCAATGGAATAGTTATTTGATCTTGAAAAGCCCTAAAACCTAGTTTTCAGTTTCCAATTTTTGGCAAAAAAATTCAAGTTTGGTTCTTGAGTTTCTGCGTAGCTGGAAGGTCATGGGCACGAGGGTTTGCTTTGCACTTATGTATGGAAGGATTAGGGTTGAGAATTTGATCAAAAAATCCATGAATTGAAGGAATCAATATTTGATTTTTATGCCATAATTTTCCAAATCTTTTTCATGCTATTTTGGCTTCAATCATATCCAATCACCTTTGATTCTTTCCTAACCTGATTTGCACGAAATCTTGGAGATATTTTATGCACAAAAAGATTTAAAACATTAGGTTTAGTATTTTTCACCTATTTATTTTAATTAAATGAATTATTAATAATTAAAAATCCAAATAAATAAATAAAAATGATAAAAAACTTCCCTTTGGGCCAAATGGTCGTGCACATGCCTTGGATGATGAATTGTGGAAGCAAAAGAGGCCCATTAGCATTTTTAGGTCATTTGAATCAATGTTGACTTTTCAAAATATCCAAAAATTTCCCAACTTCCACAAGGCATAACTTGCTCAATTTTTAAGCTTTGCTCATTTTCTTGGACATTTTGGAAAGGTCCTTGAGTCCTCTAACCAATGTCTTTGGTCCCATGTCATTTTTATTTACCAATCTCAAGTTATGGCCTTTGACTTAAAGTCCCTTTTTGTTGACTTTTGAAAATGACCTATAATGTTGAAATTGATAACTTTTTGTGAGAGCATTTCTTGGACTTGAAGTATGAAGAGGAGTTGTAGGAAATGTCATTCTCTTCAAAATGAGCTTTGGATGGAATTTTTCTGATATTCCATGTGAAAGTTATGCCCTGGTCAAGTTACAGTTGACTTTTTCAACTGTCCAAATATGGAAACTTATGCATCTTGATGATTTTTGAGCCAAGCTTTGAGAATCATGATCAAGCATTGATCAAATGATGTTTGTGGCTTCAAAATTAGATGTTGACCAAAAATTTGAACTTTTGACTGTCAAATGACCATTTTGCCCCTGCAGTTGACTGTTGAGCAATTAGGGTTTTTGACTGTGCAGTTTTGTGCTGTAAGTCTTGAAACTTGGCATGAGGATGCTTGACCATATTTGTAGGCATGTGGGACTTGATTGGAACCTTGGAAACTTCAATTTCTTTGTCAGAACTAAAACCCTAGTTTTTGACTGTTAGGAGGCCCTTGAATTGTGCAACCCTTGGGGAGATTTTGAAGCTTGCTCTTTGCAAATTTGAAGAATATGGGAGGGCAAATTTTGGGGTACAACAGTTGCCCCTGTTCAATCTTCTTAGACCTGAGGATGCAGATTGGCTGACGTGCCTTTCGTAATCTGAAGGTGGAAGATGATTGAACACTAGAGTGCCCAGAAATTTGCGCTCACATAGTAGTGTGATGGTGGAATGGGCTTATAGATGCCATTTGGAGATTGACGGATGGGATGATGGGCTTATAGATGCCATGCTAAGAGATGATGGAAGGTGGATGGGCTTATAGATGCCATCTGGATGTTGATCGCGTAAGAGATTCCTTAGCGAGAACTTGCGTACCTGCAAAAGAAAATGACTACCTGACCCGTTACAGGAACTGGTCTTCAGATTCTTTGTATAGATGTGTCCTGACTGGTTACAGGAGCTGGATCTGGATCTTCAAAAGGTGATGAATGAACCAGGGATGGTTACTACCTCAACAGGAACGGTGAGAGAACCTTGGACGATTACTACCTCCGCAGTATCGGGGAGAGAACCACAGGCGACTACAACCTCAATAGCAATCATTGAGAGAATCATGGATAACTTCAACTTCAACAGCAATCGTTGAGCGAATCTTGGGATGATTACTACCTCCGCAGGATCGGGGAGAGAACCATAGGCGACTACAACCTCAATAGCAATCATTGAGAGAATCTTGGGCGATTTCGACTTCAACAGTATCATTGAGCGAATCTGGGGATGATTACTACCTCCGCAGTATCGGGGAGAGAACCATAGGCGACTACAACCTCAACAGCAATCATTGAGAGAATCTTGGATAACTTCAACTTCAACAGCAATCGTTGAGCGAATCTTGGGATGATTACTACCTCCGCAGGATCGGGGAGAGAACCATAGGCGACTACAACCTCAATAGCAATCATTGAGAGAATCTTGGGCGACTTCAACCTCAACAGTAATCATTGAGAGAATCTTGGGATGATTACTACCTCCGCAGTATCGGGGAGAGAACCATAGGCGACTACAACCTCAATAGCAATTATTGAGAGAATCTTGGACGACTTCGACTTCAACAGTAACGCTGAGCGAATCTTGGGATGATTACTACCTCCGCAGTATCGGGGAGAGAACCACAGGCGACTACAACCTCAACAGCAATCATTGAGAGAATCTTGGATATCTTCTACTGAGTCTTTATCAGGAAAATCTGTTTGGGGTCGATTTAGCTGGACTAGAGATGGCCTTGGACTGGATAAGAAACAGAAAATCTTAGGGTCGATTGACTGAACCGGTCTAGGTCTTGAAATGTCTTCAACTGGATAAGAAACAGGGAGATCTTAGGGTCGATCTGACTGAACCAGAGAAGGCCTTTGACTGGATAAGAAACAGAAAATCTTAGGGTCGATTTAACTGAACCGGTCTAGGTCTTGAGATATAGCTGAGAACTTTAACTGGCTTTTTCCTGAAAGGTAAAGGTCAGTCATATGCAATGCGTGATATGGCTCAAGCAATGACGTTCTCAACATAAATGAGATTTGTAAGATATGATGCGTATATGCATGCTATGATGTATGGAAGTGCGATGTTTATGTATGTATTTTTTCGTCTAGGAAAGTAAATCCTTGACGGGTGCCGGGAAATCGCTCCTGGGCTGATGTTGAAGAATAGTTCTTTGCTTCCGCTAGAGATGATAGTTGCAAGCAAACCGGTAAGAGAAGATAGCTCCGTTGGGGAGTGAACTTGGCGAATGGATTACCCTGCGGGGAGAAAAGTACTCTAACGATCTTGCTGGGAAGCGATGCTCTGTGGGGAGAGAGATACTTTGTTGAGTTGTTGATAATAACTTGCTGGGGATACCCTTGTTGTGTTGGAAGTGTTAATAGACTTCGCTGGGGATAAGAAGACTTCGTCGAGGACGATCTTTCCGTGGCTTTTGGCTGAGGATAACCCAGTTATATCCTGGTAAGGAAATAACTCTTTGAATAAAGCCGGGAGACGCGTTCGTGCTCTGCGGGGATAAGCTTCCAGAATCTACTGGGGATAAGCTTACTGCTTGGGGAGATGGATTCCAACCTTCCTGGGGAAACTGGATTGGACTCTCCTGGGGGGAGTTTTGAACTGTATTGGAAGGGACTCCACTGAATATTTGATATGCCGCCGGGGAACAATCTTTAGACCAAGACTGCCGGGGATGCTCGTTAAGAATATCCGTATACTGTGCTGGGGAATGTTGAGATCTGCGGGGGATACCCAATTTCCTTAAGGTTTGATAATAACTTTGCTTGGGGAGAGTGCCCTGACTTGCTGGCTCACTCTCTGGTGAATTGGGATGTTCTGGTTATGTTCTTCAGCTGAACCTACCTTGGTACCTTGGAGGATAGAACAATTGGATTGTTTAGACAACTCTTTATTGCCCCTGTTTCTAATGTTACCTGTAATTAATCCTTTGTTTCGTATGCAAATATTTATGAGTTAGCAAATTATTGTCAATGCATATATCACAAATTGAACCTTGGATGTTCTTCGCAAAACAAAACAGAAAAAGGAAAAACAATTGGCACTTTTAACTGAAAAAGTATATTTGTATTGATTTTTGAATGGCCTGTAAATAGGCGTTTATGTACAAGAGGCTGACGTCCTAGTAAGAGAACGCCGCCGAACAAAAAGTTTATACAAATTTGTACAAGAGAACATAAAACAGCTGTGTGAAATGAATGATCCCACTGGGTTTCAACTCTGCTATTGCCTTTATATCTCCGAGCGTCTCATCACTTGATGACCTTGGTTGAAAGTGAAGCTGACTGATCGATGCCGTCTGAACATGATGTAGATACCAGATTCTGGATGCAAAGTGATCCAATGAGACATGGTATTACGCTTTATCCCTAACTTTTGCCTGGACCGCCCTTTCGGGTTTTCAGTCCACCGGGATACCCATTTTTGCCCGAGCCGCCTTTTCAGGTTTTCGACTTGCCGGGTGTACAAATTTTTTTTATTTCATCCCTTCATTTTGCCCGAACCCTTTTGGTTCGCCGGGAAGCCCTAATTTTTGCCTAGGCATGTCAGCCTAGCGGGTCTTTTTTATGCGTAGTATCTTTTTACTATGTCTGCATTGGCGGGGTGAGGAAGGTCGTCACCATCCATGTTGGTTAGAATCATGGCTCCTCCTGAGAACACATGTTTAACCACAAATGGTCCTTCATACGTAGGGGTCCATTTGCTCCTTGGATCACTCTGAGGAAGGATGATTCGCTTGATTACCAGATCCCCAACTTGATACTCTTGTGGTCTGACCTTTTTGTTAAATGCCCTGATCATCCGTTTCTGATACGTCTGACCATGACAAATAGCAGCGAGTCTCTTTTCGTCAATAAGGTTTAGCTGATCAAGTCGTGTCTGGATCCAATCATCTTCGTTCAGATTCACATCCTTCATTATCCGGAGAGGGTATCTGCACTTCGATCGGTAAGACTGCCTCCATACCATAAACCAAGGAGAAAGGAGTTGCCCCGGTTGACGTCCTGGCTGAGGTACGGTACCCATGTAGAGCGAACGGTAACATCTCGTGCCAATCTTTATAAGTCACTGTCATCTTCTGCACGATTTTCTTGATATTTTTATTGGCTGCTTCTACAGCCCCATTCATCTTCGGTCTGTAAGGAGAAGAGTTATGGTGCTGTATCTTGAACTGCTCGCAGAGCTCAGTGATCATCTTGTTATTGAGATTGGTACCGTTATCTGTAATGATCCTCTCTGGGACGCCGTATCGACAGATCAGATTATGCCGAATGAACCGTGCCACAACAGTCTTGGTTACCGTAGCATAGGATGCTGCTTCAACCCACTTCGTAAAGTAATCAATCGCTACCAGGATGAAGCGATGTCCGTTAGACGCTGTAGGTTTAATCTCACCGATCATGTCTATGCCCCACATTGCAAACGGCCAAGGCGCAGTTAGAACATTCAGAGGAACTGGAGGAACATGCACCTTGTCTGCATAAATCTGGCATTTGTAGCATGTCCGGGAGTGTTGATAGCAGTCAGCCTCCATGGTGGACCAGAAATACCCTGCCCGTAGGATCTTCTTTTCCATAGTGTGCCCACTGGAATGTGTACCAAAGGTCCCTTCATGTAACTCTTCCATGATCCTTTCTGCTTCAGTCTTATCCACACAACGCAGTAAGGTCGAATCATGGTTTCGCTTGTACAAAATGCCGTTACTAAGGAAGAACTTTGCTGCGAACCTTCTCAGAAACTTTTTATCATTAACAGATGCACCTTCAGGGTATTCCTGAGCTTCCAGATATCTCTTCACCTCATGGTACCAAGGCTTCTCAGTCACCAATTCAGTCTCGAGATCACAACAGTATGCCGGTTCGTCCAGTTTCCAGATGATGATCCGGGGAGCCTCATTGTCCCATTTGACCTTGAACATAGAAGACATCGTAGCTAACGCGTCCGCCAACTGATTCTCTTCTCTTGGAAAGTGTTCAAAGGTTATCTTCGTGAAGTGGGGGATCAAGTTCAACACACATTCTCTGTAAGGAATAAGATTCGGATGTTTCGTATCCCACTCTCCTTTGACCTGATTGATCACAAGAGTGGAATCTCCGAAGACACTCAGAAACTTGATCCTTAAGTCGATCGCAGCTTGAAGACCCATGATGCACGCCTCATACTCCGCCATGTTGTTGGTACAGTTGAAACACAGCCGGGCAGTGAGCGGAGTATGAGTGCCTTGAGGAGATATGATTACAGCGCCGATACCGTTACCCAAAGCATTGGAGGCTCCGTCAAAGTGCATAGACCATCGGGATCCTTCCTCAGGTCCTTCATCCGGTCCAGGTACTTCACAATCAGTTACTATCATGATACTCTCGTCCGGAAACTCGAAGTTCATTGACTGATAATCGTCGACTGCCTGATATGCCAAGTGGTCTGCCAATACACTTCCCTTGATGGCTTTCTGGGTTGTGTACTGAATGTCGTATTCTGTCAAGATCATTTGCCATCTTGCTATTCTCCCGGACAGAGCGGGCTTTTCAAATAGGTACTTTATGGGATCCATCTTTGAGATCAACAAGGTAGTGTGAGTCAGCATATACTGTCTCAGCCGGCGAGCAGCCCATACCAAAGCGCAGCAAGTTTTCTCAAGCAGTGAGTATCGGGTCTCACAGTCGGTAAACTTTTTGCTAAGGTAATAAATGGCATGCTCTTTCGGCCAGACTCGTCATGCTGCCCCAACACACACCCCATTGAGTTGTCAAGCACTGTCAGATATAGTATCAGAGGTCTCCCTTCAACTGGTGGCATAAGAATGGGTGGTTCTTGGAGATACTCTTTGATTTTGTCAAAAGCAGCCTGACATTCATCATTCCAACGTACTACCTGATCTTTCTTCAGCAGCTTGAAGATTGGCTCACAGGTAGCAGTTAGATGCGAGATGAATCGAGCAATGTAATTCAGGCGTCCTAAAAAGCCTCTGACCTCTTTCTCTGTCCTAGGAACTGGCATCTCTTGAATAGCTTTAACCTTGGCAGGGTCCACTTGAATACCCTTATCACTTACAACGAAGCCTAGCAACTTCCCAGATCTTACCTCG
Organism: Vicia faba; assembly: GCA_948472305.1. Classification (NCBI taxonomy): domain Eukaryota; kingdom Viridiplantae; phylum Streptophyta; class Magnoliopsida; order Fabales; family Fabaceae; genus Vicia; species Vicia faba. The sequence goes on along the minus strand of CATIWC010002506.1, from coordinate 71,526 downwards.
AAGGTGCACTTGTTCGGGTTCAACCTCAGCTTGTACAACTTCAGACGGTCAAACAATTTCTGCAGATGATCTAGGTGCTCTTCCTCAGTCTGGGACCTTGCGATCATGTCGTCAACATACACTTCTATCTCATGATGGATCATGTCATGAAATAAAGCAACCATGGCATGCTGGTAGGTTGCCCCAGCATTTTTCAGTCCAAAAGGCATGACCTTGTAGCAGAAGGTGCCCCACTGAGTAACAAATGTAGTCTTTTCCATGTCTTCAGGTGCCATCTTGATCTGATTATAACCTGAAAAGCCATCCATGAAAGAGAATACCTTGTGCTGAGCTGTATTGTCAACAAGGACATCAATGTGAGGTAGAGGGAAGTCATCTTTGGGGCTGGCCCTGTTCAGATCCCTATAGTCGACACACATTCTGACCTTTCCATCTTTCTTAGGTACCGGCACCACATTAGCAGCCCACTGAGGGTAAGAAGTCACTGCAAGGAACCCAGCATCAAACTGTTTCATAACCTCGACTTTGATCTTCTCAGACATCTCTGGACGCATCCGGCGGACCTTTTGCTTAACCGGAGGGCAGTCTTCCTTAGTAGGCAAGTGATGGACCACAATATCGGTATCCAACCCGGGCATGTCTTCGTAGGACCAGGCAAAGATATCCATATAATCATGTAGCATCTTAGTCAACCATTGCTTCACGCTGAGCTCTAGGTTGGCACCAATCTTTACCTCTTTCCTGTCTGCCTCAGTACCCAAGTTTATTATTTCCACTGGCTCTTCATGTGGTTGAATTGCCCTCTCTTCCTGAAGTAACAGTCTTGCAAGCTCGCCAGGCACTTCGCAATCATCTTCACCTTTGTCTTCGGCTAAGTTGATCGGATTTTCAAAGTCATAATTGGCAGTAGCAGAGTCGTTACCAGTGAGATCCAGAGTGGATTGAAACCTGTATGAGTGAGTGTGTGTAAATACAGCTGTTTTGAAATATGTATAAAGGAAGAAAAGACAGAAAAGGAGCATAAGATTTGAAATGCGAGAAAACGTCCAAGATTTTCATTTATGATATATGAAATGACAATTTATATGCCCTCACAAATGAAACCACGGTGCCTCGGGTAAGACACCGGGCTATAGAGTTTATTTATTGTTTATTACAAATAACAAAACAAAGAAGTTTATTACTGCGTAACAAAAGTAACAGGAGTATGGTCCTTGGCAATCCAATTGGTCAATCCGCCATCAGTCGTCGGATAGATCCAGCTATTGAACTCAGCTTCATCCACTTCATTATCCTCCCTGACAGCATTCACTCCTGGATTTGTAATGAGCACAGGAGGTCTTCTGGTCTTTGACTTCCGCATAGCTTTCTGTCCCTCTGCAGTAAAACCCAGTCCAAATTTGTCAATTTTCTGTGTAAAGTCAGGAAGCCTGCCCCAGTTAGTACATTCACCTTTCTGAACCACAGCCCGAGCATCCTTTAGAGAAGCCATCTTCAAAGGAACCTCCTCTTCGACCGCTGTTTCTGCTGTTGCTGAAATTGGAAGTACCTCTTCGAAATGCTGAAAGGGGGTTTCAATAAACTCCCCGTCCATCTCAATGTATCTGAAGGAATTCAAATGGCTCACCATATACTCCTCCTCTCCCTTGGACAGTGACGATCTTCCCTCTGACAGGGTATTTCAGCTTCTGGTGCAAGGTAGAGGTCACTGCCCCAGCTTTATGGATCCAAGGTCGACCCAGTAGACAAGAGTAAGATGGACGGATATCCATCACATAAAAGGTAGAGTCAAACACCTGAGAGCCCACACGAATAGGAATGTCGACCTCTCCATGAACCATCCTTTTTGAACCGTCAAAGGCTCTGACGATGATAATGTTGCTAGGTTTTAGTTCCAGGCCTTCACAATCCAAACGGTCTAAGGCTTTCTTGGGTAGCACATTTAAGGAAGAACCAGTATCCACCAATACGTGTGCCAGAGTAGTGCCCCTGCATTCAATAGAGACATGCAGGGCGTCATTGTGGTCTCTTCCCTTTGCAGTCAGGTCAGCATCCGAGAAACCCAAGCCATTGTCTGCTGTCAGATTTGCTACACAATCAGTGAACTGAACTGCGGATGTCTCCTGTGGTACATGGGCCGTCTTGAGAAATGAAATTAAGGCCTTAGCGTGGGCCTCAGAGCATAGCAATAAGGAGAGCATGGAGATCTTGGAGGGCGTATGCCCCAGCTGTTCCACAACATTAAAGTCACTCTTCTTTATTATTTTCAGGATTTCCTCCATCTCTTGTTGGGAGGCCTCAACATTTATAGGTATCGGTGCCTCCATCCGGGCAGGCTCATCTTCAATTCCTTTGCCCCGAGCATTGGATGACTCGGCAGCAGGGGAAACAACTTGGTCAGTAACAGGAACAGGTACACTTGTAGGTGTTATAAGGAGGGGTCTTCGAGTAGCGGGCGGTGCAATGTCAGGCGAGAAGAGCCTGCCACTGCGGGTAACCTTGGCTGGACAAGTGATATCGCAGATACTGGCGCCAGTGTCGAACTCTTGTTTGATTCCATTCACATACACATCTGCCCCATAGTGCCAGGGGACAGCCTTATCAGATACGTAGGGGAGAGGCCCCGGAACAGTAATAACCACAGGTGCAACAGTCATGATTTGAACAGGCTTCTTTGGGAGAGCCCTGATTGGATTATTATAGATTGTAACCACAGAAACCTCTTCTACCGGAACCAACTGAATATCAGACTTCTTAAACAGAATCTCCTTGCTATCCATTAGGCTTTGGACGCCTAACTTCAGCAAAGGACAACCGGATAGGGAAACAGCACAGAACAGGCAACCCTCACTGCAACCCGGAAATAAACCAGCCAGCAGTAAGTTCTTCTTGACAGTCATTAAGGGAGTGGCTAGATCATCCACAGAAACAGCGTACATCTCTTCATCAACAGCATTTACCCCATGCTGGGGCATAGGAGCAGTTACCACATTCGGCCTCTCAGGCGCTTCAAACTGTATCTCTTTTGCGTCGATAAGGTCTTGCACCTTATTCCTTAATGCCCAACAGTCATCAGTGGAATGCCCCGGTCTATCAGAATGGTAAGCATAGCGAGCATTTGGATTATATTTGGGGGAGGCAGTGTTCACAACTTTGGGGGTCTCTCTGACAGTCACTAAATTGGTGGACAGTAACTGTGGCAAGATCTGGGATAGGGTCATGCTCAAACGGGTGAATTCTCTTCTAGGTCTTTCAGCCCTTTGAGGATTGGTTGGCCGAGGAGCGGCAGCAGGCTTAGAAATCATTACCGCACTGACAGATTGGCGGTGCTCAGATTTCTCTTGTCTTCTAGAGCCATATACAGCAATGGCCTCCTTCTTGAAGGGTTTCTTCTCTGAACTTGACGATGCACCCTTCGGGATCTTACCAGACTTCAACCCAGCCTCAATTCTCTCTCTCCAGTCAGAATAAGATCAGTGAACCCAGCAGAAGAATTCCCAATAAGATGGTTGAAAAATGGCCCAGATAGGGTCCCCAAGAACATGTCTACCAACTCCCGATCAGTCAACGGAGGCTGCACCCTGCCAGCCAGATCCCTCCACTTCTGAGCGTACTCTTTAAAACCTTCACTTGAACCTAACGACATACCCTTGAGTTGGGTACGCGTAGGGACAAGGTCGGCATTATACTGATACTGCTTATAGAAAGCAGTAGCCAACTCCTCCCAGTTACGAACTTTGGTCCCGTCCAGCTGATAGAACCATTCGAGATGAGTCCCTGAAAGACTCTCCTGGAAGAAGTGGATCCACAAATTCTTGTCCACTGAGTACGGTTGAATCTTCCGCACATACGACCTGAGATGTAGCTTGGGACAAGACGCCCCGTCGTATTTGGTAAAAGATGGTGCTTTGAACTTACGAGGAATGATCACACCAGTAGACAAACCCAAATCTCCAAAATCCAGCCCAGGTACCTGTTGTATCTCCATAGCATTCAGTCTGTCCTCCAACTGCTTGTATCTGTCTTCTGCAGGAGGATACTGTTCCTCATCAAAATCAGTCTCGTTGTCGGAGACTACCGGACTAGGACCCTTTCCCTCTTGAGGAGCACCCTTGCCAATAGAGGAACCAGCCTCTTCATTCTGCAGAGTGTTGCCAAACCTTCGGCCCGAGTTGAACAGAACAGTTCTTCTCTTCTTCTTCTTTTCCTTCTTCAGGAGCAGAGCCTTCAGCTCTTCTTGGCCCTGAGCCAAACCCATGATTAGTTCCTGAAATTGTGCATTCTACGCCTGAAGAGCCTTGATAGACATCTCAGTTGATGATGAGTCAGGATTCATGATGCTGAAATAAACAGCGAAGAACGGTAAGCAACCTGAAAAGAGGAAAACCTGCTATGCACATGATGAATGGAATGCGTATGATTTATGTTTTCAAAGACAATCGGGAATCAACTTTGTAAACAAAAAGGAACACACTTCATTAGATTCAACTTTGAAACTTAAATTGTTCCACAGGTTGCCCTTAGGCGTTACATGAAAGGAAATACTGAAAAGGGAAGTAAAACTGTAAAAGAACACCCAGAGCTCCTTATTGATCCCATGGTCTCCTCTTCTCAGTACGGATGTAGTCATTCAGAGCTCGCTCGTTCTCCAACTGCTTCATCAGCTTTTGGATCTTCAATTCCTGCTCGTTGAACTTTTCCCGGTAAGAATCCCGCTCTTCTCGCAGTTGCGACCAAGACCTCTTTAATGTCTCATAATCAGTAGGTATCTGAGGAGGAAGGACAGTTGGAGGAACACCATCTTTGTCAGGACACTCAAGAATGACAGGTCTGACAGCTTCATACGGCATACCTAACTTCTGGGCACGGATGCGAACCCATTTGTAGTAGGCTTCCATAGGTAAAGAAGTCTTTGGCCCCAACTCTTGTGGGTCAGCTTTATGAACTTTGTCCCAAGCCTTGATGAACCTACGACGCAGCTCGTCACTATCCACCTGAAACTCAAAACTGATGTGAGGCACCAACATTTCATGAGGCCCTGCTCTTCTTGCTCTTCCAAACTGACGGAGTGCTAGACATGGATTGTAAGATATTCCTCCTTGGGTACCAATCAGAGGAACATTAGGATATTCCCCGCATCGATCAATAATAGCTATCTCATCCAAACCTCTACAAGTCCAAATGATGTCTTTGTCGGTGAGAGACATTAACCTATGAGCCCAACCTCTTCCTTCTTGGTTCTTCAGTACGAACTTAGGGAGGTGCGAAATAAACCACCTCACCAATAAAGGGATACAACACCATAGGGTTCCTCGTCTTCGGGTAGTACGAGCATGAAGTTGTTGCAAGATGTCACCCAAGAGAGTGGGCACGGGATTCTGAGACATAAAGATCCTTATGGCAGTGACATTGATGAAGTTGTCAGGATTAGGAAACAAGACTAACCCATAGATTAGGAGAGCCAAGATGTCTTCATATGCCTTAAAGTCCAGGTCATTCCAGAAACTGTTAGCTTTACCAATCAGAAACTTGGCCAAGAAACCCTTAACTCCGCTTCTAGTTACCCAGTTGTCCATTACCTCTTGATGTGTCAAGGGAAGAGCTGCAGCAACCTCCTCAAGCTTGAGGGTCTTTTCCTAACCAGTAAAGGGAGTCTGATCCAAGATAGGGATACCAAGTAAATCAGAGAACTCTTCCAGGGTAGGGACCAGCTGGAAGTCTTGAAAGGTGAAGCACTGGTACAGAGGGTCATAGAACTGGGTCAGAACACTCATCAACTGTTGATCCCGCTTTGCAGTGACTAAACTGAGAAGAGAACCATGCCTCTGAATGAAGGAAGTGGTATTTGGAATTCTGCTAACCAACTCTTCAAGCAACTCAGGTGAGTGAACAAAGTTGAACCGGATAGTATTCCTTCGCACAGGCATCATGATGTCCTACAAAACAGAGCAAAGGTGAAACCCTCTTGTCTTTGAAATGGTCAGTCCTTATGCAGGATGCATGCAATGCTCATGATGTTATGATGTTATGATAAAGCACACCACAAATAGATACAAAGGCAAACATGGTAAGGCACACAAGTCACACAAGGCAAGCCCCTAAAGTTTAGGCCAGCATGAGGTCTAGGTACTACCCTCTTTCAATTTGTTGGTTCATACTTGTCCTATCAAAGTAACCGGGTTCTTAGAGGATCCCAATATCATTGACTACCCTCAATCGGTCATAACTCCAGCATCGCAATCTTTTCTTGCGGCCAGAACCATCACGAGAGTTTAGCCTTAATGGGCGTAGCATACTGCTACTGTTCTAATGGCCAAGTTGTGTCATTTAAGGTTCTAAGGTTGTTGGTGCTTAATGACTCCTCAGAAGACCCATACTCTCCTCGTTGCAACACAAGGGATATCGGTACAGACCAAGGTGCCACACCAACGTAGCCACTGCTTCACCCGTGTCGGTCTATGCCGGACAGGTCCCTCACAGCTTATGCTACCTAAATAGGGTATCCCCAGATCCGGGTTAGGATCTATGTAACTCCCATGCAACCCACAAATTTAAAGTAGACAAGTCAATACAATTGAAAACACAGTTATGAACTAACCCTAAGGTACACCTCACTTTATAAGAATCCCCAGCAGAGTCTCCAGTTCTGTGATCGGTGGATCTGGAACTGACTGTTTAACGCTGGTTCGCAAAATGTCGCGGAAGCAAGAGTCGCCACCGTCTTTTATTTTCTCCAAATGGAAAGGACAAAAGCACAGAAAAATTCCTTATAGAGATTGCTCTCGGTTCGGGAGGTAGATTATAGAAAGGGAAGGTGTTAGCACCCTTTCTATCCATGGTTATCCATGGGCTCTTAGATACTTGCTCATTTGTGTTTTCAAAAATGGTTTGTTTGCTTTTCAATTGTGGGTTTTAAAAAGTTTCTCTGAAAATTCCAGTTCGACTCTTGTATCGGTCCTTAAGAGTGTTTGAAAAAATGCTTTCGAAAGCTTTTTGAAAAGGTGTCGGTGTGAAAAGTATTTTTGATTTGTTTTTGAAATTAGAGCAAGTATATAGAGTCGTCTACCTACCCTAAGGAATTCGTCTGTGTAAATGTCCTTTAAAGTAGTGCCATCCCACCATTGAGAGGTAGGTAGCACCACCGTTGGAGGTGTTCGGGTCAATTCGAGGTTCGGGACATGGTGATCACCAGAGCAATAGGAAGACACCTTAGAAGCTACCCTCATGCCAGGTTCCTGGATCATGAGGACTTACTAAGACATCCTCTACTCGACGATCACCTTTCGAGGCAAGGCAACAGTGAGGCGTACCCTAGGGGTGGTGTGTGATTTATGTGTCAGATTCGTTTATTTTGGTCTTGTCATGTCAAAGTGATCTATGCGTTTGTTTTTATTTTTTGTCATCCATTCTTGCATGCATTTGTTTAACAGTTAAAAATTGCGAGAAAATTAAAGTTCCTAAGCTATTACAAAGGCGCGGGTCCACATCGCCAAAATTTCCAGAACCCGATTTGACAGAAAGTAAAGAATTAAAGGTAAAATGCAAGAAATTAAGTTTACACGGCTTTGGGAGAGGTACATAAATATTAAAATAAAAAGGGAATAAATACGCGAATTGAATTAAAACTGGAAACGAGGGCGTTGGGCCCTTTTAACGAAATTAAATTAAATGATTAAATTAATGAAAATTAAAATGAAAGGAAATTATTTTTGGTATTTTTGTATTTTATGATTTTAATGAAATTGAATTAAATTGAGAAATTAACCCTAATTCTAATTTTTTATTTATTAAGAAAAAAATATTAAAGTTAAACCTAAATTAACCTAATTAATTACATGGTAATTTAATTACAAGAATAAATAATATTTAATTATTAATAATGGTGAAAAAAGAATAAAAGTAATTAAAATAATTAAACCTAATTTCTACAAATTTTTGAGTTAATTAAGAAAATGCTTGAATTAAACCTAATTTAATAGCTAAAATTAATGAACAATATTTATTTACAAAAAATATATTAATTAAATACAAATACTTATTTTTGTCTTTTTCTGATTTTATATTGTTTTTTTATATTTTTTATGAAAATATTAAATTAAAGGAATTAATAAATAAAAGAAACAATTGAATCAAAATAAAATAATAACGAAAAGAATATTGCAAACCTAATGGGGGTCTGTCCCCAAATGAGAGGTATGATCCAATATTTCAGGCCCATTAGCTTCTGGCCTGATTGACTTTTCTGCTAGCATGTATGGGCGTTGACTGAGGCACACCCTAGTCTCTGAATCCTGGCCCTTGATTGAGTGCAGTGGGACGCGTGGACGGCTTGATAACGTGGATGCATGATGGACGCTAGCATTGAAACTGTACACAAGCATTAATAACAAAATAATATGAAAGGGGTGGGGACCTGGGATCGAACCCAGGTCCTAGAGGTTACCCTTCCTTCGCTTGACCAGTGGAGCCACTTATGCGTGTTTGTACATGAAATAACACACAAATAATATAAAAGAAAATAAGGGTTAGTGGAATTTCCGCGCGAAAATTTGAATGGACCAACCAGTCTTAGCCACCTAGTCATCTTCTTCATCGTTTTGTTTATTTCCAGAAACATAAAAGAGTTAGCCGGGGTTTTGAACCCCCCCAAAATACGTGTTTTCTGATAATAGCGATTAGGCCGTCCGGCCACATAAATTAGGCGCGAGGGTTCTATTGTTTTCGTCCAAGCGTGCTGAATCCATTCATGGCATTATGATATTCTAATTTTACCATATTCAAAAACCCCTAATTCGAAAGCTGAAGAACCCTAATATCCTTCAATGGTGAAATCGCGTATGGGTGATAAAAATGCAATCAAACAACTGGGTTAGCTTCAGAATCAAACAAGAAACATAAATCAAACATTAAAAAGTATTGAAAACGTATGAATCATGATGCAAGCATATGGAAAAATTTATGTACAGGGCACGATGATTCTCACGTTTCTTGGTGTTAGAGCTTATGGTTTTGATCCAAATTCCTTCCTTGAAGCCTCAGCAAGCCAATGGAATAGTTATTTGATCTTGAAAAGCCCTAAAACCTAGTTTTCAGTTTCCAATTTTTGGCAAAAAAATTCAAGTTTGGTTCTTGAGTTTCTGCGCAGCTGGAAGGTCATGGGCACGAGGGTTTGCTTTGCACTTATGTATGGAAGGATTAGGGTTGAGAATTTGATCAAAAAATCCATGAATTGAAGGAATCAATATTTGATTTTTATGCCATAATTTTCCAAATCTTTTTCATGCTATTTTGGCTTCAATCATATCCAATCACCTTTGATTCTTTCCTAACCTGATTTGCACGAAATCTTGGAGATATTTTATGCACAAAAAGATTTAAAACATTAGGTTTAGTATTTTTCACCTATTTATTTTAATTAAATGAATTATTAATAATTAAAAATCTAAATAAATAAATAAAAATGATAAAAAACTTCCCTTTGGGCCAAATGGTCGTGCACATGCCTTGGATGATGAATTGTGGAAGCAAAAGAGGCCCATTAGCATTTTTAGGTCATTTGAATCAATGTTGACTTTTCAAAATATCCAAAACTTTCCCAACTTCCACAAGGCATAACTTGCTCAATTTTTAAGCTTTGCTCATGTTCTTGGACATTTTGGAAAGATCTTTGAGTCCTCTAACCAATGTCTTTGGTCCCATGTCATTTGAATTTACCAATCTCAAGTTATGGCCTTTGACTTAAAGTCCCTTTTTGTTCACTTTTGAAAATGACCTATAATGTTGAAATTGATAACTTTTTGTGAGAGCATTTCTTGGACTTGAAGTATGAAGAGGAGTTGTAGGAAATGTCATTCTCTTCAAAATGAGCTTTGGATGGAATTTTTCTGATAATCCATGTGAAAGTTATGCCCTGGTCAAGTTACAGTTGACTTTTTCAACTGTCCAAATATGGAAACTTATGCATCTTGATGATTTTTGAGCCAAGCTTTGAGAATCATGATCAAGCATTGATCAAATGATGTTTGTGGCTTCAAAATGAGATGTTGACCAAAAATTTGAACTTTTGACTATCAAATGACCATTTTGCCCCTGCAGTTGACTGTTGAGCAATTAGGGTTTTTGACTGTGCAATTTTGTGCTGTAAGTCTTGAAACTTGGCATGAGGATGCTTGACCATATTTGTAGGCATGTGGGACTTGATTGGAACCTTGGAAACTTCAATTTCTTTGTCAGAACTAAAACCCTAGTTTTTGACTGTTAGGAGGCCCTTGAACTATGCAACCCTTGGGGAGATTTTGAAGCTTGCTCTTTGCAAATTTGAAGAATATGGGAGGAGAAAATTTTGGGGTACAACACTCTCTTTTTGATATCTCCTCTATAAGTGGGTAGTTCATAGTTATCTATCGCTCGTTTTTAGCCATTTCTTTTTCCTCATTAGTTGAGTTGATGATACTTTATCTCCTCTTTGGGCTTTACCCCAGTAGAGTTGAATCTTCTTTTCTCGAGCAGAGTTGAGTTTTTCCTCTAATGGAGTTGAGTTTCTTTCCTCCAGTCGAGCTGGTAATCCTTTCTTAATGCTTACCTCCTTAATAGTTTTTTGCTTGCATTTTTAAGAGTTTCTGTTGTTGAAATTTTACTATACATTTGGTTTATTTAATCATGATGGAATTACCTGTTTATAGCCATCCCCAGAGTCTTGTTGTTCCCCAACGATTTATTTACCTGGTCGAACTCTCTTTTTGGTCCGTTGGTTTTATTTTCTACTTCCCTAGTGGTGTTCTGTGTCACCTTTGGAGTTGGTCGTTTGCATTCATAATCATAAGCATTGCATGGCATCTTAGGGCCAAAAATAGGGTTTGTTTTGTATTTAAGTATCTTCGATCGCGTCGAGACGAAGATTTTAACCTTCATATCTCTGGATAATAGACACTTAAGCAAGGGCAGTTGTTGTACCCCAAATTGTATTCCTAAGATCTCTCATCATCTCATATTATCAATACATCAAGATCATGCATTAGGGTTGGTTTTTCCTTGCTTATTCATCCTATCTTTAATTTTTCTCTTAAGGGATCACCAAGCACCTTGAATTGTGTATCTTGAACATGTTTTCTTTTAACTAAAATCAAGATATGTATATATGTTTCTTTGAATGTTCATATTTTAGGTGATGACACAACTACATCCATCTCACCATCTAACCTAGGGTTTTGAGGGATGGTCCTCAGTCAAATGGTTCTTCAATAGATTGTAAGAACTTAAGCTTCAAGGCTATGTATGATAACAAAGTTTTTGGTTCAAAGAGCTATCTAACTTTATTTAATTCTAGTTTTCCTCATGATTGGTGGTGGCATTCATCAAGAAGATTCATAGGTTCATGTGTTTATTTCCATGCCTTCTTTAACATGTTTCATTGAGACTTAAGCTCCACCTTTGAGTGTGCTTCAATATAACATAATTTCAAGGTCTAATGTGATTTATCCAACTTTATATTGCAAACAAAGTTCAAAATATTTAAGGTTGATTCAACAAGTTTGACCTAATTGAGCAATTGCTTGATTCAGTGATCACAAGTGCATAACTCTCTCAATTTTCAATATTTTTAGTTGTTTCCTTTTTCTATGGGTTCTTATCATCATAATCAACAACTTATCTTCACATAAAAATATCCATTTGTGTAAGAAAAATCATCAAAAGTTGAAAGGGGTTCCAAGTCATTTTGACTCTCTCTGAGCTAGGGTTTACTGACATCCAAAGACCATATCTTGCTCATTTTTTGAGATTTTTGATTGATTCCAATTCCATTATTATCTTTAAAGGGTCCTTAACAAGTTCCCCTCAAGGGTTTAAGGATAATTTTGAGTTGAAGATCACTAATGGTTGAAGAAGATTACAAGTCCTTTGAAAAGGTTATCAAATTATCTTCTGGCACTTTAAAGGGTCATAAATTGGTCAATTTTTAACTCCTTGAGCTCATTATTTTTCTACAATAATCTTTGGGATGTTTACTACAACTTTTTTTTTAATATGAAAAACATGAAAATGGTGGGAAAGTTGTTTAAGAATTGAAAAGATTATAGGTCTTTTGTAAATTTCCCCAAATTTGTTCATCATCTCCCAAAGACTATAACTCTTTCAATTTTTATGATTTTTGAGTGATCTCAATTCCACAATTCAATTCGAGAGATCTACTTCATTTGATTTTCAAGGATCAAGAGCTAATTTTGAATGGAAGGACATGTAATTTTGAAGAACATTATAGGTCATTTTGAAGCTCAACACTTTGATATATTTTTAAGTACAAAAATATGTGTGTCTTTCTTGATTTCAAATTTGAATAACTTTTTTCTCAAACATCCAAATGAAAACATTCAAAGCACATTATAAATATTGATTATTCGGCTTTCCAAAGAATCCAAGATTGCACCATAAAGGTCCCTGAGTTGCTTGCACCGTGGCTGCAAAGTCTGTACTTTGAAATTGAAGATTTCTCTAAAAGCCAGGATTTGATTTCCATAATGTGGCTTCTAAATACCATTTTTGGGCGTGTTTTCCACTCAAACGTGTTTAACAAAGTTGCAAAGGTTGGATTAAAGGTTGAAACACGAGAATTAGCTGAGTTTTGATGAGTTAGAAGTCACACTTTTGCCATGCTCAGGGTGCACACGATTTCATCTAATTCCTCATCATTCACCCTCCATCAGCATTGCATCACTTTCTCCTATAAATAGAGACCTCCTCTACTTTATTTTAAAAGCTTTAGAGAGCCAGAAAACCTTTGTCAAACTTCCTCCACACCTCTCAATTCTGCAACTTCGAATTTGATTTTAGAGCACTTGCAGTTCTAAATTTTTGAGCTCTTCACCTTCATTGAACATATATGAAGCTAACCACATAAAAAACAATCCAAATAATCCATTTAATTGAGCTATCCAAGTCTAGTTTTAGAGAAAAATTCTCTTACTTTGCTTAGGTTATTTTGATTTTCATGCTTTGTCTGTGATTGAGAATTCCTTTGTATACAGTTTTTACTCTGACCAATTTTCGTCAATGAAGACTTTTCTTGGTTCTTAATTCATCTGAAGCTTGGTATTCCTCTGAGGCTTAATATTTTTTGCTTGCTTGGTTTCAACCCAAAGGATAGGAATTCTACATTGACTTCTTATGTCAAGTGTTGGCTTCTTGTTGGTTAGATAGTTATTTTTCTTAGCTTTTACCTTATGCTCTAGGATAGTCCCTTCATCTCCTCCCATCTTCTTTAATGTCAAAAATATTCTCCCTCCTTTTCAAAACTCTTCTTGTTTTCTAACTTGAACCGTTTTCATAATAAACTTGGACATAGGTCTATGCATTTTCAAAAATCTTTTCTTAATAAAATATTAATCAATTTAATCATACTTTGACATATTTCTCAAGACTAAGAGTCATTAACCTCATTCAAACCATTTTGCCACTTTGGCTTTTTTACTTTTAAACTTTTCTAAAAATATTAGACTCTGGTTGATTCTTATAGTGATGCGAGCTACTATACTTCTATGATATGTAATGAAGAGAGCTATTTTCCACTTGGGTGTTGAGTGATGGATTTTAAATCCAAGTTATATCCTCCACCTTTAGATGACGTAAATCCTCATTTATCATAATTGTGGGTAGTAAGTATGTTTTCCACTCGGATATGATGAGGATGTCTCTTCTCTTAAAATTAACCAACACACATGTGTTTTAAAATTTTTAAGGTGAACTACGAGTATCCTGATCCCCTATTTCACAGAAGGTGGTACAAAGGCAATAATGGTTTGCAACCGCAACGGGTGCAAAATTGTAAAAAAAAATACTTCTTTTCTCATCTCCACCATATATTTTTGTATACACCTTTTATAGTCAAAATACACAAATTTTCAAAGAGGTTCATGCGGAGTAACATAGATGTTTTGGGTGCTAATACCTTCCCTTTGCATAACCAACCCCCATACCTAGATTCTCCCCCTCTTTTTGGGTTTATTCACTCTTTTCTCATTTCCTTTGGAAACAATAAAGCGTGGTGGCGATTTTTATTTGATATGTACAAGTTAAGTCAATCCAATGGCTTAGATTCAATATTTCTACCGCTACAATGGTTCTCTTCCTTCTATAACTAATTTTTTACTCGTTAAAGGATTAAAGTATAATCTATTATCTATGAGTAAATTAAGTGATAATGGTTATGATATAATATTTAATCAAGATTCATGTAAAGTTGTTAGTAAAAAAGATGGCTCTATCCATTTTAATGGAAAGAGAAGAAACAACACCTATAAGATCATACTTTTTGACCTTCAAGAGCAAAATGCAAAATGTCTCATGTCTATTAATGAAGAGCAATGGACATGGCAAAAACGATTAGGTCATGTTAGCTTGAGAAGAATCTCTCACCTGAACAAGCTTGATTTTGTCAGAGGTATGCCAAAACTGAAGTTTACTTCAGATGCTCTTTGTGAAGCATGCCAAAAAGGCAAGTTTTTGAAAACCTATTTCAAATAAAAAATTGTTGTTTCCACCTCTAGACCAATGGAACGTCTTCATATTGATTTGTTTGGGCCAATGAAAACGGCGTCAATCAATGGAAAGAAGTATGGATTAGTCATTGTAGACGACTACAACAGATGGACATGGGTGATGTTTCTCAGACACAAAGATGACTCACATTCTATATTCACTACCTTCTATGCTCAAGTTCAAAATGAGATGAATCTCAAAATTGTCAGGGTTAGAAGTGATCATGGTAGAGAATTTGAAAATAGATATTTTGAAAAAATCTTTGATGAAAATGGAATTTCCCAGGATTTCTCCTGTCCAAGAACTCCATAGAAAAATGGAGTTATTGAGAGGAATAATAGGACTTTATAAGAAATGACTAGGATCATGATCAATGAAACCAATATGTCAAAGTACTTTACGGCAGAGGGTGTAAATACAATGTGTTATGTCCAGAACAGAGTCTCTATTAGACCTATTCTTGGAAAGATTCCCTATGAACTGTGGAAGAACAAGAAACCCAATATTTCATATTTTCATCCAGTTGGATGCTCTTGTTTTATCCTGAACACTAAAGAAAATCTGAACAAGTTTGATTCAAAAGCTTAAAGTTGTATCATGTTAGGATATTCTAAATGCTCAAAAGGCTACATGGTATATAACAATGAAACTCTCATTTTTGAGGAATCAATTCATGTTAGATTTGATGATAAGCTTGACTTCGAAAATTCAAATCTAGTTAATTAGATTGTTGATATGGAAATCACCTATTCAAAATATGAAGGTAAAGAAACTACTATTGAAGTTCAAGAAGTAAAAGAATCAGAAAATGCTCAACCAAAAGGTTCAAACGCTCAGACTCCTCTGAAGAGGCTAAGATAAATTCCATCACATTCTAAGGAAATAATTTTAGGAGATAAGACAAAACCTTTCTGAACCAGATCTCATTTTAACCCTTCTGAAGAAATACTTCTAATTTTAGTATCAATGGTAGAACATGCCTCTACCAATAAATCTCTTCTTGGTCAATCCTGGAAGAGCTTCTGAAGACTTCTCAAACTTTGAGGTTTCGAAGAACAAGTTTTGAAGATTCTGAAGACAAGGTTCTGGTGAAAAAGTTCTGAAGATTCTGAAGACAAAGTTCTAAAGATTCTACGCTCTCAAGTTCTGAGCTTCTGAAGACCAAACTCTAAAGACTATGAAGATAAGGTTCTACTGAGAAAGGTTTGAAGACTCTGAAGACAAGGTTATGAAGACTCTCATTCTGGTTTTGATCCTTCTAAGCATGCTTTATCATCCCATATTTTGAAACCTTTGAAGATTAGAAGATAAGATCAAAAATCTTTTACATGAGTAAATAGTACATGGTACACGATCAAATATTCTTTCTCATAACAGCAGATGGCAAGTCTCTTTATTTAAGGAACATGTACTTCCCTAGAAATTATGTTAGCTCCTAGAGAAGATTCATGATTTGTTACTCCGATGAATGGTAGTTTCGTCATTATGGGAGATAATTCGTTGTTTAGATTTGTTACTCCGATGAATGGTAGTCTCGTTATTATGGGAGATAGTTCGTTGTTGAGATTTGTTACTCCGATGAATGGTAGTCTCGTCATTATGGGAGATAGTTCATTGTTGATATTTTTTACTCCGATGAATGGTAGTCTCGTCATTATGGGAGATAGCTCGTTGTTGAGATTTGTTACTCCGACGAATGGTATTCTCGTTATTATGGGAGATAGTTCGTTGTTGAGATTTGTTACTCCGATGAATGGTAGTCTCGTCATAATAGGAGATAGTTTGTTGTTGAGATTTATTACTCCGATGAATGGTAGTCTCGTCATTATGAGAGATAGTTCATTGTTGAGATTTGTTACTCCTATGAATGGTAGTCTTGTCATTATGGGAGATAGTTTGTTGTTGAGATTAGTTACTCCAATGAATGGTAGTCTCGTCATTATGGGAGATAGTTCGTTATTGAGATTTGTTACTTTGATGAATGATAGTCTCGTCATTATGGGAGATAGTTCATTGTTGAGATTTGGTACTCCGATGAATGGTAGTCTCGTCATTATGGGAGATAGTTCATTGTTGAGATTTGTTACTCCGATGAATGGTAGTCTCGTCATTATGGAAGATAGTTCGTTTTTGAGATTTGTTACTCTGATGAATGGTAGTCTCGTCATTATGGGAGATAGCTCATTTTTGAGATTTGTTACTCCGATGAATGGTAGTCTCGTAATTATGGTAGATAGTTCGTTGTTAAGATTTGTTACTCCGATGAATGGTATTCTCGTCATTATGGGAGATAGTTCATTGTTGAGATTTGTTACTCCGATGAATGGTAGTCTCGTCATTATGGGAGATAGTTTGTTGTTGAGTTTTGTTACTCTGATGAATTGTAGTCTCGTCATTATGGGAGACTATTTGTTGTTGAGATTTGTTACTCCGGTGAATGGTAGTCTCGTAATTATGGGAGATAATTCATCATTGAGATTCACATTACTTTGAAGAAGTCTGTTTTATTTCCATTCATGAGTACTGTTGATTGTCATTTGTAACTTATCCTAGTATTGATGTTTGTTGATGTTATCATACCACTTCTTTCCCCCTATGGGTCGACCTTACCTTTTTTGCTATCTTCGTAGTGAATGGATAGTTTGCCGTTATCTGTCGATCACTATTATCCTTTATTTTATCTCCTCAATGTTTGAGTTGATATTACTTTGTCTCCTCCTTGGGCTTTACCCCAATAGAGTCGAGTCTTCTGTTCACCAGTGATTTATTTTCCTTGTTTATTTTTCTTTTGATCTTGTATTTTATTTTCCCCCAGTGGTGTCCCGTGTCACCTTTTGGATCTGTTTACTTGCATGCACAATCATAAGCATTACATGGCCTCTTAGGGACAAAAATAGGGTTTGTTTTGTATTTAAGTATCTTTAATCGCGTCGACACGAAGATATTTAACCTTTGTATCTACGGATAGAAGACACTTAAATAAGGGCAGTTGTTGTACCCCAATTTTCCCCCCTAAGATTCCTCTATCATCTCATATCAAATCAATTACAACAAGATCACACTAGGGTTTGGTTCTTCTCCTTATCTTTAGGTTTGCTCATGAGGAATAACCAAGAACCTTGAAACATATATTTTATGTATTAATTAAATTTTAAATAACAAATGCAATGAATGTTTGCTCTAATTGATGATGCTATAGGTGAAAGCATAACATATTTCATCGGGTTGATTTATAAGTTCATGAGTTTATTTCCATCCATTCTACAATAAAGCTTGATTGAGATTCAAGATTTATCATTGAAGATACTTTGAATTTATATCATGAAAAGGTATACTATGATTCATCATGCCTCAATTTGTCAAAGAAAATCAAAAGATGCAAGAGTTGATTGAAGAAGTTTAACCTAATTGGACAAGTTCTTGATATCTTGATCACAAGTGCATAACTCTCTCAATTATCAATATTTGGAGGTGGTTTTGTTTCTATGGCTTATTATTATCATCCACAACAACTTCTATTCACATGGAAAAATTATTTTTTAAAGAAAGTTTGTGAAAACTGAAAGGGTTTCCCAAGGCATTTTGTTGCTCTAGGAGCTAGGGTTTTAAACTTCTAAGGGATATACCTTGCCCATGTTTTGAGATTTTTGAGTAATTCCAAATGAAGTATTCTCTTTAAAAGGTTATCAACTAATCACTTCAAAATTTTCAAGAAGATTATATGTGGAAGATGTCTAATGATAAAGAAAGACTACAAGTCCTCTAGATAGGCCATCAAATTCCGTTATGTGACTTCAAAAGATCATAAATTGGTCAATTTTTATCTCCTTGAGCCCATTATTTTTACACAATGATCTGAAGTATGTGAACTTCAACTCTTAATTTATGTGAAAAGCTTGAAAATGGATGGAAGATGCCTAAAGAATGCAAAATATTATAGGTCACCTCATGAATTTTCACCGACTTCATAAAGTCACAACTTTCTCAATTCTTGGAGTTTTTAAGTGGTTCAAATCTCACAATATCATTTAAGATATCTAATTCATGCAATATTTTTTGGTAAAAATCTAATTTTGAGTGGAAGGTCATGTTTGGATGCAAGACATTATAAGACTTTTTGAAGAAAAACTTAGAATTTTTCTAAGTACAAAAAGTCAGCATCTTTTTCCCAACTTCGACTCATCAAAACTTTTAGCTAAAGCATCTATTTGATCCCATTGTTTTCACATTGAAAATTTTGTAACCTTATCTTTCAAATGATTCAAAAATCATGCCCTAAGACCCCTTGAGCTATGAATGCCATTGATTCAAAGTTGGTACCTTGAAATTGACTTTTGCCTCCAAGTGAGAATTTGAAATCCATAATCCACCTTCTAATCATCAAATTTTTTTGTGTTTTTACTTCTAATCATGTTTAATGATCTTCTAGAAGGGATTAACACATTGAAATGCAAGCTTTGGTTGATTTTTGAGCAAAATAGAATGGTCTATGATGTTCACTGATGCTTGCTCTTAACTCAATGCATTTGTTACTTCTGATTTTCGATTTTGACATTTTTAAAGATATATGGTTTTTTCCAAATCGACTACGCTGTGCTTTATATAAATTTTTCGCGAGCATATGGTTGTGATCGTCTCAAGTAGACGCATCTAATGGTACCACTATGAACGCGTAAATTTACAGATTCAAGGATTTTGGATTTTCCCTACTTTCAAGAGGCTAAAGGTTGAAGACGACATACATGTCGTTCTTCAACTAATGACACTGAGCCAATTGTTTTATTTTCATTGGATGGATTTTCTTATGTTGTATGTGTGTGCTTTAGCTTAGATCCATGATGCTCCCTCACTTCAGATCCATTGGATTTGCCAGAGTGTATTAGTGAGAGAGATCCAACGCGCGTGGTTTTTCTGATTTACTTTATTTTACAAAATTATTTTTTATTTTCTTTTATCTTTAAAAAATCACAACTCTTTTATTTTTTATCAAAAAATTATAAAAAGATATAGAAAGATACTTTGAATTATTTTTAATTTTGTGAATATTTTTTCATATTTTCATTTTAATGTTTGATATTTTTAATAATTTTTGTTTTTTTTCTTCCTTATTTTGATTATTTTAAAAATACTTTTTGATGTTTTTAAATTCTGAAAATTTTTATAAAAATCATTATCATCATTTCTTAGTTTTCTGAGATTTTTCTAGAATTTTATTTTGACTTCTACTATTTTTGATCTTTTTTCCCATTTGTTTGAATGATTTTCATCCATTTAAAATACTTTTCTGTTTTAAAAAAAATACCAAAAATTTTATAAAAATATTTGAGATTACTTCTGATTTTTTCTATGGTCTTTTTAATTTTTCTTTGATATTTTGAACGCAATTTTCTATTCTACATTTTATTTTCATTTTAAAAAACAATTTAAAAATCATTTTTCTCTCCTTATTTCATTCATTAAATGCAATTTATTTTTTAATATATTCTGACTATGTGATTGTTGATCCAAAACTTCATTAACATCATTGGATCTTGGGTGTTGAATTTAATTCCACCAACATGGATGGATGATTTTAATGATAGTTTGATCAAATGTTTTGATTCAAATTTTCCCTTTCCCTCTTCATCTCATCCTCATCTTACTTGTATCACATGTTGTTAGAGAATGATCTACATATCATTTCTCTACATATATGGTACATAGATTGTTATTGACCGACCTCAAAATCGATGCGACTTGTATATAAGTCCACTTATGATTTCTTAACATAGGGATAAATTTCGTCCCAATTCTAGAAATGATCATTTGTGACCCAAACTCATGTTTTCAAGCCCAAACATGTTTTATTTGAAACCTTTGATCCAATAATCTTGAGAATCATTGTTAGGAGGTATTGGTCTTATCAATCCTCTAATAAATCTTCATAAGCTTTGGTCAAAGTGAATCACTTAAACATCGTTGATCATTTAATATTGCCTTGAGATTTTGAAATGAATGATATACTTGACAAAAAGCAAATGAAACTTGTTATTGAGAGGCTTTGATTTTATCAATCTTCTAATGAGTTTTCAAATGTAAGTTTCAAGATGTTCATTCAAGTAACTTCTAATTTTTAACTCATTAACATTTGACTTTTATTTTTATGGTTTTACTTTTTGCTTTTACTTTAAGCACCGTTTACCTTAACATTTACAATTCATGTTATTTTCTTCTTTTCTCACTTGAGCATTTATCTTTATGTCATTTTATTTTGCTCACTTGAGCTTTCATTTTCTTTTTGAAGATACTTAATAACCAACTTGAATAATAAAAAACTTTAATGTTACTTGGACTTTTTAGTTACTATCATTGGCATTTTGGAGTTATGGACTTCTTGGACATAGAAGTATAGACCTTGACCTTCCTTGAGACCTTGTGACTTTAATTGCAATCTTGTCTGGATTTCTTAGGGTTTACCCCAAGACATTGGGTTGTTTGTTTTCTTTGTGTGCAGGTTATTCTGATTATGCGCTTTGTTTGTGATTGAAAGTTCACCTGTATACAACCATTACTCTGCCTAATTTTTGTGAATACTTAATGCATTTGAAGTTTAGTTTTCTTAAGAGGTTTATTATCTTTTCTTGTTTGGTTTCAAATCTAAAGGATGGGAATTCTACATTGACTCATTGTGTCAAGTGTTGGCTTCTTGTTGGTTAGACAGTTCTTTTCTCTAGCTTTTACCTTATTCTTTAGGATAGTCCCTTCACCAACTCCCATTTTATTTAATTTCAAAAATCTTCTCCCTCCTTTTCAAAATGATTCTTGTTTTCTTAACTTGAGTCTCTTTCACAATAAACTTGGACTTAGGTCTATGCAATTTCAAAATATTTTCTTAATCAAATTTTAACCAACCTAATCATACTTTGACATTTTTGTGAGAAGACTAAAAGTTAATCAATCTCATTCAAATCATTTTTCCACTTCGGCTTTTTACCTTAAAACTTTTTCTCAAAAAGATTAGACTCTTCTCAAATCCTTGTAGTGATGTGAACTACTATACTTCTTCGATATATAGTGAAGTAAGATATTTTCCACTTGGGTGTTGAGTGAGGCTTTGTTGATTTTAAAATCCAAGCCATATCCTCCACTTTGAGATGATACAAATTCTCCTTTCTCATAATCGTGGGTAGTAAGTATGTTTCCACTCGAATAAGATGGTTGTATCTCATCTCTTAAAATTAACCAACACACTTGTGTTTTAAAATTTTTAAAGGTGAACTACGAGTACCCTGATCCCCTATTTCACGGAAGGTGGTACGTAGGAACTAAAGGTTTGCGACCGCGGAGGGTGCAAAAATTATAAAAAAATACTTTTTTTCTCATCCCCACAATCTATTTTTTGTATACAACATTTATAGACAAAATACACAAATTTTCAAAGAGGTTCCTGCAGAGTACCGTAGATGTTTAGGGTGCTAATACACTCCCTTTGCATAACCAACCGCCGAACTTAGATTCTCTCCCCCTCTTTTTGAGTTATTTTCTCTTTTCCCATTCCTCTAGAAATAATAAAGAGCGATGGCGATTTTTATTTGATTCGTGCGAGTTAAATCAACCCAATGGCTTAGTCTCAATATTTCTATCGCTACAATGATAATGATTCAAAAGATTCTTCTTTGTTGCAGAGTCATGATCTTTCAGATATTTGAACATTGTCTTTAGATATACAAGAAATAACTTATCTGATGAACAACTTCTTTGAGTGAAAGCTCTACTGATCTACCTTATCTTGACCTTGTCTTGATACCTTGATAATCAGCTTTTCTGAGTTGCATATCTGATGTCTGATTTCTGAAGCAACAACTTATATCAGTACATCTGATTTTAATGTTGAATTCCTTCTTTCTGATATTTAGAAATCTAATCTTTGGATTGAGCTGAAAGCAACAACTTATGTAAACTATATCTTGATTTCTGATCATGATCTCTTAATCTTTAGATTGATTCCCTTTCTGATGAACATTCAACATTCCATAGAACTATTGATGTTTCTGCAGAAATGGTCACAATATTTCTTCTGTTGAGTATAATACTCTTCCTGATGATATTTATCTTCTTACGAATATTACTTATGTTGAGTATATTGGCTTGAGAAGTTATCTTCCTTCGATCTTATCTTCTGATGGACTTTGAGATATTTATTAGATATGAGTCCACAAGATCTTTCCTTCTTTCATCCTTTCTTTTACTGGAATACTTTTGATGTTGAATGAAGGTGTGTATTCAATGAACTATCTAAGTCTTCAGAATCTTGACTTTGTCTTCAAAAATCTGAGCAGCAACTCTTTTGACGAACAAATCTTGACTTCTGATCTGGGAGTAGAATCTTTCGCTTTATGTGTTCAGAATCTTGACTCTGTCTTTAGAATCCAAGCATCAGCTCTTCTAATGAATGAATCTTGACTTCTGATCTTCTGCATTGGAAACTTGTTTCTTGTGCAGTCTTGATTTCTGATCTTGAAGCAATATCTTATCACAAACTCTTTCTTCTTGGAAACTCATTGAGATTCTTTTCTTGTCGAACATTCAACATTGCATAGAACTACTGATGTTACATTAGAAACAAAACTCAATGGTTCTTCTCTTGAGTGATAAAGTGATTATAATGATATCTTGATTAAGACTGACCAGAAGTAAAATTGTTCTTCATAAAGTATATGCTTGTTATCATCAAAACTCGGAGATTAAACACAAATCCAAATCTTGTCCTTACAATCACTACCAAGTTTGAGAACCCAAAAATGAAAGAAGATAAAACAATTGCTCTTATTTGTTATTTAGCCAACTCCTTCTTTTCTCTTCGAGAAAAAATGTCTAAAGAAAATATAGCGAAAAAGATTTTCAGATCTATTCCAAAGAATTTTGATATTAAAGTTACAACAATATAAAAATATCATGATATTGGCACCATTAAGGTGGAGGAAATTATTGGTTCATTGTTAACATTTGAAATGGCTATCATTGGCAAAACATTAAAGAAAAACAAAGGTGTTGCATTCAAAGATGATGTTGAAAATAATAAGGAGCGTGTAAAAGAAGATACAAATGATGACTTGTCTAAATCTATTGCTTTAGTTGCAAAAAGGTTTGGAAAGGTTTTGAGAAGACTTGGTAAAAGGTCAAAGAACAATGTATGACAAATGTCAAAGACAAACTTTTTAACAACTAACAAGGTTTCAATATCTAGCTCAAATTCATAGAATGAGACAAACCAAATTTCCTAGTTTAAAACTTATCGCTTAATCACTACCCAGTGTAACTTCTACCAAGGAACCTCCTAGATATGAGAAATCTCCATATCACTTCCAATCACTGCAGTGATATCTACAACCACAATCCAAATGACTAGAAATTACAGCCATAATCCTAGTGACTAGAAATTACAATCACCATCCCTGTGAGTAGAATTAACAATCCCAATCTCAGGGAATGTCTCAAGAAACCAAAAATAAGACTACACTTCAATTACAATAATACTTAGTTAAGACTCTTAACTAAGAAAATTACTTGGTCTGCTTAAAAGCTTCAACCACGAACAATACTCAACTCTTTGCTTAACAGCTTAGCGGAGAACAATACTCAACTGATTACCTAAAGGTTTCAGAGTGAGAACACTATGTCTACCTTAATGTATCAAAAGATTCAAAGGGTGACTTACACCATAAAGAACACGAGAGACTCTCAAACCTACACCCTTAATTTTACAATTTGTTAAGAGCTATTTTGTTGTAGGTCTTGGTCATACTTTTATAAGCTTCAACTCTTCGCAGACTTCAAATTATCTGCCCATTTACTCATTGATCCACAAGATGATTGCTGCAGAAAATGTCTCCTTAAATCTTTGAATAAAATATCAAATTTCCTAATTTGTCTCAACAACTAATTTATAAATTTTCTTACAAATTGAGATCAAATAAATTGTTCCATATTGAATATTCTTGTACTTCTAGAAAACCTGAGATATATCCAAAAGGAATCTCAAAAAAATCAAATCAAATCTTGTCAAGAAATACTTCCTCCGTCCCAAAATGAGTGACCTATTTGGAATAAAATATTGTCCCAAAATGAACGATCCATTTCAATTTCCAAAACACTTTTCCAATTCTACCCTCTAATCAATTAAACTTTCAACATTTCCAATACATGATTAAGGGTACTAGAGTAAAAACAATATTCTCTCTCTTACTTTTTTACACGTTTCTTAATATGTGTGAAATGATGGGTTTGGTCACTCATTATAGGACGGAGGGAGTGCCAAACAACAACACCTTCTGGTTGAAATTCACATAACAACAGACATGTTATGAGAAACCATGGTTTACCAACATTTTACCAATTATAAATCCATGGTATTAACAATCTCTCCCTTTGGCAAATTTTGGCTAAAACTATGTTAGCCCAAAAATCCCGGAGAGATGAATAAAACTACAAATAGGGAAAAACTTTAGACAACTTAATTATCCCAAATTTATTTCTCCCTCTGTCACCAGAAACCCAACTAGAAAAATCAACGGACCACAACTAAGGAAAACCCAAACGACCTGCATGAGCTATCCAAGTTCACACATTTGAGATTCATTCCCTTACAATAATACACATGATTTATCCAGTATCACACATAAACACAATTATAAAACATCTGATTTGATATCCCTGCACATCAGAACACATAGTATGATCAGCAGAAGCACACATAAGGAGCAGCATGAAACATTATGCTCCCCCTAAAATGTTGCATCCAAGAGGCAACCAAACTAACTACTCTGCCTTAGTAGTAGCACATCCTATCACAATGTAACTCAACACGTCAAGACATATTATATAACATCAGGATACACACACTAAACTCAACACTTTACTCCCCCTTTTTAGCCAAAATATTGAAAATAAATAAATAGAGTAAATGTAAACATACAATTGAAACCCACAATGAAAACAAATTGGAAACACAAAAGGGGCAACATGTTGAAAACGATAACTAAACAGACTACTTAACACAAGGACTCAAACATGTCATCATTACTACCCACAATTGTAAGAAAGACATTTTGAACACTTTTTCTCCCCCTGCAAATGACCTTCTGCACTCCTTGCTTTTGTTAAAGGTTATATAAGATAGAACATTTAACTCACATGAAATGGACACACTAGTATCTAAAAAAATCTTTGAACTTAGCCTACTATGAAACAAAATTCTTAACCTCCTTAGCTTCCAGTAAATAAAGCTTTATAGCATAAGCCTTATGCCACAATTTGTTTCTCTTGAAACTTAGCTTATAATGACCGATTCTTAAATAGAGAGATATGTTACCTTGTTTGTAATGAAGATTTAGTCAATGTGAGTGTTTTCGAAACAAGTGTAGTTACTTTTACCAATAGTCCACCTCTAACCACATGAGAGAGACATTCTATTTTTCTTCTACTCTTCCCAAGCGTTGACTACACAGTCTAGGCTAACCATAAACATAACTGACTAGAAAATAAAGTTTATACGCCTCATATGTTGTTATTGACTCAATAGAGAGCAAGCTAAGGACTAACTAAGCCCGTCTCATAATATTTTCCAAGTGATCCCAATCTAAGGAGAATACTTTTGCTTGCAGCAAGATCACTGACCGAACTAAGACAAGTATTAATGAACTTTGTCAAGTCACACTTGAAAACTTGATTACATAGATTGTAACTAACATCCCATAGTACATTGTCATAACATCTTCTTTGACATTGCATGCTTAACATTAAAGAGCAACAATTTCCTTCAGAATTATACTTATCCTTAGTAAAGACTAGGATACAAATGAAACTTGGATGATTCAGGAGAGAAGATTTCTTCATAAGGATATACGTCCTCTATTAATACTAACTTCATCAGATTTGTCTTTGTAAATTTATAAGGTGCCAAGCTTTACTCCAACATACACGTATCATGGTCTCCGTATATTTTGAATACAAGATAGCATCATATTTGAATACAGTGGAGATTACTTTACAAACCAAATTCCTTATTATCCATTCCTCTATATATAACTTTTGAACTCTCGCTGACTTGAGAAATATCTGATTCAGTGCATGCAACTATTCAGAGTCTTCATCTAAAGAATATGTTTCCTAAGATGATGTTCCAATATTTGGTTCAACACCCTTTCTTCCTTAATGACAACAATATCTCTATAAATTTTACTAACAACAAAGAAGGCCAGTTTACAACTTATCACTTAATAACTACCCGGTTAAACTTATACCTACGAACCTCCTAGATATGAGAAATCTCCATCTCACTTCCAATCTCCGTAGTGATATCTACAACAACAATCCCAGTGACTAGAAACTACAACCATAATCCCAGTGACTAGAAACTACAGTCACAACCCGTGTGACTAGAATCAACAGTCCCAATGCCAGGTAATATCTCAAGAAACCAAAAAGAAGATTACACTTCAATTACAATAATACTTAGTTAAGACTCTTAACTAATAATAATACTTGGTCTACTTAAAAGCTTCAACCACGAAAAATACCTAACTCTTTTCTTAACATCGTAGGGGAGAACAATACTCAAATCATTACCTAAAGATTCCTGAATGAGAACACTATGTCTACCTCAATGTGTCAAAAGATACCAAGGGTGACTTACGCCACAAAGAACACGAGAGACTCTCAAACCTAAACCCTTATTTTTACAATCTGTTAAGATTTATTTTTCCCTAGGTCTTGGTCTTAACTTTATTAGCATCAGTTGTTCATGGGCTTCGAATTCCCTGCCCAATTACTTCTTGATCCAGAAGCTGATTGCTGCAGAAAATGTCTCCTTAAATCTTGTAACAAAATATCAAGTTTCCTAATTTGTCTCAACAACCAAGTTTAGAAACTTTCATAGATATTGAGATCAAACCATTTGTTCCAGATTGAATATTCTTGACCTGTGAAAATAACTAAGATATTTCCAAAAGGAAACTCAAAAAAATCAAATCAAATATTATCAAGAAATACCAAACAACAACACCTGATGTACCAGACCAATATGTCATGACATTGTCTTCGACATCTGGTTGAAAATCACATAACAACAGACCTATTATGACAAACCATGTTTTACCAAAATTTAGTCAATCATAAAACTATGATATTAACCAAATACCAAGGAATCCAGTGTCATGTGTGTGAAGGTTTTGGACATATTAAGGTGGAATGTGTCAATTTCATTTAGAAGAAGAAGAAGGGATACACTGCTACACTATTAGATAAACAATTTGAAGATGATAGTGATGAAGAAAAGGCCACTAACATGGTTGCATTCACCACATGTATTGTATACAAACAAAATTACCAAAACGAAGGTGAATCTAGTGATGAATAAATCTCAGATGAAGATATAACTAAAGCTTACAAACAAATGTATGTAAAAATAGAAAGAATAATGAATGTTTGGAGAAAAAAAAAGGAAAAAAAATTCCAGCTTCAAGAGAACACTATTCTTATCATAACCATCTCAAAACTGAAGGAAGACGTTAGTATCCTTAATTCTAAGCTTGAAAGTACGACCAAATCAATTTGCATGTTAAATTGTGGGTATGATACTCTTGATGAAATCCCTGGGGTAGGAAATATGGATAGAGACATGAAAGGAACTATTTTTTATTACAGCTCCATGAATGTAGAAAATAAGTTCGTTAATCCTGAGCATAAGTGAGTTCCTGATGACAGACTACATGTCATAACATTATGCTCGATATTATTACTAACACAAAAGTATCTACAAAAGACCATCTTGGAGATGCCACTATTGTGGCCAAAAAGATCATATCTGGTCTTTTTGCTACAAACTATTTGGTAGACGTTACTAACATTACCAACTAAGTCCCATAAAATATACATCAAGAATTGGTATTTTGATAGTGGTTGCTCAAGACACGTGGCAGGAGAGAAGAACTATTTGAGAGTTCTCTGAATGATTTTTCATGCATGTTCTATTTTCATGATTTTTCTCTTCATAAGGGATTTCTCATGAGTTCTCTGCACCAATTACCCCATAAAATATGGAGTGGTTGAATGCAAAAATAGAACATTGCAAGGAATGGCTAGAGACATGTTTCAGATCCTTGTATATCCTAACTCAAATATGATACATTCATGCTCTTGGATGTTTTGGAAAGCTTGAAACACCCTCTATAACTTTCATATTGGCCATTTTGACAAAATCATCTTAGAACCATGTGAAAAAAATGCCAAGAAGTTGGGATAAAATCCTGAACAAAATCTGTTGAAAATTTCTCTAAGTGTTAAATGAAAATGTCATGACTTCATGAACTTATAACTCAAAATCCAAGCACTTATATGAGAAGTTATGTAAAGAAATGTTGTAGATATCATGGAGATCTACAACTTTAATGTTGAAAGTTTCCCTTGAACTGTCTTGCATCTTGGTGAAAGAATGGCATGAAGTGATGGAATTATCATGTATAAAAAACACCTAGAAAATTTCTAAGTCTTGGAAATCTTGACTTTTCAGGTTGACTTTTGACTTTCTCAACTTTTTAATGATCAAGCTTGATATTCTTGAATGTCTTGGTGAAATTTAATCTTTGGGTTGTAATTGACCATTTTGCCCTTGTGCCAATTTCAAGCATAAATTGATGTATCAGTGCTGCAAACTTGACGTCGTAAAAGATCTTGTGAGAAAATCCTTGATAAATGAGAGGGAAAATTTTGGGATACAACAGCTTCCCCTGTTCAATCTTCTTAAACATGAAGAGTTAGATTGGCGAGTTCTATCATTCGTGACTCGAAGGTGGAAGATGATTGGACACTAGAGTGCCCATAAATTTGCACTTGGCGATGCGATGATAGGAGGAATGGGCTTAAAGATGCCATTTAGAGAGGTGATAGAATCTTGTTGGAGATGGGCTTAAAGATTCCATTCGAAGGTGATTGTATCCGGACTCGGCAGGATGATGAAGGAATCTTGGATGATTACTACCTCAGCAGGATGATGAAGGAATCTTGGACGACTACAACCTTAGTAGGATGATGAAGGAATCTTTGATGACTACAACCTCAGCAGGGTGATGAAGGAACCTTTGATGACTACAACCTCAGCAGGGTGATAACGGAATCTTGGATGACTACAACCTCAGCAGGGTGATGAAGGAATCTTGGATGACTACAACCTCAGCAGGGCGATGAAGGAATCTTGGATGACTATAACCTCAACAGGGCGATGAAGGAATCTTAGATGACTACAACCTCAGCAGGGCGATGAAGGAATCTTGGATGACTACAACCTCAACAGGGCGATGAAGGAATCTTGGATGACTACAACCTCAGCAGGATGATGAAGGAATCTTGGATGACTACAACCTCAGTAGGGTGATGAAGGAATCTTTGATGACTACAACCTCAGCAGGGTGATGAAGGAATCTTGGATGACTACAACCTCAGCAGGGCGATGAAGGAATCTTGGATGACTACAACCTCAGCAGGGCGATGAATGAATCTTTGATGACTACAACCTCAGCAGGGCGATGAAGGAATCTTGGATGACTACAACCTCAGCAGGGCGATAAAGCAATCTTGGATGACTACAACCTCAGCAGGGCGATGAAGGAATCTTGGATGACTACAACCTCAGCAGGGCGATGAAGGAATCTTGGATGATTACAACCTCAGCAGGGCGATGAAGGAATCTTTGATGACTACAACCTCAGCAGGGCGATGAAGGAATCTTGGATGACTACAACCTCAGCAGGGCGATGAAGGAATCTTGGATGACTACAACCTCAGCAGGGCGATAAAGCAATCTTGGATGACTACAACCTCAGCAGGGCGATGAAGGAATCTTGGATGACTACAACCTCAGCAGGGCGATGAAGGAATCTTGGATGACTACAACCTCAGCAGGATGATGAAGGAATCTTGGATGACTACAACCTCAGCAGGGTGATGAAGGAATCTTGGATGACTACAACCTCAGCAGGGTGATGAAGGAATCTTAGATGACTACAACCTCAGCAGGACGATGAAGGAATCTTGGATGACTACAACCTCAACAGGACGATGAAGGAATCTTGGATGACTACAACCTCAGCAGGATGATGAAGGAATCTTGGATGACTACAACCTCAGTAGGGTGATGAAGGAATCTTGGATGACTACAACCTCAGCAGGACGATGAAGGAATCTTGGATGACTACAACCTCAGCAGGATGATGAAGGAATCTTGGATGACTACAACCTAAGCAGGATGATGAAGGAATCTTGGATGACTACAACCTCAGCAGGATGATGAAGGAATCTTTGACAACTGCTACTCCAAAAGGTAATGATAATCTTTACCTGTCGATCGATCTTTCCTGAAAAGGTAAAGAGTTAGTTATATGCAATGTCATGATGTATGCATTGCGTAATGATGTTCTCAAAATAAATGAGATTTATGTTATATGTATTTTGTATGCCTATGCTATGAATGTTGTTGAAATGTAATTTTGTCTTGGAGAATAAATCCTTGACAAGTGTTGGGGAGTTATTAAATCCCGGATTGTTGTTGAAGAGTAGGTATGTCTTCAAACTTTGTTTATAATGTTTCCACTGAGGATCCCTGTTTTCTTGAGGAGAACTTCGCTGGGGGAAATTGAAAACTCTGTGGAGAGTGTTGATTCCTGCTTGGGGAAAAGTTCAGGAGTCTCGGTTGTCCGTTGCTCTACTGGGGAGTCGAAGTTGAGCTAATGTCTGGTTGGGTCCAGGCTTCACAATAACTTGCTGGGGATTTTAGAGTAGTCTACTGGGGAAGAGGAGTTGTGGTCCTTTGGTCTGTAGCAGTCGGAGAGGAAAACTCGAGCTGGAGAATCCTGCCGTTTGTTGGGGAAATAAACCCTGTTGCTCAGTCTATTGGAGTGGCAGTGACTTTACTGGAGAAAAATCCTCGAGGACTCTTGAGGTCAACTTAGCTGGGAAGTGGTTATCATAGATTGAAACTTTGGCCGGGAGTCATCCTATGAGAAGGATTTTGGGGAGATTTGTCACTGCCCCTAGCAGCAAGTGTTTGTGGCACTGCCAGGAAAGGTTTGACTGTACGTAACCCTTTGATGAGATTGACGTTCAATGCCCTAAGTGATGGAGATGGAGACTTGCCCCTGGTTACTCTGCACTTCTTGAGAGATTTTCTTGGAATCTTGACTGGACTGCCCCAGGTGTGTTAGATAGTGACATGTCATGCCCCCTTGTTGATAGGAGATTCGTCAATGGAAGTGTTATCCCACTTGAATTGATTTTGTTCACTGAGAGAGCTTTCGTTCACTGGACATTCATTGTGTGAATTTCTCCGCTGTCAAACAATTATCCATATGCAAACAGTGATATTCAAGTAATGCAAAGTTTATGCTTGTCTTGAAGTTTTGAAAATGCGTTTTAGTGAGTAAAGAAATTTTGTAAGAAAAAATTCAAACTCAAGATTTAGAGTAAAGCCTTACAGGAGTCAGGATACCTTTTGTAACAGTATGCTTTCGAACTAACCCATGCTTCAATTAGGACTTTTGAAGGGTTGTAACGTGGCTTGGTTCACGGTTTAAGAAACAAAGGATAAAGGCTCAAAGTGTATTTGTACCCACCCGTTCTTCATGATGTTCTTCAATCCTAAGTGTGATCGGTGGAAATAGAACTGACTATTTTTTAGCTGGTTTCACGAAATGTCGCGGTAAGCAAGAGTCGCCACCGTCTTTTATGTTCTCCAACATGGAAAGGATAAAAGCACAGCAAAATTCCTTCTTTGAGAATATTTCTCGGTTCGGGAGGCAGATTTATAGAAAGGGAAGGTGTTAGCACCCTTTCTATCCGTGGTTATCCACGGGCTCTTAGGTACTTGCTCTTATGTTTTCAAAAATGGTTTGCTTTTCTAGTGTATGTGGGTTTTGAAAAAGTTTCGTTTGAAAAATTTCTAGGTAACTCTTGTATCTGTCCTCAAGAGTGTATGAAATATTCGTTTGAAAAACTTTTTGAAAGTGTAGGTGTGAAAAAGATGTTTTTGTTTGTTTGAGAGAGCAAGTACCCAGGAGAAATCTACCTACTCTAAGGAATTAAGCTGTGTAAGAGTCCTTTAGACAGTACTATCCCACTATTGAGAAGTAGGTAGCACCGTCGTTGGAGTTATTCGGGTCAATTCGATTATTAGGGACATGTGGTCACTAAAGCAACGTTATGACGTTTTAGTGGTAATCCTAATGTCTTAAATAATTTTTATTGAGGCGGTCATTTCGAGGCAACTTATGATCTTGGGACAAAGGACGACCTCTAAAACATCCTATACTTAATGACCACGTTCGAGGCAACCAAATGAGGTGTACCCTAAGAGTGGCATGTGCAAGTGTGTCAATTTTCAGTTATTTTACTCTTGCATGTCATGGTGAGCTATTGTTGATTTTTAAGTTTAAGAGTTAATCTTGTCATGCAATCCTAGTTAGCATACATCTAAGCAGTTTAATATATGTACAGGAATTTAAAGTGCGGGAATTGTAAACCCTATGCTATTACAAGGCTTTCGGGGAGGGGGATTATTTACATGTCCAAAAATATTGGGGGAAATAAAAACAGTAAAGTAAAAGAAGGTCTTAGTTTAAGCTATTACATCCCAGTAAAATAAACGCGCGTGAATCTAAAAAAAAATCCTAAGAATAAGAACTCTTTTTGTTGTTTTTGATTAAGAAGATATTTGAATTAAATACTCCTAAGCCTAATTTATTTTAAATTGATAAAATGAAGTTAAAATAATTAATTAATTTATTTACAAAATTAATTTGAATAAAAAACTAACATAATGTTTTTTTTTTGTGATTTTTTTTATTTTTAATGTTAATTAAAAGATAAAAAGAAGTCTATGAGAATAAAAACAAAAAAAAATAAAGTGCAGGAGGGATCCTTCGATCCAAGGAAAAAAGGAGTTTCGACCCAGGTCCTTTCGATTGGGCCAGACAGTAAGGCGTGAGTAGCCTTCGATCCAGGGAAGAGGATTGACCTTCGATCATGGAGGTCATGGCTTTCGATCCAGGGATGAGATGCCTCTTTCGATCCAGCACGCTAATGGGTTCGATCCAGAGAAGGGCTCGCCTTCGATCTGGGATGTTATACCTGCAAAAGTATGTGAGCGAAACAAAAATGCAGGGCCTGGGTATTGAATCCCAGGCCCTTCGATCCTGCACTTGTTGGGGTCTCTTCAGGCTAAATCTGCAGCAAATGTCAGCACACGAGAAATGTGACCTGGGTGCCAAACCCAGGCCTTTCGATCCTGTCTAAGATGGCAAGTCAAAGGTAACAACAAGTAATAATGCGTTTATGCAAATGTAAGGTTGGACAATTTACCCTTTCTTACCTGCAGATTGACTCTTCGATTTGGGCACTGGTTGGATGGGAGCACTTTCAATCTGGGATTTCTGGGCGCAGGCACTTTCGATCTGGGCACTTCTGGGTGCAGGCACTTCTGATCTGGGCACTTCCTGGATGTAGGCACTTTTGATTTGAGGGCTTCTGGGCGTAGGCACCTTCGATCTGAGGGACTTCTTTGGCTTGGAAAATTCTGGGTAGCGTCTCTCTAATGTTTTGTTCTCCTGCAGATTTTTTTGAAGAAGTGTGTATAATTTTCGTTCTATGATTTTCGTGTGATTTTTAGTGTAATTTTTTTTGTGTCCTTTGTAATGTGTCACTGGCCTCCTATTTATAGGAGTGTGGGAGTGCACGAAAATGGCAAGGGACAACCATTAAAATAGGCCTTTAACGCTTTGGACAAAAATCAAACACATTAAATCATTTCCTTTTTTGAAACATTCGTGTCCCTTGAATGAACCTGGACGCTTGGATTTCGAGTGCTTTCAGGCCATGCTCTTCGATTAGTCCTGATTTGCCTCTTTCGAATGGACTCCCTGCGTACCCTTTGAATGGGCCTGGCCCAAATATCAATCGAAGGATTCCAATCGAAATGCTCTGCTAACAGGCCAATCAAAAGGTGTTGTTCATGCCAAATGAAGGACATGGTTGACATGCCTGTCGACATTGCCTTGACATAATTCCAATCGAATGCTTGTCCATAATGCCAATCGAAATAATCCTTCAGAATGCCAATCGAAATACTCCTTCAGAATGCCAATCGAAAGGTATTTGAAGTACCACTCAAAAATCTTATTTTTCCTTAGGCAAGAGTTTGTGATCAACCAGGCAGGGGGAAGACTTTGGAAAACATGAGAGGGCAAATTTTGGGGTGCAACAATTGCCCCTGTTCAATTTTCTTAAACCTGAGGATATAGATTGGCTTTCTAGCCTTTCGCGATCCGAAGGTGGAAGATAATTGAACACTAGAGTGCCAAGAAATTTGCACTCGCATGGTGTAGTATCAACATTGTGACGTCGGGAATGGGCTTACAGATGCCATTTGGAGATGGTTGGTAGGAGGATGGGCTTATAGATGCCATCTGAGGTGTCGATCGCGTAAGAGATTCCTTAGCGAGAACTTGCGTATTTTGAGAAAGGAAGATGGTTTCCTGTCCTGTTACAGGTGTTGATCTTCAAACTCTTCATGTAGATATGCCCTGGCTGGATACAGGTATCGAATCCACAATCAATTGCTCACAGATATGCCCTGGCTGGATACAGGAATCGAATCTGGAATTCTTCGTCTACAGATATGCCCTGGCTGGATATAGGAATCAAATCTCTAAACTCTTCATGCAGACGTGCCCTGGCTGGATACAGGTATCGAATCTATAATCAGTTACTCACAGATATGCCCTAGCTAGATACAGGAATCGAATCTGGAATTCTTCGTCTACAGATATGCCCTGGCTGGATACAGGAATCGAATCTCTAAACTCTTCATGCAGACGTGCCTTGGTTGGATACAGGTATCGAATCTACAATCAGTTACTCACAGATATGCCCTGGCTAGATACAGGAATCGAATCTGGAATTCTTCGTCTACAGATATGCCCTGGCTGGATACAGGAATCGAATCTCTAAACTCTTCATGCGGACGTGCCCTGGCTGGATACAGGTATCGAATCTACAATCAACTACTCAAAGATATGCCCTGGCTAGATACAGGAATCGAATCTGGAATTAGTCATCTACAGATATTCCCTGGCTGGATACAGGTATCGAATCTTCAAACTCTTCAGATATGCCCTGGCTAGATACAGGAATCGAATCTAGAATTAGTCATCTACAGATATGCCCTAGCTGGATACAGGTATCGAATCTTCAAACTCTTCAGATATGTCCTGGCTAGATACAGGAATCGAATATGGAATTAGTCATCTACAGATATGCCATGGCTGGATACAGGTATCGAATCTTGAAACTCTTCAGATATGCCCTGGCTAGATATAGGAATCGAATCTAGAATTAGTCATCTACAGATATGCCCTGGCTGGATACATGTATCGAATCTTCAAACTCTTCAGATATGCCTTGGCTAGATACAGGAATCGAATCTGGAATTAGTCATCTACAGATATGCCCTGGCTGGATACAGGTATCGAATCTTCAAACTCTTCAGATATGCCCTGGCTAGATACAGGAATCAAATCTGGAATTAGTCATCTACAGATATGCCTTGGCTGGATATAGGTATCGAATCTTCAAACTCTTCAGATATGCCCTGGCTAGATACAGGAATCGAATCTGGAATTAGTCATCTACAGATATGCCCTGGCTGGATACAGGTATCGAATCTTTAAACTCTTCAGATATGCCCTGGCTAGATACAGGAATCGAATCTGGAATTTCAAAAGGTTTATATTAATATCTTTTGATTGACCTTTTCCTGAAAAGTAAAAACATTAGTTGTATGCAAATGTCATGATGTATGAAATGCATGATGTCATGATGTTCTCAAGAATAAATGAGATTGTGCGTTATGATGCGTATATGCATGCGTCATGGTGTATGATAATGTAATGTTTATGAATGTATTTTCGTCTAGGAAAATAAATCCTTGACGAATGCCGGGAAGTTGCATCTTGGGCTGATGTTTGAAGAGTAGAGTTCTTCGTTTCCGCAGGGGATGATGGTTGCAAGAATAAAACGGTAGGAGAAGATGACTCCGTTGGGGAATAAACTTGGTGAAAATATTACTCTGCGGGGAGTCACTCTGTAGGAAGAGATACTTCGTTGAGATTTTGATGAGAACTCCGCTGGGGATTCCTGTTGATAAGCTCTGTTGGAAGATTTGATGAACTCTGCTAGGGGATAGGAAGAACTTCGCCGAGGACGATCTTTCCGGGGTAATTAGCTGCGGATAACCCAGTTATAAACTCTGGTGGAGAATAACCTTTGAATAGAGCCGGGGAGATGCGTTCGTACTCTGCAGGGGATAAGCTTCCAGAATCTACTGGGGATAAGCTTCCAAAAATCTACTGGGGAGATTGATTCAACTTTCCTGGGGAAACTTTTGAGACTGCACTGGGGAAGTGGCTCCACTGGGGCGTCTGGTATTCCACCGGGGAACAATCTTAGATCAAGACTGCCAGGGATGCTTGCTTAGGAACATCTGTATACTCCGCTGGGGGATATCGAGATTTTCTGGGGATTCTCAACTTCTTTGAGGTTGACAGTAGACTAACTCTGCTTGGGGAGAGTGTCATGGACTTGCTGGAGATATTGTGCCTTATCGGGCTGAGGGGAGACCAACTCTGCTCGGGAGAGAGTATTTGTTGAATCTTGTCTTACTCAACGGGGAGTGAAGGCATCTTGGTCACATTCTTCAGCTGAACCTACCCTAGTACCTTGGTGGACATTGCAACTAGACCGCCTAGACAATTCTGATTGCCCCAGCTTCTGTGGGAGAAGGTACCTGTAGAGGTGCTTGATGACTGCCGATTGACGAATCTTCTTCTGGAAGGCAAGTGACAAGATGACGGGACATAGTCGTACGCTTCTGATCCCTAATTTTTGCCTGGACCGCTCTTTCGGGTTTTCAGTCCACCGGGATACCTTTTTTTTGCCCAAGCCGCCTTTTCAGGTTTTCGACTTGCCGGGTGTACAAATGTTTTTTCATTTTTCATCCCTTATTTTTGCCCGAACCCTTTTGGTTCGTCGGGAAGCCCTTGTTTTTTCCTAGGCCAGTCGACCTAGCGGGTCTTTGATTATGCGTAGTATTTTTTTGACTATGTCCGTGCTCTTAGGATGTAGGGAGGTGTCATTGTTAGTAGCATTGTGTTGCCATACCACCAGAAGATGTTTGATCGTGCAAGATTCGTAGCTGGAATTCATGTCCAATGCCCCAAGTGAACTCAGAGGGAGGTTTGCCCCTGGCTATTTGGCATTTGAGAGATTCTCCGAATCTTGACTTAACTGCCCTAGATGATAGACCATGATCATGTCTGCCCCTTTTGTTCACTAGATATTTTTCGTGCGAATTTCTTTGTTGTTCGAACAAAAAAGTCATATGCAAACAATGTTATTTTAAAAATGCAAAGCTTATGTCTGTCTTGAAATTTTTGAAAAATGAAGTTTTCAATAAAATAAGTAAATTTTGTAAAATGTGATGTCAACTCGTTATTTTACCGCAAGCCTTAAGGAGTCAAGATACCTTTGGTAACAGTATGCTTCCGAACTAAACCATGCTTTAGCTAGGACTTTTAAGGGTTGTAGTATGGCCTGGTTCACGGTTTAAGAAACAAAGGATAAAGGCTCAAATTTTATTTGTACCCACCCGTTCTTCGTGATGTTCTTCAAACCTAAACTCAGCTGATCGTGCGTTAGACCTTGTTTGAGTCTTTGTCCTGATATACCAGTGATGGTTCGGATGTTGACAATTTATCTTGAATAGGCAGTCATTTTTCTTGTCGAGGTTTTGTAGGACCTCTTTCTTTTTTTATTTTGTTATCCCTGTTTTTTGCCTGAACTGTTTCTTTTGTGATTACAGTCAGCGGGATGCCCCAGTTTTGTAAGTCTCCTTCATAGGTTTTGACTTAGTGGGCTTTTAGTTTGAGGAGATAATGACTGCCTATCTTTATGATTATAGGAACCATCACTGTCTTTTGCTTTGGAAGAACTCCTTTGATGCCATTCATTGTGCACCTGGATCAACTGAGAAGACTACCCTGCCCCAGGTTATGATTAAGGGTTTTAATTTTCGAAAAGAAAAACTCCTACTTCTTTGGCTCAAAGGGGTTGACGAGGGATTATCTTCCTTATAACTCTAGTGTTTAGGAATTGAAACAATGCCTGTACCTCATCAGCGGGGTCTGTTCAAAAGCATATTGTATATTGTGGTATCGTTTTCGTCATCCTCCCTCAAGAGGCTTAGAATTATTAATCGATCGTTGAACATCATAAAAAATGAAAGCAATTTTGAATATAGCGAATGCGAATATATTGATTCAAAACAGACATATGCGATGCATTGATAAAGTAATAAAGTTTGCTATGACAATAATTGTTTGTATAAACAAAGAAA
This sequence comes from Vicia faba, assembly GCA_948472305.1. NCBI lineage: Eukaryota > Viridiplantae > Streptophyta > Magnoliopsida > Fabales > Fabaceae > Vicia > Vicia faba. Next base: position 32,519 of record CATIWC010002506.1, on the reverse strand, counting down.
ATACAACTTGAACATTCGAATGAACAAAAATTCTTCTAGTCTCAGGACTTGTCACTTCAAATGGTGAATCTCGCAGGGATAGTAGAAGAACTCGACCTGACCATCTGGGGTGAATTCCACTGCTCCCTCATCAATCAGGTCTTGAATTTTGTTCTTCAAAGTCCGACAGTCGTGGGTGTCATGTCCAGGACAGTCAGAATGGTATGCACACCTTGCATCAGGATTGTACCTTGGGGAGGCTGTGTTGGGATTCTTAGGAGGGTCCCTTAATGTCACCAGATTCAATCTTAACAGGTGTTGTAAAGCTTGAGACAGCGGCATGTTGAGCTTGGTAAATTTCCTTCGGTCAACCCGTTACTTTTGGTGAGGTTGATGCTGGGCTTGTGACCCTGAAGCAAGCTGAGGAGCTTTTCCCTTGTCTTCTTTCCCCAAAGGTGGTTGAATGATGACTTGATCTTCAACCTTAGATGTTTTCCCCAGTTGGTTATCCCGAAGCAGTTGGTTGACGAGAACCCTGAGCTCTTCTTGTCTTTGAGCTAAGTCTTGAATGAGAGCCATCTGCCCCAGCATCTGGGTTCTCATTGTATCTACCTCAGCTTGCAGACGTTTCAGCCGTTCGTCTTTATCATCTTCTGGACTGTTCCTGACCAAAGTCCCCATGAGGAGTGTTCTCAGCTCTTCCCGCCCCTTGGATAGATTTAGGAGGATCTCCCCGAACCGAGTCTCTTGAGCATCAAGATCCTGGTTGTCTTGTTGGGAAGCCATTGCTGAAATAAATAGCGGAGAAGGTAAGCGACCTGTAACAAGGATACCTGTTATGCAATGATGTGTATGTATGCATGCAATGTTTTCAAGGATCTCGCGGGGTAAACAAGAACATTGTTAGAATTTGAGTTCTGTAGCTTGATGGAAGGCACTGCATGTTGTTGAGAGTCCTTCTTCAAGAGTCAAAGCTCACCATATCTAGTGGGTCATAGCCCCTAACTCAAGTCAGTAACCTTGACTAGAGGAAAATAAATCCTCTTTGCCCTTTTCTAGACAGTTGGTTCATCATGACCTGCATCACAGACCCTTGAGATCCTTGAAATGGGTTAATCCTTATGCAGGATGTATGTAATGGTATGATGTTATGCTATGCGTGGAGTGATGTAATTAGGCCCTGTAATGAGTCCCAATTAAGGACTGTAAACAAAACCTGCAAGAAACTCGTGTGTCAGATAACAAGTATGCAAGTAGTCAAGTTTGAAGGCACACAAGTCACACCAGATAGCCCTTAGAGTTCAGGCCAGCATGAATTTTGGGGTACTACCCTCTTGAAGTTGGTGGGCTCAAAACCTGTCCTATCAAAAGTAACCGGGTTCTAAGGAGCTCAATATCATAGGGTTGTTTTCTGTGTTCATTGTTTTGATTTATCCATTGAACTGGCGATCAAAATATTCCAAGAAAACAACCCTCAATGAGTGTAGTATCGAGTGTTGTACCCCAAAATTTGCCCTCCCATATTCTTCAAGAAATTGCCAAGCCAAGTCACAAAATTCCCCAAGGGTTGTGCAGTCCAACTGTCTCCTATACAGTCAAAACTAGGGTTTGTGTTCTGATCAAGAAAAGGAAGTTTTCAAAGGCCCAATCAAGTCTCATATGCCTACAAATGTGGTCAAGCATCCTCATATCAAGTTTCAAGGCATTCAGCTCAAAATTGCACAGTCAAAACCCTAAATTGCACTACAGTCAACTGTAGGGGCAAAATGGTCATTTGACAGTCAAAAGTTCAAATTTTTGGTCAACATATCATTTTTAAGCCACAAACATCATTTGATCAATGCTTGATCATGATTCTCAAAATTTGGCTCAGAAATCATCAAGATGCAAAAAGTTTCCTTATTTGGACAGCTGAAAAAGTCAACTGAAATTGACCAGGGCATAACTTTCACATGGATTATCAGAAAAATTCCATCCAAAGCTCATTTTGAAGAGAAAGACATTTCCTACAACTCATCTTCATACTTCAAGTCCAAGAAATGCTCTCACAAAAAGTTATCAATTTCAACATTATAGGTCATTTTCAAAAGTCAACAAAAAGGGACTTTAAGTCAAAGGCCATAACTTGATATTGGTAAATCAAAATGACATGGGACCAAAGGCATTGGTTAGAGGACTCAAAGACCTTTCCAAAATGTCCAAGAACATGAGAAAAGCTTAAAAATTGAGCAAGTTATGCCTTGTAGAAGTTGGGAAATTGTTGGATATTTTGAAAAGTCAACATTGATTCAAATGGCCTAAAATTGCTAATGGGCCCATTTTTCTTCCATGATTCATCATTCCAAGCATATGCACGACCATTTGGCCCAAAGGGAAGTATTTTCTCATTTTTTATCTATTTATTTGAATTATTATTTATATTAATTCATTTAAATCATTTAAATATATGAAAAATATATAACTTGACCTAATAAATCTTTTCATGCATGTTTTGGACTCAATATTTCGTGCATAGGTCAATAGGGAAAGATTTGGTTTGATTTGGGCATAATTGATACAAGAGCACATGGAAAAGATTGAAAACATAATGGTGAAAAATCAAATATTGAAAACCATGATTGCAAGAGATTTTCATCAATTTTCTTAACCTAATTGATTCACTAAAAATGCTTGAACACAACCCTAATGCCCATAGACTCTTAGCTGCGCAAGAAAGGCCATTGCAAACTTGGAATTTTTGTCAAAAAAAAGCAAAACTGAAATCAGTGTTAGAGGACGATTCAAGCCCTAATATTCATTCCATTGGCTTCCTGAAGCTTCACTGATTGTATTCCAATTCAGAACATTCATCAAAAGGCAAGGAATCGGTGTCCAGAACTCAACATATTCCATGAAAATTTCATAATCGTATTCTATAATCTATGCATTTTCATGACATTTCAATTATTGATTCTTGTTCCTTGTGATGTTTTAAAGCTAACCATTATGTTTAATTGGATTATTACGCTGTATATACGAATGTGCCATGAGTGAATTTTAGGGTTTTCAGAGGTTGGAATTGGGGATTTGCAAACGAGGAAAAATTAGGACTCAAGACCACCATCATTGGACTCAGCAAGCTTGGACGAAGAAGACACAACAGTCGCGCTTAATTTATATGGCCTTATGGCCTATTCGTTATTTTTTCTAATGGGACATTATAGAACGGTTCAAAAACCGTTGCTTTTGTTCTTTGTTTTACAGGGATGGTGAAGGAGATGATGCGTTGTCAGCCAATGATACGCTAGTTTGAAAACTCGCGCGCGTTGGAGGCCACTAACTCTTTTTTCTTTTATAATATTTATTAACCATTATATATTAAATGTAATTCAAGCGCTTCAGTGGTAGACGTACACCTTTGCAGTGTCCAAGACCTGGGTTCGAGTCCCAGGTCTGTGTAATTTCAATATTCTTTTTCCACAATAATTCCTATGCAGGCACAACATTAACGCGCACCATATTCCATCACCATCAAGCGTACACACGTCTAGCATATTCAGATCAAGGGCTGAGAATTGATGGACACCATGAGGATGAGTCAACGCACCACACGTGATCTTGGAAAGTCCAACGAGGCCAAAACTAAATGGGCTAGATTGCTGGGCTCATACCTCCATATTGGGGACTTCCACCCCCCCTTGTTTGCAATGTTTTTTTAATTTCCTTTATGTTTTATTTTATTTTCAATTATTGGTTTATTTGTTTTGTTGTTTTAATTTAATTAATTATTTTTACATAAAATATAAAAACATCATAAAAAACAGAAAAGGCAAAAAAATATAATAAGTATTTTATTTTAATTATTTTCTTGTAAATAAAATGTATATAATTAAATTTAGTTAAATTAGGGTTTTAATATTAATTCTTTTCATGAAAAATCTAAAAAATGTAGAAATAGGTTTAATTAATTTTTATTCCTTTTTAATTCTCCTTTTTTAATAATATTATTTATTTATTTATTTTTATAATTAAATTGTACATAAAAAACTTAGGTTTAGTTTAGGTTAAATTTTAATACTTTCATAATAAATTTAAAAACCATTAGAATTAGGGTTAGTTAATTTTAAATTAATTCTTTTTTCTATTGAATCTTAAAAAACACAAAATACCAAAAACATTCTTCTTTTAATTTTAATGTTAATTCCTTATTAATTTAATTTGCAAAAGGGTCCAACGCCCTCGTTTCGATAATTTTTTTTATTTCGCATATTTATTTTATTTCGCTCCAATAATTATGTATATGTCCCAAAGCTTTGTAACAATTACTTCTCGCACTTTGCTTTATTTGCTTTATTTACTTTTCTGTCAAATCGGGTCCGGTTTAATTTTGGCGATGTGGACCCGCGCCATTTGTAATAGTTTTAGATTTACTTTTCCCGCAAATATTTTAACTGTTAAACAAAGCATGCAAGAATGAATGGACTTAAATAAAATCAAGCGTAGATCACAATGAACATGACAAGACAAATACAAATGAAAACGACACACGAATCGCACACACCACCCCTAGGGTACGCCTCACTGTTGCCTTGCCTCGAAAGGTGATCGTCGAGTAGAGGATGTCTTAGTAAGTCCTCATGATCCGGGAACCTGGCATGAGGGTCGCTTCTAAGGTGTCTTCCCATTGCTCTGGTGATCACCATGTCCCTACAAACTCGAATTGACCCGAATACCTCCAACGGTGGTGCTACCTACCTCTCAATGGTGGGATGGCACTACTTTAAGGACACTTACACAGACGAATTCCTTAGGGTAGGTAGGTTCTCGTAGATACTTGCTCTAATTTCAAAATAAATCAAAAATACTTTTCACACCGACACCTTTTCAAAAAGCTTTCGAAAGCAACTTTTCAAACACTCTTGAGGACCGATACAAGAGTCGAACTGAAATTTTCAAAGAAACTTTTTAAAAACCCACAGTTGAAAAGCAAACAAACCATTTTTGAAAACACAAATGAGCAAGTATCTAAGAGCCCATGGATAACCATGGATAGAGAGGGTGCTAACACCTTCCCTTTCTATAATCTACCTCCTGAACCGAGAGCAATCTCTTTAAGGAATTTTTCTGTGCTTTTGGTCCTTTCCATTTGGAGAAAATAAAAGACGGTGGCGACTCTTGCTTCCGCGACATTTCGCGAACCAGCTTTAAACAGTCAGTTCCAGATCCACCGATCACATCGAGTATCTACCAACTTCGGACTGCACCAAAGTCGGTCATCTCATTACCCCTAAAGAGGCCAGGATGGTCAAGTAAGGTTCCTAAGGTTAGTTGATGCTTCACAACACCACGCGGCGGCCCCGTACTCTCCTTGACTTGACTCAAGGGTTACCGGTACTCACCAAAGTGCCACATCAACGTAGCAAACTGTTTCAACCGTGTCGGTATACCCCGCACAATTCCCTCACAATTTGTTGCTACTTTCTAAAAGGTATCCCCTAGATCCGGGTTAGGATCTATGAAACTCCAAGACATGCCCACAATTTTAAAACAAACAAAACAAGCAATTGAAAACAAAGAGTGGTCTAATCCTAAGGTACACCTCACTTTTAAGTATCCCCAGCAGAGTCGCCAGTTCTGTGATCGGTGGAAATAGAACTGACTGTTTTTTAGCTGGTTTCGCGAAATGTCGCGGTAAGCAAGAGTCGCCACCGTCTTTTATGTTCTCCAACATGGAAAGGACAAAAGCACAGCAAAATTCCTTCTTTGAGAATATTTCTCGGTTCGGGAGGTAGATTTATAGAAAGGGAAGGTGTTAGCACCCTTTCTATCCGTGGTTATCCACGGGCTCTTAGGTACTTGCTCTTATGTTTTCAAAAATGGTTTGCTTTTCAAGTGTATGTGGGTTTTGAAAAAGTTTCGTTTGAAAAATTTCTAGGTAACTCTTGTATCTGTCCTCAAGAGTGTATGAAATATTCGTTTGAAAAACTTTTTGAAAGTGTAGGTGTGAAAAAGATGTTTTTGTTTGTTTGAGAGAGCAAGTACCCAGGAGAAATCTACCTACTCTAAGGAATTAAGCTGTGTAAGAGTCCTTTAGACAGTACTATCCCACTATTGAGAAGTAGGTAGCACCGTCGTTGGAGTTATTCGGGTCAATTCGATTATTAGGGACATGTGGTCACTAAAGCAACGTTAGGACGTTTTAGTGGTAATCCTAATGTCTTAGATCATTTTTATTGAGGCGGCCATTTCGAGGCAACTTATGATCTTGGGACAAAGGACGACCTCTAAAACATCCTATACTTAATGACCACGTTCGAGGCAACCAAATGAGGTGTACCCTAAGAGTGGCATGTGAAAGTGTGTCAATTTTCAGTTATTTTACTCTTGCATGTCATGGTGAGCTATTGTTGATTTTTAAGTTTAAGAGTTAATCTTGTCATGCAATCCTAGTTAGCATACATCTAAGTAGTTTAATATATGTACAGGAATTTAAAGTGCGGGAATTGTAAACCCTATGCTATTACAAGGCTTTCGGGGAGGGGGATTATTTACATGTCCAAAAATATTGGGGGAAATAAAAACAGTAAAGTAAAAGAAGGTCTTAGTTTAAGCTATTACATCCCAGTAAAATAAACGCGCGTGAATCTAAAAAAAAAATCCTAAGAATAAGAACTCTTTTTGTTGTTTTTGATTAAGAAGATATTTGAATTAAATACTCCTAAGCCTAGTTTATTTTAAATTGATAAAATTAAGTTAAAATAATTAATTTATTTATTTACAAAATTAATTTGAATAAAAAACTAACCTAATGTTTTTTTTTTGTGATTTTTATTTATTTTTAATGTTAATTAAAAGATAAAAAGAAGTCTATGAGAATAAAAACAAAAAAAATAAAGTGCAGGAGGGATCCTTCGATCCAAGGAAAAAAGGAGTTTCGACCCAGGTCCTTTCGATTGGGCCAGACAGTAAGGCGTGAGTAGCCTTCGATCCAGGGAAGAGGATTGTCCTTCGATCATGGAGGTCATGGCTTTCGATCCAGGGATGAGATGCCTCTTTCGATCCAGCACCCTAATGGGTTCGATCCAGAGAAGGGCTCGCCTTCGATCTGGGATGTTATACCTGCAAAAGTATGTGAGCGAAACAAAAATGCAGGGTCTGGGTATTGAATCCCAGGCCCTTCGATCCTGCACTTGTTGGGGTCTCTTCAGGTTAAATCTGCAGCAAATGTCAGCACACGAGAAATGTGACCTGGGTGCCAAATCCAGGCCTTTCGATCCTATCTAAGATGGCAGGTCAAAGGTAACAACAAGTAATAATGCGTTTATGAAAATGTAAGGTTGGACAATTTACCTTTTCTTACCTGCAGATTGAGTCTTCGATTTGGGCACTGGCTGGATGGGAGCACTTTCAATCTGGGATTTCTAGGCGCAGGCACTTTCGATCTGGGCACTTCTGGGCACATGCACTTCTGATCTGGGCACTTCCTGGATGTAGGAACTTTTGATTTGAGGGCTTCTGAGCGTAGGCACCTTCGATTTGAGGGACTGCTTTGGCTTGGAAAATGCTGGGCAGCGTCTCTCCAATGTTTTGTTCTCCTGCAGATTTTTTTGAAGAAGTGTGTATAATTTTCGTTCTATGATTTTCGTGTGGTTTTTCGTGTAATTTTTTTTTGTGTCCTTTGTAATGTGTCACTGGCCTCCTATTTATAGGAGTGTGGGAGTGCACGAAAATGGCAAGGGACAACCATTAAAATAGGCCTTTAACGCTCTGGGCAAAAATCAAACACATTAAATCATTTCCTTTTTTGAAACATTCGTGTCCCTTGAATGAACTTGGACGCTTGGATTTCGAGTGCTTTCAGGCCATGCTCTTCGATTAGTCTTGATTTGCCTCTTTCGAATGGACTCCCTGCGTACCCTTCGAATGGGCTTGGCCCAAATATCAATCGAAGGATTCCAATCGAAATGCTATGCTAACAGGCCAATCAAAAGGTGTTTTTCATGCCAAATGAAGGACATGGTTGACATGCCTGTCGACATTGCCTTGACATAATTCCAATCGAATGCTTGTCCATAATGCCAATCGAAATACTCCTTCAGAATGCCAATCGAAATACTCCTTCATAATGCCAATCGAAAGGTTTTTGAAGTACCACTCAAAAATCTTCTTTTTCCTTAGGCAAGAGTTTGTGATCAACCAGGCAGGGGGAAGACTTTGGAAAACATGAGAGGGCAAATTTTGGGGTGCAACACTAAGCTCAGTTAATTGTTCGTTTGAACTCCAATTGAGTCTGGAATGAAGCTTTGGTGATGGTTCAGACAAGTTAGGTTTGTTGGAAGGCATTCATTTTTGCAACATTTGTTGTCGAGGATTTGTAGCGACCTCTTTCTTTTGATTTGTTATCCCTAATTTTTGCCTGACTGTTCTTGTTTTGAGATTACAGTCAGCGGGATGCCCCATTTTTTCTTTAAGTATCCTTCGTAGGTTTTGACTCAGCGGGCTTTTCCTTTTAAGAGATAATGACTGCCTATGTGATAGGGAACCATCACTGTCTTTTGATCCCAGAGGAATGTTTCTTGACGTCATTCGTTGTATTACGAGATGAGAGTTTGCAGCTTAATGCGCGTTTGAATTAACTTAGAGACTACCCTGCTGCAGGTTTTGATTAAAGGTTTCAATTTATGTTAAAACAGAAAACTTCTACTTCTTTGGCTCGAAGGGGTTGACTAGGGATTATCTTCCTTATAACTCCAGTGTTTAGGATTTGACAGAAACGCCTATACATCGTCAGCAAGGTCTGTCCAAAAGCATACTGTATGAGATTATGGCATTATTTTTGTCATCCTCCCTCTAAAGCTTGTAACTTTTAGCAAGAGTTAAATGTCATAAGAAGAATAAAAAGAATATTTTAAATATGGTGAAAACGAAAGAATGAATTCAAGACAAACATATGCAATGCATTAATGAAACAGAGTTTGACATTAATAGATAATTGTTTGAATAACGAAACAAATTACAATTGAAAATTAAAATGAAACAAAAGCCTTCAATGATTTGGTATAGGAGTGGTGATCAAGTTTGGAGTCTCTGGAGGGTCAAACTCGATCTCCTTGGCATCAATCAAGTCTTGAATCTTGTTCTTCAAAGTCCAACAGTCGTCGGTGTCGTGTCCGAGACTGTCAGAATGATAGGAACACCTTACGCTCGGATTGTACTTAGAAGAGGAGGTATCAGGATTTTGAGGAGGATCCTTTAGTGTGATTAGTTTCAGCTTTAGCAATTGTTGTAATGCTTGAGACAAAGGTATGTTGATGTTAGTGTACTGCCTTTCTTGATATCTTACCCTACACCTATTACTCTGTCTTTGTTGAACAGGTGTGAGATTAGAGATCAAGATTGCCCCCACATGTTGGTCATGACGATTCTTTTGACCAGTCACTGCATTGGACTCTTTCTTCCTATTATAGGGCTTTTCTGAGCATCAGAAGGTGTAGCTCCTTGGATCTTTCCACTTTTGATGCCAGCTTCGACCCTTTCGCCGGTCAGTATTAGCTCGGTGAACCCGGATGAAGAGCTTCCAATCAAGTGTTTGAAGAAAGGCCCTGTCAAAGTTCCCATGAAGATGTCAATCAACTCCCTGTCAGTTAAAGGGGGTTGCACCCTACCAGCCAGATCTCTCCATTTTTGGGCGTACCCTTTGAAGCTTTTGTTGGAACCCATGGTCATGTTCTACAATTGCACACGAGTCTGTGCAAGATCAGCATTGTACTGATACTGCTTGTAGAAAGCACCAACTAAATCCTCCCAGGTGTGGATGCGAGAACTCTCCAATTGATAAAACCATTCGAGTTGAGTCCCTACTAGGCTTTCTTGGAAGAAATGGATCCAAAGCTTCGGATCAGTTGTGTATGGTTGAATCTTGCGGACATAAGACTTTAAGTGCATCTTAGGGCAAGAGACTTCATTGTACACGGAAAAGGTAGGACTTTGAACTTTGGCGGAATGACCACTCCAGAAACCAAACCCATGTCTCCTAAATCCAAGCCAGGTATCTGTTGAATCTCCATATCACTGAGGCGATCCTCCAACTGTTTGTATTTGTCATCAGCGAGAGGATATTATTCCTCGGAGTAGTCAGCTTCAAATTCATCAATCTCCAAATTATGGTCTTCTTCAAGACTATCCCCTATGTTGGATGGAGTTGAAAGATCTAGGGATTTAGGTCTTCTTCTCTAGTTCAAGACGCCTACTGACCTCTTGGACTTTTTCTTCTTTTCTTTGAGAAGGAGAGCTTTTAGGTCCTCTTGCCCCTTAGCCATAGCCAGCAACATTTATTGGAATTGAGCATTTTGAGTTTGGAGATCCTTCACCGTTTGTTCCATATCTATCTTACTGAAATAAACAGTAGGAAGATAAGGAGACATGTATAGGAGAAATCTGTCATGATATGATGCATGATTTGTGGATGCATGTTTTCAAGGATCTCGCGGGGTAAACACAAGAAACAGTTAGAAGTTAAACTTTGATCACCATCTTTGATTGGAGAACTTTATATCGGTGGATGTCCTTCCACGAGAATCAAGCTCACCATGTCAAGTGGTTCATAGCCCTTGACTCAAGTTGTTTGTACTTGATTTTTTACGGCGTTTGTTTTAGAGGAAAATAAATCCTCTTGCCCTTTGGTAGACGTCTAGTTCAACGTGACCCTGCATCAAAGACCCTCGAGATCCTTGAAATGGTTATTGAAAATGCTATGGTATGATGTTATGTACAAATATGCAAGGTAATCAAGTGTATATACAAATAATCATATTCACACAAAGCAGATAAGTCCTTAGGTTTAGGCTTGCATGGAGTTTGTAGGTAAGTACCCTCTTGAAGTTTAGTTGGCTCAACCTGTCCTAGTAATAGTAACCGGGTTCTAAGGGGCTAAATATCACCGGATTATTTCCTTGGTCATTGTTTCAGCTCAAGCCTCTTTAATGGCGACAGAAATATCCCAAGAAACCAAACCTCAATGAGTGTAGTATCGAGTATCTACCAACTTCGGACTGCACCAAAGCCGGTCATCTCACTACATACTAAAGGTCAAGTTGGTCAAGTAAAGGTTCTAGAAGTTCATTAGTGCTTCATGACATCACCCAACAACCCCGTATTCTCTTTGATTGACTCAAAGGCTACCGGTACCCACAAATATGTCACACTAACATAGCTATTTCTTAGACCATGTCGACATACCCCACACAGTTTCCACAATGTATTGCTATTTACCTATAATGTTTCCCAAATTTGGGTGGAGGATTCAAACCCAAACAAAGAACCAAAATATAAAGCAAACAAGTCAAACAATATAAGCAAATAAAGATGATCTAAACCCGAAGGTAACCCCACTTTTAAAAAAATCCCCAGCAGAGTCGCCAGTTCTGTGATACGGTGGGAGAACTGACTTGAGGGTTTTGCGATTGTGTTCGCAAATGTTGCGGTTAGCAAGAGTCGCCACCAACTTTTCTTTTATCCAAAAGGAAAGGTGAAAAAGCACATGAAAGACCTTTAGAGATGTTTTTGAGTTCGGGGGATAGATTATGAAAAGGGAAGGTATTAGCACCCTTTTCATCCATGGTTTTCCATGGGCTCTTAGTTACTTTCTTAGATCACTTGCTTTTGTTTGAATGTGTGCTTGTGGTGGTGATTTTTGAAAGTATTTTGAAAATGGAATTTCGTAACGGTTCTCGTTTCTATGAGAACGCCTACAAAGTATTTGTTTCGAAAATAGTTCAAAAATGTATTTGTGAGATGTGTTTTTGAAAGTATTTTGAAAATAAAACTTCGTAATGGTTCTTGTTTCTATAAGAACGCCTACAAAGTGTTTTTTTCGAAAATAGTTCAAAGATGAGAGTGTGGGTGTATAAAAATGTTTTTGTTGTGAGCAAGTGAGTAACTCAGAGCGAACCTACCTACTCAAAAGGTCTTAGATGTGATTTTCCTCCTCCTTTAGATGTTGCTATCAAACCATTGATTTGGTAAGAAGCTCCATCGTTGGATGTGAAGGGACGGGCGTTGGGACGTTTGTATAATCATAGAAGGCAACATATGGGACGTTTTAGCAATGTCGTTTTAGGGACAAGATCGTTTACCGAAGGCAACATCGAGGGTCATCGAGGGACTACGATCTTTTATCGAGGGTCTTTTGCTAAAACGCTAATGTTCGAGGGACATGACTATTTTTTTATAGGCAACAAGTGGAATTACCCTAAGGGTGTAAGTGTGCAAATGTGTTTTATTTACATGCATTTAGTCTTTGATTAGGGTGGCCTATTTGTTGGTTTTATCTTACCATACACACTTATTTACTAGCAATATATGAAAAGCAAGTAAAAGGCGGAAAGTAAAATCTAAGCTATTACATCACTTTAGGGGGATGGGGATATAATTTAACAAATGGGGATGAAGTAGAAACTAAAATATTACAACCATATCGAATGATAATGAAAAGAATGTGAAAATAGTGTAGAATAAAGGAAAAATGCACTTTTGAACTGCTATGTGTCGACCCATGCTGCTATGCATCGAAACATAGCTTCTCCTGCTCCTGTAAAACCAAATCAGTTCAGTATGGGTCGACACGTAATGGGATGTGTTAACTCATGCATCTTCTTGTATCGATGCGAAACGCGTATGTATCGACTCATAGGCTTTTCCAGCTTCTGTTAAGTTAAATATGTTCAGTATGTGTCGACACATAATGGGATGTGTCGACTCATGCACCTTTTTGCATCGACACGAAATGCGTATGTGTCGACTCATAGTCCTTTCCAGTTTCTATTTTGTGACCTGAACTTAGTATGGGTCGATGCATGAGGGTCATTTGTGGACTCATACCTTGTATTTTCACTAAGATGGGTCGACACATGTGGATATGTATCGATACATCCTGCATTTTTCTGCCTTAAACACCATTCTTTGCATACATCAGTTAGTTTTTTAACATATGAATGAATAACATGAACAACAAATAAATGATTAACTTCAAAACAGTGATTTCTACATCCTATAAACAGAAAAGTTGATGTTATGGAAAAGGCAAGGTAAAGATGACTTACCGTAAGACTGCACTTTAGGTTTTGAAACCAAATATCCTTCAAGATGTTGTATGAACCTTAAGGAAGCTCCAACCAGCTGCTAGACTTTCCTTTTTGTTGAAGGTTACTAAACAACCTCTGTATGGTATGAAATGTTTGGATGGTTGGGCAGAACTTGCAAGGTATGAGAGGTTTAAAGGTTTGGACTTTAAAACCCAAGAGTGGAAGTTTTGTGGACTGTTATGGCTTTTGTGAATATGAGATTTTTGAGGGTTTACCAATATAACTTCTTGCTTTTCTCCTTGTTCTCTCTCTCTATTTTTTCTAACCTTTTAAAAAAAACCTCTCTTGTAATTGGCCTCTCTATTTATAGAGAAGGTTTGAGACTTGAGAAACTCACACTTTTTGAAAATCACATGTTATGCCTTTTTTCAAATTCATAAAGACAAGCTGCTTCATGATGAAAAAAGGAGTGAATTCAGGAACTTTAGCCATGCTTTGAAGGTCTTGTAGATTGCTTATGCTGTTGAGAGATCTTTCTGTCCTCTTTGGAACAGATTTCAAGCTTTGAAAGAAGACAGTGGTTGGAAAAGTGAAGCTTTATGCAAATGGAAATGTTGCTTTTTGCATTTCTAACCATAAATGGTATCAAGACTTGGACAAAACTTCAAATGCATGTGTAATACACTAAGGGTTTATGTAATTACTTGATTATGCATAGATTTGGAGAGAACATAGCCTGAAAAGAGAGATCTTGTAGCTTTGGTTGGAATTTTAGTCAAGTGTTCATCACAAATCTGCCTTGTAAATCAAGAACGAATGTCCAACTTCAGATCCTTGTATATCCTAGCTCAAATATGATACATTCATGCTCTTGGATGTTTTGGAAAGCTTGAAAAACCCTCTATAACTTTCATATTGGCCATTTTGACAAAATCAACTTGGAACTATGTGAAAAAAATGCCAAGAAGTTGGGATGAAATCCTGAACAAAATCTGTTGAAAATTTCTCTAAGTGTTAAATGAAAATGTCATGACTTCATGAACTTATAACTCAAAATCCAAGCACTTCTAGCAGAAGTTATGTAAAGCAATGTTGTAGATATCATGGAGATATACAACTTTCATGTTGAAAGTTTCCCTTGAACTGTCTTGCATCTTGGTGAAAGAATGACATGAAGTGATGGAATTATCATGTATAAAAAAACACAAAAAAATTCGAAGTCTTGGAAATCTTGACTTTTCAGGTTGACTTTTGACTTTCTCAACTTTTTAATGATCAAGCTTGATATTCTTGAATGTCTTGGTGAAATTTAATCTTTGGGTTGTAATTGACCATTTTGCCCTTGTGCCAATTTCAAGCCTAAATTGATGTATCAGTGCTGCAAACTTGACGTCGTAAAAGATCTTGTGAGAAAATCCTTGAGAAATGAGAGGGAAAATTTTGGGGAACAACACAAGCCAACTGTTGCTCCAGTAGTGATTTGTTTGTCGGGTCCTGTTCCTTACGAATCAGGCAAAGTCGTGCCATATAGATAGAATGCCACAATCCTAAAGGATTGTGTGGAAGTTCACATCCAATCTTTGTATGATGTCAACAATATTGGTGAAGCCATCCGAGTAACCCGCAGTGGCAGTGTTTTCACACCTGTCATTTGACGGAATGATAATGCTGATAAAAAGGTTGTTGAAAGTACTGAACCTAAAAATTTAGTGGGGGAATCTAATGGTACTACTCTGAAAAAAGATATGGACGATATATTGAAGATTATCAAGATGAGTGACTACAGGATCGTAGATCAATTGTTGTAGACCCCATCAAAGATATCTATTCTACCCTTGCTAATGAACTCTTTTGTCCACAGGGAGTCTTTGATGAGAGTATTGGATCAAGATTTCATGGAAAGTGATATGCCTTTGGACCAGTTCAGTAGTGTCGTAGGGAATATTAAATCAGGTAACAACCTAAGTTTCTGTGATGACTAGCTGCCTGATGATGGGAGGAATCATAACTTTGATCTCCATATCTCCATGAATTGTAAGAATGATTTATTGTCCAATGTGCTGTTTGACAATGGGTCTGCTTTAAATGTCATACCGAGGAGCACGCTCATGAAGTTGTAGTATCAAGGAACTCCCATGTTCCCGAGTGGCATAATTGTGAGAGCTTTTGATGGATCAAGGAAGTATGTCATCGAAGAGGTAGATTTTCTTATTCACATAGGCCCACACTTATTTCAAATTACTTTCAGGTTATGAATAAAGTTCCCGCTTACAGTTGTTTACTGGGACGACCGTGGATCCACGAGGCAAGGTTGTTACTTCAACTTTACACCATAAGCTGAAGTTTTTTCGTGAAGGAAATGTGTCATACCCCAAATTTGTCCTACCCCAGCGATCCTTCTTTTAGAATTATTTAATTAAAGATGGTACAACAATATCTGATGGGCTATCTTTATTCAAAATCAAGGGGGGTGTATTTTAAATCAAGAAGATTTAGTTGTTATTTAAAGGAGGTGTGAAAATTAAATCCAGGAGTATGCAAAAGAAAGAGGAAGAATTAACGCTAGGCCCAGTTGAAATTAAAGGAGAAGTTCTGACTGCAAATGAAGAAGTGCTTGGTTGTGTGGATCAAGCGCTGGCCCAACAGAACTTCTGAAACAAATCCCAAAAGTTCTTCTTTACAGAAACAAACGCAAAAGCTATGCAGATCAGAGCTAGAATCACACACAAGCTAGTACTGGTACATAACTGGAATATCAGATCTTCTAGCAGAGTCAAATTGTAAGCAAGGTCAGAATCAGATTATCTTCCACAGCCTAAGCTTAGAGTTTCAGAGGCTAAGTAACCCAAGCCCAAATCTGTTGGATGTACACTGTATCAATTTCAATCAAATATTCCACAGAGTATTAATTCCAATCAAATACTTTTAATTCTATCCTCAATCTTTGCTCTAGCCATAGTCCAAGCCCAAAAATTGAACATTTTAAATATAGGAGCAAATTAGCAAATGAGGGGAAAAAATATACGGAGACAGAGAGAGAGACGAATTTGTAGAGAAAAGCAATACGACAATGCTTGATGAAAGAGAAAGGAGAGTAGAATTTCTGGAAAACCCAGAAGAAGAACATGCAGAAGAGCAATTGAGGTTCCAATATCTGGAACCCTAGTTTCAATCATCGCCGCTCCACCTTCCGTCTCTGTTGTCACCAGAAGCTGTAGAAGAAGAAGGAAAGGGCAGCAAAACACGCACCAGAATCAGAAGCAAGAGCGCCAAAGGGGTAACAAATTTTAGCTTGTTTCTTTATTGTTTTCATGTTGGGTTTAAGATGAATATGTCAGAAGAACATAGGCAGGGCTGAAACTATAGAAAAAGGATCTGTAGATAGTTTTATAATCTGATTGCATATGTTAACGCTAATTTCTTACATCTAGATGTAGTTCCCCTTTTAGAAGTTCTGACTGGGCTTAACCCAGGTTTCAGATTTTTTTTCCTTGTCCAAAATCAACATTAGACTTATATACTTTTTCTCTGCGCTTTTCCAGAAATTCTGAGTAGTGGGCTTAGCCTAGAAGTTAACACCCTTATTTTCTGACTTTACGAACCAACTTGTAGCGTACCTTTTAAGAATTTCTGCGACTGAGGCCAAAACCCAGTCAATTCCCTCGCATCCCCTGCAGAACTTATGTCCCTTTCAGAATATCCCTTTTCCAAAATTTGCACTAGGGCTTAACGACCAGAAAATGCAACCCCCATGTTCACAAATTATTTTATTTTTTTCCTTTATTTTTCTATTTTTGTAATTATTATACTATTATTATAATTATTAATTTTTATTGTGAATATTATTTATTATATCACTTTAATTATTTTTACATTAAAAATTGCATATTATTTTCTAATATTATTTGTACTAAATATTTTTTTATATCATGCATTAATAAGATTTTTTGCAATTAACATCTATAAAAAAAACTCAACAAATCTCAAACTTTATTTCGCAATCAACTAATCTAAACAACTATTTTTACAAAAGGGTTTCAAGCAGATTTTGACTTACTGCGCATTTAGCCAAAATCTCCGCAATCACTACTCCTGGCCAAAATGCGAGGTGATTCAAAGTACGTTTACAACCTCTAAAAAACACCAACCCATACGAACTACGAATTGGGACTCTGATTGCTCTTAAGAGGATACATAGGAATACAAACAAAAATCGTAACGAGTTCCCTTATAAAAATTTTGAACCATTTCCCCTAATAAAATTTAAATCCTGTTTCCCCAACTCAAACCTAAAACCTAGTATCCTTGTGAAAAAGGTAGATGAAAGGTACCTAACACCTTCCTTTCATCTAAAGAAGTATGAAACCTAGAATATCTGTCTGCGAATTAGAGTTTTTTGTTAGTCCCTAGGATAAAAAATAATAGTGGCGGCTCTGATTTAAAAAACTAGTCGCTATAGCTGGCGACTCTGCTGGGGACTAACTCTAGGTTTTAGGTTTATTTTGGGTTTTATTTTATTTATTTATTTATTCATTTCTTTCATTTATTCATTAAATTTATTTAATTATTGTCTATTGTTTATCATCATATATACTGTGTGGCGGGATTTTTTATTTCTCAAATTTTTTTCAATATAACCCTTAGAAAGAAGGTTCGTCTATTAGCTTAGGGGGTACATCATCCCTACGGTTTATGTGACGACTTCTCCTAGAGTCGGTGAACTTCCAAAAAAGGAATACTTATCGAGAGATATCTTATTGACAAGTAGGACTTTGGAAGATCACCCATGACTCTTTATAACGGCCTTAACCTAAAATCTCATGACGAGACTTTTCGCGACTTTGAGATGAAAGTTTCGGTCTGTAAAGAGGCTCCACCTAAGGGAGGCCCTTGTTCCTTTTCCCTATGGTGTTATTCATGACACCATTAAGGAAGCCACCTTTTAGGAGGGTAACCAACCATAGGTCAATATTAAGGAACCTACCTTCTAAGGGTACCTACCACAAAAGCCCGCCACTAAACCATACATCCATACATTCATGCATTCATATTTGTCATATATTCATCAGTTGCGTCTTTTATCTGTCTTATTCACAGGGTACTAAAATGAAAGATAATAAAATCAAGTTTTTTAGGGACTATCTAAAAAAAGGATACTAGAGGAAAACAACTTGTCCGCGTCAATGCCTTCCAGCCTGACCTTTCTGAAATCAAAACTATAAAGGGGAAATTATTTGAGAGAGCCCTGAAGATGTACGCTCGCTGTTATGGGGATACCCTTGACTTGACAATAATAGATGTTCAAATAGATGTTGTATCTGCCCTCATTCAGTTCTAGGACCCTCCGCTAAGATGTTTTACTTTCCAAGACTTCCAGCTAGCACCGACTCTGGAAGAATTTGATAGAATTCTGAACTTTTCCAAAGAGAAGGCCTATGTAGGTATCAGACAACCTGTTGAAGTCAAAGTTTTGGCAAAAGGCTTAGGGATCACTTACCTTGAGTTAGTGCAAAATCACCGACGGGAAGGTTCGATACATGGAATCAAAAGGATATACTTGGAAGCTAAGGCACTTGAATTTGCTAACTATAAGGAATGGGAATCTTATGTTGATTATTTAAGGCTACTGGTATTTGCTGTAATTTTATTTCTCGGACCACAGACTATATTGACTCTGCAACCAATAGCATATTTTGGGGCGCAAAAGTCTTTAATATTGATCCAACTCCTGCTCTACTTGCTGACATTTATTACACTTTGCATATGATATTTGAAAATAGAAAAGGCACTTTGAATTGTTGCATCCCACTCCTATAGACTTGGTTCATGACCCATCTTTACAAAGAAGACTATATGATTCTGAAGCTGACCAAATGCGAATGGCCCCAGAAATTAAAGTCTCTCACTGCAAACACCGTACTATGGTATGCAAGGAAGATAGATATTGGTGACATCACTATTAGTTATGGAGACTTCCCTAATGTTCCGTTGATTGGATCACGAGGCTGTATCAACTACAACCTTACTCTAGCCCTACGACAACTAGGGTATCCTTTAGAAGACAGACCTACGGACAAACAACTCCAACCATTGATCATCCACGATACGAGTACAAAGGACCAACAAATTGAGAAAGATCAAAAGGAATTGGAGAAAGAGAGTCTCAAACGGAAGCATACAACTGAAAGGTTATTGAGTGCAACATTCAACTTAGACTCCCACAACCAAAGGTTAGAAGATGCTGCTGTTGAAATTGGAAAGTTAACCATATGGTATGAAAAGGCTACACATGACAAGAAGGTACTAGAGGAGGACCTAAGAACCCAGGTCCAAGGTTTAACGCAAGCTTCCTTAGACCAAGAAGAGCAAATAAAGTACCTCACCATTGGATTGCAGGATAGCCAAGAAGTAGAGGATAAGGAACGCCTCAAGAGGATGGAGGCACAAGGACTCTTGGTTCAGAAAACTGAAGAATGTGAGCAAGTATTCCTAGAATTGTAAGCTCTCGAAAAAGACTTCCTTATTCAGCGAAGACTTTATACGGAAATGAGGGGTGACAAAATGTATTGGGAAGAGCAGTATGTCAAGATCGCCCAAGCAGTGAGAGACAACCATGAGATAATCCCACATCTTTATCAAGAGTACTGGTATTACAAAGAAATACATGAAAAGCTTATCTTCTTAGCCAACAATCTTATTGAGGATATCCCTAGAAGTCTGAGAGACGCAAAAAGTGTGATGGTTCCTCTCCCACAGGATGTTGAAGACTTTCTTCATATTTGTCGAGCATTGGTTGATGGTTTCAGAGCACACATCCGCAGGCGCACCTAGAAGATTTATTTCCCTTCATTTATGTTTATGTAAACAAGTTTTTATTCAAAGTTGTAATATTTTTCAATATCTGGATTATGTTACTTCCAATAAAGGCATTTTGTATCCGTATCTCGTTTGCGTATCCATTTCAAAGACAGTCACCAATTAAAATAATAATAATAATAAACAAAAGATAATTGTGTACCTAAGTGAATAAAACATTTGATGTTCATACACATTCATCTGCATGCATGCATTCATGAAACACCTGCATATCATATCAAAACTCATCTCTCGCAAAATCTCTCCAATGAACCATTGGTAGAAGAAGATCTCCACCTCCTTGGCCTCTATATCAAATAAGGGCCTACCAGCAATAAAGCAATGGAACAAATGGAGGAGACTCAGGTTGCGTTCAAAGAAGATCTAAACCAAGTAAAGGGTGATGTGAGTTCAATCAAGGGAGATCTGAGCCAAGTTCTTCTAGCTCTGAAGAACATCATTGACAGGCAGGACCAGGTTCCCAGAGTAGCTTTTGAAGAAGTCGCCCAAACCATTGGTGCATCAAGCGGTCACCAACTAAGGAATGAACTAGAGGAAGGACTCCAAAAGTATGTCATGGCCCAACAAGAAGCTGAGAATGAAGGGTTTCTCCCACCACCATCAAAAGCAGGGACCCTACAAATCCCAGTCAACAACACAGACAACTACTTGGACCTACAATACAGAGACCACGAGCCAGAGGATGCCAACCAGGCACCCTTAAAGACGACTGGTACTCATGTTATTGACAATCCACCAGTGGCAGATTAGTACAAAGCTCTGGAGGAAAGATTAAAAGTTGTGGAAGGTTTCGAGGCCTTCGAGGTAGACCCTCTCGAAATGGGCCTAGTTCTTGATGTGGTAATTCCACCAAAGTTCGAAGTACCTGACTTTG
This sequence comes from Vicia faba, assembly GCA_948472305.1. Classification (NCBI taxonomy): domain Eukaryota; kingdom Viridiplantae; phylum Streptophyta; class Magnoliopsida; order Fabales; family Fabaceae; genus Vicia; species Vicia faba. The sequence goes on along the minus strand of CATIWC010002506.1, from coordinate 11,729 downwards.
GAAGGTACAAGGGGCTCACCGGTCCAAGAAATCATATACGCATGTATTATAGGAAGATGCATGCCAATGCCTACAATAAAAATTTGATGATTCACTATTTTCAGGATAGCCTAAGTGGGGCATCTATAGACTGGTATATGCAATTGGAGCAAACACACACTCAAACTTGGGAAGATATTGCTAATGCTTTCTTAAAGCATTACAAATAAAACATGGACATGGCGCCTACCCACATGTAACTCCATAATTTGTCCCAGAAGAAAGGGGAGTCCTTCGAAGAATATGCTCAAAGGTGAAGGGAGATGGCATCCTGTGTGCAACACCCGATATTAGAGAAGGAATTAGTAGAAATGTTCATGGGAACTTTGCAAGGGCTGTATTACGAGAAAATGGTTGGGAGTATCTCTTCTGGATTCTTAGATCTAGTGACTATTGGAGAAAGAATCGAGACTAGAATAAAAAGTGGGAAGATATCAGGAGGATCATCAAATGCTCACCATAATCCAAAAAGAACCGCTTCAAACTACCCGAAAAGAAAAGAGGGAGAAATTAACGTTGTAGCCTCACAACAAAGGGCATCACAACCACTAATGATCCCGCAAGGGCAGCAGCAAGAGAGATTTACGAGGCCACCAAGAAACTTAGATCCACTCCCCATGCCACCTAGCCAGTTATTACAACACTTGGTTAAGGCATCCTTGGTAGAAATCAAGCCTCTAGCTCCTCTAGTCGGGCCACTCCCATGAAGGTATAATGCCGACGCCAAATGTGAATACCATGCTAATTCTCTGGGGAACACCATAGAACAATGTTGGGCATTCAAACACAAAGTGTAGGACTTGTTAGAATCTCAAGATATCACCTTTGAGAAACCTAACATCAATACAAATCCCATGCCTCCGCTTGGTGGGCCGACAATAAATGCAATCGAAGTAGTCACTGACTTTGGGGAGATCAGACAAGCAGAAACCCCAATCTACTTGTTAAAAGAATATCTGTTTGAATATGGGTTCCTGTTGGAACATAATAAAGCCTTCGAAAGAACTTTGCAAAAGCTAATGGACCAGGGGATAGTCCAATTCAGACTATACCCTGAAGAAAAATATGTAGCCGCGATTGAAGGAAAGAAGCCATTGGTAATCTCTTGCCAAGGCCCAAATCTTAACAAGAAAACTCTAGTGATCCTGTGGGAAGAATCAACGGAGACCACAAGGATGGAACCCAAGAAGACTCTCCTAATACCAACTATTCCAAAGGTCACAATGGTGATTAAGGGACCCTCACCTATCCATTATAAGAGTAACAAAGAAGTGCCATGGAGTTATGACTCGGCCATATACATTAATGGAGTGAAACAAGAAAGTGAGCCCACACCAAGTCAGGGACCTACAATTTCTAATATAGCAGGGACAGGGGGTATGACCCGAAGCGGTCAAATTTTGGAGCTGAACCATCAAAGAAGAAAGATGAGACTCCAAAAAAGGACAAGGGAAAAGAAGTGGTCGACATAACTCAAGAGACAGAACCTCCAAGCAAAAACTTTAATGATCAAGAGGCAGAAGAGTTTCTGAAAATAATCAAAAGAAGTGATTACATAAAGGTGGATCAGCTTCACCAAACTCCAACGAAAATATCCATACTCTCACTACTCATTAACTCTGAAGTGCATCGAGACTCCTTGATGAAGGTACTGAGTTCATCTCACATCGCAAAAGAAATTTTGGTAAATCAATTTGACAATGTTGTAGAAAACCTAACACCCGGATCATGCCTAGGTTTCAGTAACAATGAATTTCCGCCACAGGGTCGAGCTCATAACAAGGAACTCCATATTACTATGAAAATAGGTAATACCCATTTATCCAGGGTTCTCACTGATATCGGTTCTTCCCTTAATGTGTTGCCAATGTCCAGTCTCGTAAAGTTAACAATAGATAACGTTTTGATGAGGCCAAGTTGTACAATAGTGAAAGAATTTGACGGTTCTTGAAGCTCAGTGTCAGGAGAGGTGGATCTTCCAGTTAAAATTGGGCTGCATATATTCTATGTCACTTTCCAGGTCATGGATATAGAACCAGTATACACTTGCTTACTGGGGAGACCTTGGATCCATGCAGCAGGGGCAGTCACCTTGACCCTGCATCAGAAATTGAAGTTCTTAGTGGAAGGGAAATTAATCATAATCAATGGCGAGGAAGATATCTTCGTAAGTCACATTGAATCATACAGATATATCAGTGTCGAAGAAGATTGTGTAGCTACCCCCTTCCAAGCCTTGGAAATTGCTTCAATGGTGACTCTACCAGTCGAGAAGGGTAATAAGCCTAAGGTGACATCGTGGAGAGATCTTCAAGCAACCATGGGATGTGATGCCTCAAAAGGATGGGGAAAGCTCCCAAAAATCCCTGAGAAGAAGAATCACTTTGGATTGGGCTATGAATCATCGAAAGCTACTCTGAAAGGCAAAGCATGATTCGCTCCGATTCAAGAGACCTTTATCAACAAGGGAACAAAGCATGGCAGATACGTGGCGATGATATACAAGAAAGTTCACACCAGAAAGGCAACAGTCTTTATCATGGAGTGCACTACAGGAGAAGAACGCAAAAGATGGACTGCCGTGGAGATTGCTGAGATCTTTTTCTTTCCTAAGTAATTTTTCTTGTTTTTGAAAGAACCTATGTCAAGCCCGGGCATAGGGGTTGCTTGTAAGAGTTCCCCATTTTGTTTCAGACAATATTTATAATCAATAAAAGATATATTTTATTTTCAATCATGATCCTTGTCTTTCTCTTGAGTTTATTCCTTAAAAATTAAAAATGGCATTACTTTCTCTACATATGCATTTTCAAAAACTCATATACTAAAATATGCACCAAAACAGGTTAAATGTGTAGATCCATGCCCAAAACCATCGATAATGTTACTGTTGTGTCCCGATATAATTTTGAGGCTCCTATCAACAAAGCCGAAGAGGAAGATGATGAAGATCTGGAGCTCTCTGAGGAAATGATGAGGGAAATAAAATGAAAGGCTGACAGCATACAACCATACCAAGAGGCTCTGGAAACCATTAATCTGGGCACAGAGGAAGATACCAAAGAAATCAAGCTAGGGACAAGGTTAGAGCAGAGCGTCAAGGAAGGGTTGATCAAACTACTGCACAAGTACATGGACATATTCGCTTGTTCCTACAGGGACATGTCGGGGTTAGATACCGACATCGTGGTGCATAGACTACCTCTCAAAGAAGGGTGTTTTCCAATTAGGCAAAAACTCAGAAGAACTCGTCCGGATATGTCCATCAAAAATCAGAGAAGAGGTTCTTAAACAATTTGACGCAGGGTACTTAGTAGTGGTAGATTATCCACCATGGATAGCTAACATTGTGCAAGTACCCAAGAAAGACGGCAAGGTACACATGTGTGTGGATTATCGAGATTTGAACAAAGCAAGCCCCAAGGAAGATTTCCCGTTACCCCACATAGATGTTCTGGTGGATAACACGGCTCAAGCCTCGGTATTCTCATTCATGGACAGCTTCTCGGGCTATAATCAAATTAAAATGGCCCCCAAAGACATGGAAAAGACTACCTTCATGACACCTTAGGGAACTTTCTGCTACAAAGTAATGCCATTCGGTCTCAAGAATGCAGGGGAAACCTGTCAGAGGGCAATGGTCACATTATTCCATGATATGATCCACAAAAAGGTTGAAGTGTACGTAGATGATATGATCGCCAAATTCCATATGGAGGAGGAAAACATCATACATTTACAAAGCTATTAGTACGGCTATGCAAGTTCAGACTGAGGTTAAATCCGAACAAGTGTACATTTGGCGTCAGATCAGGCAAATTGTTGGGTTTCATTGTAATCCAGTGAGGTATCAAAGTGGACCCCGACAAAGTAAAAGCTATACAATGGATGCCAGCACCAAGGACAGAAAAAGAAGTGTGTGGTTTCTTAGGAAAATTGAATTATATCTCAAGGTTCATATCGCATCTAACAGCCACATGTGAGCCGATATTCAAGTTATTATGAAAAGATCAAACGGTAGTATGGAATGATGATTGTCAAACAGCCTTCGAGACGATAAAACGGTATCTGCAAGAGCCACCAATCTTAATGCCGCCAGTCCCCGGAAGACCACTCAGCATGTATCTGACAGTGCTCGAAGGATCAATGGGTTGTGTTTTGGGACAGCAAGATGAAACAGGTAGAAAGGAGCATGCGATTTATTACCTAGGCAAGAAATTCACTGACTGCGAAACTAGGTACTCACTCCTCGAGAAAACTTGTTGCACATTGGCTTGGGCTACCAAGAGGTTGAGGCAATATATGTTAACCCACACTATATGGTTAATAGCGAGAATGGATCCTCTAAAGCACGTGTTTGAAAAGCCATCTCTTACCGGGAGAATCGCACGATGGCAGATGCTACTATCAGAATAAGACATCCAATATGTCACTCAGAAGCCATCAATGGTAGTATACTAGCTGATCATCTTGCTCACCAACTGCTTCTAGAATACGAGCCTATGAAGTTCGAATTTCCAGACGAAGACATCATGATTATAGCCGACTATGAAATACCAAGACCCGACGAAGGACCCGAGCCAGGGGCACGTTGGACACTCACGTTCGACAGGGCTTCAAATGCACTAGGGCACGACATAAGGGAAATTTTGAATTCTCCAAAGAACTATCACAAGCCATATACCACAAGATTATGTTTCGACTGCACCAACAACATTGCCAAGTACGATGCTTGCATACTAGGACTGGAAGTTGCCATTGATCTGAGAATAAAGCACCTCGAAGTATTTTGGGACTCTTCATTAGTCATATATCAGTTTAATGGCGAATGGGATACAAAACACCCAAAACGAATTCCTTATCAGGATCATATTTTGAAATTGGCCGAGGAGTTCACCGAGATCACTTTCAGCCACATCCCAGGAGAAGAAAATCAAATGGCAGATACTATGGCAACTCTATCAACTATGTTCAAGGTAACCTAGCCGAATCATGAACCACACATCACAATTAGACATTTCGAAGATCCCGCACATTGTCTTGCTATTGAAGAAGGACCGGAAAACAAGCCTTGGTTCTACGACATCAACAAGTACCTGGAAAAGCAGGAATATCCAGAAAATGCCTCTATCATTGACAAAGAACCCTGCGAAGGTTAGCTTCAAAATTCTTTCTGAGTAATGGGGTGCTATACAAAAGAAACTACGACATCGTACTACTCAGGTGTATGGATAAGCAAGAAGTGGATACGCTTATGAGAGAAATCCACGAGGGTACATTAGGGTCTCATACAAATGGGTATGCCATGGATAGAAAGATTCTTCGAGCAGGGTATCATTGGTTTACAATGGAAGCCGACTGTTATCACTACACGAAGACGTGTCATAAATGTCAGATCTACGCTGATAAGATAAATGTGCCACCAACTTCTCTGAATGTCATGAGCTCCCCTTGGCCATTGTCAATGTGGGGAATTGATATGATTGGCATGATCGAGCCGAAAGCATCCAACGGACACCGTTTTATACTTATAGCCATCGACTACTTTACTAAATGGGTAGAAATGGCATCCTACGCCAACGTGATAAGCCAATTGGTTACACGCTTCATCAAGAGTAATATCATATGCAGATACGGTTTCCCAAGCCGGATAATTACAGATAACGGGTCCAATTTAAACAACAAAATGACGAAGGAACTGTGCGATGACTTCAAAATTAAGCATCATAATTCCTTACCATACAAACCAAAGATTAATGGGGCCATCGAAGCAGCCAACAAAAATATCCAGAAAATCATCCAGAAGATGGCGAAGACATACAAAAATTGGCACGAAATGCTTCCCTCCGCTCTACATGGCTATCTCACTTCAGTACGCACATCAACAGGCGCGACTCCTTTCTCACTGGTATATGGCATGGAGGAAGTAATTCCAGTTGAAAAAGAGATACTGTCACTTTGGGTTCTAATGGAAACAAAGCTGGAAGAAGCAGAATGGTTGCAGATACAGCTCGATTAGCCCAACTTTATTGAAGAAAAATGATTGATAGCTCTGTTCCATAGTCAACTACATCAGAAGCGGATGAAGAGATCCTTCGACAAGAAAGTCCTCCCTCGAATATTCAAAGAAGGGGATCTAGTGCTCAATAATATTCTGCTACCTCGCCTCGATTCACGTGGTAAATGGACACCCAACTACGAAGGTCCATACATAGTCAAAACAACATTCTCCAGAGGTGTTCTTATCCTCACGACAATAGATGGGGAAGAACTACCGCATCCGCAAATTTAAGTGCAATAAAAAAATACTATGTATAAGAAGCTCGCTAAGCTAGAACTCTAAATGGGCGACTTAGGAAAAAAGTAGCGTCCTGATGGATCGAAAACCCTAAAGGGCGATCCAGGAAAAAATTAGGGGCATATAAACAAAAAAATTGTCCTAGAGGATTGAAAACCCGAAAGGGAAATCTAGGAAAAAATTAGGGATCATTTTAAAAGAAATCAAGAACAAAAAGAGTTCGATCTAAGAACTACGACTACGAACCACAAAGAGAGAGATAGATCAGAATCATATAACTTAGAAGCAAAGGAGATCAGGCCTATTAAAAGGATATGGGGAAACAACAATAGCAATTATCATTTTTCATTGCCATTTACAATTTTAAAACTTTTTGTAATTACCTCTTTCTAGGAATTGCATCTTGTATCCTCGCCTATTCAGAGGCATAACAATAAAATATATGCTTTCTTTGCATCTTTCAAATTGCGTTTTTATTTTCTCCGACTTGTTTACAAAATACTATGATTATTACTTGTGAATATTGTCTTGAAATCATTTCGGGGATTAACAAATAAAATCTTTTGATAAAACATCGAAAAAGCATTTTGGTTAGAAAAATATCAAAAGAAAACCCACGTCTATGTCGACGCTCATGTCTACTCTTACAACACAAAACTCTATACATATGCCAATACACGCGTCTACGTCTGCACTCACACTTACAATGAAAAAAATCAATGTTCAAAATCTTGCTAACACCTTTTCATCACATTCAAATCAAATTCAACAAAGCTACGACAACACAACATGCAACGCCAAGGGATTGGTAACTCTGAGCCAATGGTTTAAAGGAGAGAATGTTGAAAACAGTCTGCATGACATTTCAAGGCATACATACAAAACATACACGCATTTTTCATAAGTCTTCATTCATACATTTTGCATATCTAAAGCATACATACACTCTACATGCATCTAAACATTCAAATGCACATGCATACGCCTGTATCGCACAACACATAAGCAATCTAACCCTCGATTCAATCATCTAAGGGTCAATCAACCAAATCTGTTAGACCATCACTGCATCAATTTCAATCAAATCTTCCATAGAGTATCCATTCCAATCAATTCCTTTTAATTCTTTCCTCAATCTTTGCTCTAGCCATAGTCAAAGCCCAAAAATTGAACATTAAAAATAGAGGAGAAAATTAGAAAATGAGGGAGAAAAAAGGGATAAAAAAATATATGGAGAGAGAGAGAGAGTCGAATTTACAGAGAAAAGCAATACGACAACGCTTGAAGAGAGAGAAAGGAGAGTAGAATTTCTGGAAAACCCAAAAGAAGAACACACAAAAGAGTAACTGAGGTTCCAATATCTGGAACCCTAGTTTCAATCGCCGCCACTCCACCTTTCGTCGCTGATATCACCGAAACCTGCAGAAGAAGAAGGAAAGAATAGAAAAGCACGCACCAGAATAAGAAGCAAGAGCGCCAAAGGGGTAACAAATTTTAGCTTGTTTCTTTACTGTTTTCATGCTGGGTTTAAGATGAATAGGGTCAGGAGAACATAGGCAGGGCTGAAACTATAGAAAACAAATCTGTAGATATTTTTATAATTTGATTGCATATGTTCACGCTAATTTCTTACGTTCAGATGTAGTTCCCCTTTTAGAAGTTCTAACTGGGCTTAACCCAGGTTTCAGATTTTTTTCCATGTCCAGAAACAGCATTAGACTTATATACTTTATGTCTGCCCTTTTCCATAAATTCTGAGTAGTGGGCTTAGCCCATAAGTTAACACCCTTATTTTCTGACTTTACTAACTAGCTTGCAGCGTACCTTTTCATAAGTTCTGCGACTGAGGCCAAAACCCAGTCAATTCCCATGCATCCCCTGTAGAACTTCTGTCCTTTTCAGAACATCCCTTTTCCAGAATTTGCGCTAGGGCTTAACAACCAGAAGATGCAACCCCCTGTTCACAAATTATTTTGTTTTTTTTCCCTTTATTTTTCTATTTTTGTAATTATTATACTATTATTATAATTATTAATTTTTATTGTGAATATTATTTATTATATCACTTAAATTATTTTTACATTAAAAATTTCATATTATTTTCTTATATTATTTGCATTAAATATTTTTTATGTCATGCATTAATAAGATTTTTTTCAATTAACATCTATAAAAAATACTCAACAAATCTCAAAATTTCTTTCGCAATCAACTAATATAAACAACTATTTTTGCAAAAGGGTTTCAAGCAGATTTTGACTTACTGTGCATTTAGCCAAAATCTCCACAATCACTACTCCCGGCCAAAATTCGAGGTGATTCAAAGTACGTTTGCAACCCCTAAAAAACACCAACCCATAGGAAATATGAATTGGGACTTTGATTCCTCTTAAGAGGATACGTAGGCATATGATCAAAAATCATAGCGAGTTTCCTTATAACAAATTTAAACCCTTTCCCCTAATAAACTTTAAATCTTGTTTCCCCAACTCAAACCTTAAACTTAGTATCTTTGTGAACAAGGTAGATGAAAGGTTCCTAACACCTTCCTTTCGTCTAAAGATGTCTGAAACCTAGAATCTATGTCTGTGAATTACGGTTTTCTGTTAGACTCCCTTCCCTAGGATAAAAACTAATAATGGCGGCTCTGATTTAAAAAACCAGTCGCAACAAAAGGTGGTCATCATAAATGGAGAACATGCATTATTAATATCTCATTTATCCTCTTTCAGTGTTGTGGAAGCGGATAAAGCTACTGGTGGAACTCAATTCCAAGCTTCATCCATTGATAATGTAAGGGAAAATGAGGATTCTATAGCCTCACTTAAGGATGCTCAACATGTAGTGCATAATGGGCCTAGTAAAGTATAGGGGCAGATTGTTGGCCCGCCTGTGCATAAGAATAGAGCTGGTTTGGGATTCTCTGTGAAGAATGGTAAAGGGTTATGAAGTTGAAGTCTGCTTTGGGCAAATATCAAGATATCTTTCACAACGGAGGTTACCTTCATCCAACAGTTCCTAGAATCAATGCTATTGTGAAAGGTAAAGCAGAGCAAGAGATGCCGAACTATGTGACGCATGGAGTCATAGTCTAAAGTTTGATCACTATTGATTTTCCCTCTTGCATTCATATCTCAAAGTAATTTGTTTTTGTTAATCTTTTCAAAAATATTTCACTCTACCCAAGGTGAAAGTATTGATATTCTATGGGCATATATGTTTCTTTAATCATTAATAATAGTTGTCTTTGAATCCCAAATTGTGTCTTTATTTTCTGCATTTTCTTGGAAAATGGTAATCATAAAAATCCCTTTAAAAATAAATAATAATTATAATTGAATCTGCATAATCACTTGCTATGTGTGTCAGTTTCTAAAATCAATCATAAATCATATGTGTACATTAATTAAAAAACTTGTTAAGTACAATGACCCTGCACCCTCTCCCAACTTTGAATATCCTACGTATGTGGCCGAAGAAGAAGAATATGATGAAATACCATAAGAGGTTTCACGGTTGCTTGAGCATGAGGAATGTACCATTCAGCCATATAAAGAGTTGTTGGAGACAATTAATTTGGGTACAGAGGAAGATCTGAATGAAGTCATGATTGGAGCATTGCTTCATCCTGATGTGAAGAGCATGTTGATTGAATTGTTGAAAGATTATATGGACATATTTGCTTGGTCTTACCAAGACATTCCTGGTTTAGATACTGATATTGTGGAAAATCATTTGCCTCTAAAGTTAGAATGCCCGCCAATCAAGCAGAAACCGCGAAGAACTCACCCCAATATGGTAGTGAAAATTAAAGAAGAAGTTTTAAAGCAGATTAATGTTGATTTTCTTGTGACATCAGTGTACCCTCAGTGGATTGCCAATATTTTCCCAGTACCAAAGAAAGACAGAAAAGTTTGCATGACGAAAAAGTTTTCCCTCATATTTTTCTCAAAGAATTCATTCGAGACTCTTCAAATAGTCAAGACACTTAAGGGTTGAATAGTCAAGATGCACCTCCTAAATCAAAGGCCTACAACTAGGGTTTGGAATTTATTACATAAATATAGTTTTCAAAGGTCTCAAGTGGATTCCATGGTTCTCCATAGGTCCTCAACAAGTTCCATGTCAAGTTTCAAACCCTACATCACAAGTTTTCCCAGTCAATGGCTCAAATGCTTCAAAATCAAATATATTGGTCAAAAATTCAACTATAGTCAACATACAGTCAAACTTCAATATTTTAGGTCAAAATAATCATTTTGCAAGTGATATCCATCATTTTATTAAGGGTTGATCATGATTCCCCAAGGAAAACTCTCAAATCATCAAAAGTCCAAAATTGCCAAATTAGGGTTTCCTTAGGAGAAGTCAACAGAACTTTGAACAGGCATAACTTTCACATGCTTCATCAACCTTTCCCCAACAAATCTCATTTTGAAGAAAATTCAATTCTCTACAACTTTGCTTTTATACTCAAGTCCAAAAGTTGCTTCATTTGGAAGATATGAGCTCACACATTATAGGTCATTTTCAAAAGTCAACAAAAGACACTTTTTGTCAAGGAAATTTACATCAAGATAATGTCTTCAAAAGCATAATTGGTAAACGTAGATATTGTATAGGACATATAAAGCTTTACAAAAAGTCAAAGATTGTCTTCAAAAGATAAAAATTGAGCAAGTTATGATTCACACAAGTTGGGCAAATTTGTGAAAATTCATCAAGTCAACTTTGAGCAAAATTGCATTTCTAGATTAATGGACCTAACTTTTAGGGTTCAAATATGTTTATGACTTGCCCAAGGAACCAAAACCTAACCATGCACTATTGTGATTTTTATTTTTATTTATTTGAATTTTTATTCATTTAAATATGAATTAAATCACATAAAGAGAAAAACTAATGGGCTAAGCATGCAAGGCTTATGGGCTGGATTCTATGAAGCCTAAATTCGTGCAAAAACACATGAGAATGTCCAGGTTCATGCATGGGATGGATATGGCAAGGATATCCTAAGTTAGGAAACTTTTAAAATTTTGTTTTGTCATAAAACCATGGTTTAATGCCTTGATCTATTGCCTTGTTTCCACCCTCACTCAATCCTCTCTCTCTCTCTCTCTCTCTCTCTCTCTCTCTATATATATATATATATATATATATATATATATATATATATATATATATATATATATATATATATATATATATATATATATATATATATATATATATATATATATATATATATATATATATATATATATATATATATATATATATATATATATATATATATATATATATATATATATATTATATATATATATATATATATATATATATATATATATATATATATATATATATATATAACCTGGCAAGAAAGAAAGGA